>CM076941.1:30000-55000 GCA_039566165.1 Maruca vitrata
TATACTATAACCTACCTACTCGACAATATAAATAATAACATGTGCACATAGTTGTGCATACATTGTGAACTACAAAATAACTTATCCATACTACTACCTAGCACCTAGTGTACCTACATATCTATAATAATAAATACAAAAAATAAAACAATTAATAATGTTCATCAAATTTTATTGGATTCATCGTTACTATAAACTATTAAGTTTTTATGAATTATCATAGTACCTACATAATACAACATCAAACAAATACTTCATCATCATCATTTATAATAGTGTTTTGATCATACAAATTATTTATTTGCATCATTATCCTTAACGACACAATTTAGATACAATTTCCCACGGAGAACCAATTCCAATTTGATTACTTACCTATTTATCTTTTTTTCATATACATTAGTGGTGTTATATAAATATATGTATAAGCACAAATTTTATAACAATCCGTGACAATATCACCTCACCTCAACTCAACTCCACTCACCATGTCCTGTTCTTGTTGGTTCCCCGTTATGAACATGGTCAAAATTTTATTGATCAAATGTTAAATTCTAATGTGTTCTTTCACTTTTGTTCACAGGTAAACATCTGTTTATTACCTAGATAATAAACACACACAACACTGGACAAGACAAATTATTTTACAAACCCCACACCCGGTGAGTGTTATAAATTTTTCATATTTTCCAGTATACAATACATACATACATACATACCTAATATAACATGTTACAGTTAATATCAAAATGTCTGTCTGTCTGTCTGTCTTTCTTTATTTATTTATTATGTTATCATGAGTCATCATACTCGTATAATTACATATGTATGTTAATTTTGCCAATTAATATAATCATAAATTTTTTTATACAAGCAAATAATATGCTCCTAACTTTTACTTATAAATATTATAAGGTATATGACTGGCTCGGTGGAACAGTGGTAAGTGACCCTGGCTGGCTGGCTGGCTGGCTGGTTGGCGGTTCCAAGAGTTGTGGGTTCGATTCCCACTCGGGACAAATATTTGTGTGATGAACATCAGTGTTTGTTCCGTGTCTGGGTGTGATTATGTATTTAAAAAATATATATGTTTGTATGTATATCAATCTCTAAAGCCCATAGTACAAGCTCTGCTTAGTTTGGGGTCAGATGACCGTGTGAATAGTAACATTCTACCTATGTACTTATTTCTTTATTACAATACAATATCCATTATCACACATACCTAATTCTTTTAATCACACACTACACACAGTACATCATTACATCATTTAAGTGGTTTCATATTATAATAGCTTTTGATTGTAATATTATGTATAATATTATAAATTTCAAATATATATTTCTTATTTTCTACTACTAGGTTAACTAACTTCCTTACTATTAAAGTTGTGTCAACTCCCGAGGCAACTTCCCCTTTATCAATCGGCTGATCGATCGTATAGAGTATAGACACTAAGATACGGATACAGATCGGTTTTTATTATTATTGTGCAGGTGTCATCGCTGTTAAAGTTATCTCAACTCACTAAATTAAATTGATACCGTACCCTGTTGATAAAAAAAATATTTCATATTCATATTGTGCTTAGGTAAGTAAGTACATATAAAAATTAAACCCGTTTACCGGTGTGTTTCACGTCTATGTCACTTAATATTCTTAAGACTCTTTCTATAAGAAAATATCTCAGAATGATTGATAAATAAATACACCTACATTTATTTTGCATATATCTTTTAAAGAACTCGCGCGCGTAACGAATGTCAACGTCATTAAGCCATCCATAGACAATATTGAAAGAGCATCGTCTGTTCGGAAACGCGGTGATAAGGATATAAATTTTATATGGAGGATATTACAGATTCCAGTTAAAATTGAATAGGTCAACTATACAAAATAAAGTAATGCATTACACATACATACGTTAAGTATTTTTATATTATCACGTCCCGTCCCGTGCGCCATCTATGACATTTACGTATAATCATTTACTTTGAAATAGTTACATCAGAACTCAATCAATGGGCGCTTGAACGGGTATCAATAGTTAGTTAACATTGTTCGATGTAGATGGCGTTGTATATGAAAACGAATTTGGTAATAATTTTAGTTCTCGGTAGGAGCGATCGGCGGTGGCGTCGCTAGTGTAGTTTTTGTATAATTATTTGTTTTGTTTGTTTGATTTTTTCTCAATTCGTTTATGAACCGATTTTTATAATAGATATATTTGATTTTTTGTTGGTGATGGGATCCCGATGCGAAATCGAGGGCAACCCTCCAATAATGTACACTTACTGGTCATAGGTAATAATTGAATGATGGCTGAGCTGATGATGAACGGGTTTTTTCGTTAGGTATCGATGTAAGTAAGTAGGTATATGTATGTATGTATCGTTTGCACAATGACGAATGAATGTAGGTAGGTGGGTGGGTGGGTACCTAGCAATTTAACGTACGACTTCGAGGAAGGAGAAGATAGATGGTTTATGATATACCTTTCACACCTATTATGTAGGCAGGTACCCTTCAAGAAGCGTGTTTATTTATTCATACATAAATTCATTATATAGGCGACCGAAAGATTTCGGCCATGGCGGCCGATCTCAATTTGAGAGGTATTCAAGTGCGCAGTTCTCTGTTCCCTTACTGTCATAGTTCACATTACCTAAAAGTACATAAGTACCTACTTACATTATTGTTAAATATCAAAATTCCTTAATAAATAGGGTAGGCTATATATTATAGGTACTATACAGTAATGCCTACTTACCTATAAAATGTAAATGTGTTATCTACCTATATATAATTTAATTATGTACACCTATACATAAAATTATTACACTACAACATCAACATTGACCCATTGTGTCAGTCAGTCAGTGTGTATTATATTATAATATAGGTATGTATTTATATTGACCACCTTTACCAATTTGCAATGCTACCTAACTGGTGATGTTCAACTTGGTGGTGCCCTTAAGTCTATTCCTTTGAGTTCCAGCGTTTCATACGATCAAATTGCTGCTGAGCCGTTGTAAGTAAGTATACCTACTATGTAGGTGGGTACTACTACTACTAGGAGGTAATGTTGGCGGGGATCGCTCGATGACATACAGTTCTGAAAACCGATAAAATATAATCTGGATCATGTTATTCTGTGCACTGTAGATGACGATGATGATGATGACTGTTATTATCAATCATATTTAATAATAATATTGTTTGACATATTAATATTGTGGACACAATGTTATTTGTGTTAAATGCAGATTTACTGGTCTATGTTGAAGTTATATTTATGATATTGTAGGTACTTACCTACTTCATGTAAGATAACTAAATATCTAACCTAACCTAACCTAGCCCTAAACAATTTTGTTCTACCTACTTAAAAAAAGATATTTTTATGATATTGTAGGTACTAAGTGTACCTACTTCTTGTAAGATAACTAAATACCTAACCTAACCTAGTCTAGTCTAGCCTAGCCCTAAATAATTTTGTTCTACTTTAAAAAAGATATTTTTATGATATTGTAGGTACACTTACCTACTTATTTTGTTTTATTTATTTATTATTTTATAAAAGTACATTTTATAGCACAGTTTATGAACCCTGTAAGGGTGTAGCAATTGTCTTATATCTAGAGTTAGGTATACATATTAATATTAAAGTAGCTTAGCATAATTTTGGCTCACTTCTTTTACTTAATTAATAGTGGTATTTTTTTGGTATTATTTTTACATATATTATTCTTCTTATAATCTTACTTAAATAGTATTCATATTTATTTATTGCTCACATAAAATAACATAAACTTAACAGTAAAGATGACTTTATGTAGGTACTCTGTGAGGGTGTAGCAAGTAAATACATAACTTAAAGCTGAATGAATATAATGCTTAATTAATTTACTTACTTCTTATACTATCTTAATCTATAGATGTGATGATTGCACAAAATTAGTTAAGATAACTAAATACCTAACCTAACCTAACCTAACCTAGCCTAGCCTAGCCTAGCCTAGCCATAAATAATTTTGTTATACTTAAAAAAAGATAGGCACCTACCTAAAAACACCTATCCAAAAATAATAATACAGATCTTCTGTTCTGTACATAATAATAACCTAACCTACCTGATTGCAAATAATATTTCAAACTTCAAATATTTATTTGCTTAGGTACTAAGTGTACATAACATCATTGCACGTAGCTAAATAAATAATATATATATTATATACCCTACTAAGTACTTACTTCTACTTATGTATGTATTTCACATGAAACTTAGTGAACTTACCCACCTGTAGGTAGGTATTGCAAATGTACTTAAACTACAAACTTCATAGGTATACATAATTGAATGACAATTTAAACATTATTTATCAAGATGTACCTATGCAATGATATTATAGAATAAAATGCAGGCCACAAATAAGTACCTATGTAGAGATAACATATTATCTGTCTATGTGATTAAATTGTTAATAGTTACATGGGTACCTACTTTAAACTTTAATTAATTGATCTTTTCTACAAATAAGTTATGTTTTCAAAATCTAAATTCCTAACCTAACCTAACCTACCTTATTATCCTACCACCATACCACACATACCATACTACCATTTTAAAAACATATTAAAATATAAATGTTGGAAGTAGGGTATGCTAAAATTAAAAACTGATATGTAGGTAGGTACCTATTAAGTGAATTAAACATTGTGTAAATTAAAATTTAATGGTGTTGTTCCCTAAATATTTAGAAATAGATAAAGTAACTAGGTAGTACCTACCTATTTATATTTCAAATATTAGTGAATATAAACCAAAATGTAGTAATGTGGACCTAATAATATACTAGAACACTTGCCTCCATATAAATATTTGAATCTTGTAAATTAATCATGATATATATTATTATATATCCACTCATTATCCCCAGTAAAGGGAATTTAAAAAAATAGAAATTTAAAGTACCCACCTTTAGTTTTTTTACCTTTTCAGTAAGTATGTATGCTCATTAAAATTGATAATCATCAAACATTTAAATTAATTTCTAAGTAACAAATTCTTAATAAAAAATTTACTTGATTCATTTAAGCTTAAGTAATTATATAACATAGCCCTAAGTAGTGTCACATGTATACCTTTTACTCATAAGATATTTCTTATTATGTATGTACCTAATATGATAAAGTGCAGTAAATATGTATTGATTTAAATAAATTTTAAGAAAAAAATATAATGTTTCTTTTTTTTTAATTTCATTTAATTGCATGTTATAGGTTATTTATCCACCCTTAATAAATTATTGCTTGTGTACGTACAGTCGGTCAGAAAATAATGAATATATTTTCTATAGTTATTTATCCACCCTTAATAAATTATTGTGTGTTTACGTACAGTCGGTCAGAAAATAATGAATATATTTTTTGTAGTTATTTATCCACTCTTAATAAATTATTGTGTGATTACGTACAGTCGGTCAGAAAATAATAAATATATTTCTTATAGTTATTTATCCACTCTTAATAAATTATTGTGTGATTACGTACAGTCGGTCAGAAAATAATAAATATATTTTTTTAATTTACACACAAAAACTCTTATTATTATTTCTTCTTTATTTCGGTTAGGTAAGGTTCTGTTGTTTGTTTTATTTTTTCTTTGTTTTGGTTGGTTTAGGTTAGGTTATATATATATTTTTTTAATTTTTTTCTTTATTTGAAAAAATACAAACAATTAATTACTTTCTTACTTACTTCGTATAAAGAATAGCCACATAATAAAAAAAAAAATGTAATATATTCTTTTAATATGATTTTTAATTTGATTAATTTAATTAATTTGTTTTTTTTTTTTTTTTTTTACAAAAACAAATAAATATTGACTGATTAAATCTTATCTTACCTCGTATTTATTTTAAAGAAAACTAAAATCAATGCTAAATACTTTAATGGCACTTTGTGATACGAAGCTCGATAAGATTTATTTAGTAAATCAATATTTACAAAAATTTTGCTTCAACCTATAAATGGCGGTAAAAGTGTTAACTGGCAGGAAAAAAAAAAATTACTATTCACTTTAGTTGTTCTTCGTGATACGAAGATAAGATAAATTTAATCAGTCAATATTTATTTGTTTTTGTAAAAAAAAAAAAAACAAACAAATTAATTAAATTAATCAAATTAAAAATCATATTAAAAAGAATATATTACATTTTTTATTATGTGGCTATTCTTTATACGAAGTAAGTAAGAAAATAATTAATTGTTTGTATTTTTCAAATAAAGTAAAAAATTAAAAAAAAAATATAACCTAACCTAAACCAACCAAAACAAAGAAAAATAAAACAAACAACAGAACCTTACCTAACCGAAATAAAGAGAAATAATAATAAGAGTTTTTGTGTGTAAATTAAAAAATATATTTATTATTTTCTGATCACTCTATTAAGTAACTGGTTAAATACTATGAAATATATTCATTATTTTCTATTAATAAACACACAATAATTTATTAAAGTGGATAAATAACTACAAAAAATATATTCATTATTTTCTGACCGACTGTACGTAAACACACAATAATTTATTAAGGGTGGATAAATAACTATAGAAAATATATTCATTATTTTCCTGACCGACTGTACGTACACAAGCAATAATTTATTAAGGTGGATAAATAACCATAACATGCAATTAAAATGAAATTAAAAAAAGAAACATTATTTTTTTCTTAAAATTTATTTAAATCAATACAAATTTACTGCACTTTATCATATTAGGTACATACATAATAAGAAATATCTTATGAGTAAAAGGTATACATGTGACACTACTTAGGGCTATGTTATATAATTACTTAAGCTTAAATGAATCAAGTAAATTTTTTATTAAGAATTTGTTACTTAGAAATTAATTTAAATGTTTGATGATTATCAATTTTAATGAGCATACCTACTTACTGAAAAGGTAAAAAAACTAAAGGTGGGTACTTTAAATTTCTATTTTTTTTTTAAATTCCCTTTACTGGGGATAATGAGTGGATATATAATAATATATATCATGATTAATTTACAAGATTCAAATATTTATATGGAGGCAAGTGTTCTAGTATATTATTAGGTCCACATTACTACATTTTGGTTTATATTCACTAATATTTGAAATATAAATAGGTAAAGGTACTACCTAGTTACTTTATCTATTTCTAAATATTTAGGGAACAACACCATTAAATTTTAATTTACAATGTTTAATTCACTTAATAGGTACCTACATATCAGTTTTTAATTTTAGCATACCCTACTTCCAACATTTATATTTTAATATGTTTTTTAAAATGGTAGTATGGTATGTGTGGTATGGTGGTAGGATAATAAGGTAGGTTAGGTTAGGTTAGGAATTTAGATTTTGAAAACATAACTTATTTGTAGAAAAGATCAATTAATTAAAGTTTAAAGTAGGTTCCCTTGTAACTATTAACTTTTTAATCATATAGACAGATAATATGTTATCTCTACATAGGTACTTATTTGTGGCCTGCATTTTATTCTATAATATCATTGCATAGGTATATCTTGATAAATAATGTTTAAATTGTCATTCAATTATGTACCTATACCTATGAAGTTTGTAGTTTAAATACATTTGCAATACCTACAGGTGGGTAAGTTCACTAGGAGTTTCATGTGAAATACATACATAAGTAAGTAGAAATAAGTTATTACTTAGTAGGGTATATATATATATATATATTATTTATTTAGCTATGTGCAATGATGTTATGTACACTTAGTACCTAAGCAAATAAATATTTGAAGTTTGAAATATTATTTGCAATCAGGTAGGTTAGGTTATTATTATGTACAGAACAGAAGATCTGTATTATTATTTTTGGATAGGTGTTTTTAGGTAGGTAGGTAGGTACCTATCTTTTTAAATATAACCAAAATTATTTATAGCTAGGCTAGGTTAGGTTAGGTTAGGTTAGGTTAGGTTAGGTTAGGTTAGGTTAGGTATTTAGTTATCTTAACTAATTTTGTGCAATCATCACATCTATAGATTAAGATAGTATAAGAAGTAAGTAAATTAATTAAGCATTATATTCATTCAGCTTTAAGTTATGTATTTACTTGCTACACCCTCACAGAGTACCTACATAAAGTCATCTTTACTGTTAAGTTTATGTTATTTTATGTGAGCAATAAATAAATATGAATACTATTTAAGTAAGATTATAAGAAGAATAATATATGTAAAAATAATACCAAAAAAATACCACTATTAATTAAGTAAAAGAAGTGAGCCAAAATTATGCTAAGCTACTTTAATATTAATATGTATACCTAACTCTAGATATAAGACAATTGCTACACCCTTACAGGGTTCATAAACTGTGCTATAAAATGTACTTTTATAAAATAATAAATAAATAAAATAAATAAGTAGGTACATAAGTGTACCTACAATATCATAAAAATATCTTTTTTAAAGTAGAACAAAATTATTTAGGGCTAGGCTAGACTAGACTAGGTTAGGTTAGGTATTTAGTTATCTTACAAGAAGTAGGTACACTTAGTACCTACAATATCATAAAAATATCTTTTTTTAAGTAGGTAGAACAAAATTGTTTAGGGCTAGGTTAGGTTAGGTTAGATATTTAGTTATCTTACA
Organism: Maruca vitrata; assembly: GCA_039566165.1. Classification (NCBI taxonomy): domain Eukaryota; kingdom Metazoa; phylum Arthropoda; class Insecta; order Lepidoptera; family Crambidae; genus Maruca; species Maruca vitrata. Next base: position 38,681 of record CM076941.1, read on the forward strand.
TGAAGTAGGTAAGTACCTACAATATCATAAATATAACTTCAACATAGACCAGTAAATCTGCATTTAACACAAATAACATTGTGTCCACAATATTAATATGTCAAACAATATTATTATTAAATATGATTGATAATAACAGTCATCATCATCATCGTCATCTACAGTGCACAGAATAACATGATCCAGATTATATTTTATCGGTTTTCAGAACTGTATGTCATCGAGCGATCCCCGCCAACATTACCTCCTAGTAGTAGTAGTACCCACCTACATAGTAGGTATACTTACTTACAACGGCTCAGCAGCAATTTGATCGTATGAAACGCTGGAACTCAAAGGAATAGACTTAAGGGCACCACCAAGTTGAACATCAAGTTAGGTAGCCTTGCAAATTGGTAAAGGTGGTCAATATAAATACATACCTATATTATAATATAATACACTGACTGACTGACACAATGGGTCAATGTTGATGCTGTAGTGTAATAATTTTATGTATAGGTGTACATAATTAAATTATATATAGGTAGATAACACATTTACATTTTATAGGTAAGTAGAATTATTACTGTATAGTACCTATAATATATAGCCTACCCTATTTATTAAGGAATTTTGATATTTAACATTAATGTACAGTAGGTAATGTACTTAATGTGAACTATGACAGTAAGGAACAGAGAGTGCACTTGTGTTTGCGCGCATACTTGTGCACTATAATAATAATACCTCCTGCGCATACTTGAATACCTCTCAAATTGAGATCGGCCGCCATGGCCGAAATCTTTCGGTCGCCTATATAATGAATGTATGTATAGAATACACAAATAAACACGCTCCTTGAAGGGTACCTGCCTACATAATAGGTGTGAAAGGTATATCATAAACCATCTTCTCCTTCCTCGAAGTCGTACGTTAAATCGCTAGGTACCTACCTACCTACATTCATTCGTCATTGTGCAAACGATACATACATACATATACCTACTTACTTACATCGATACCTAACGAAAAAACCCGTTCATCATCAGCTCAGCCATCATTCAATTATTACCTATGACCAGTAAGTGTACATTATTGGAGGGTTGCCCTCGATTTCGCATCAGGATCCCATCACCAACAAAAAAAAATATATCTATTATAAAAATCGGTTCATAAACGACGAGTCTATATGTAATACAATTATTCCAATTGAAAAAATCAAACAAACAAAACAAATAATTATACAAAAACTACACTAGCGACGCCACCGCCGATCGCTCCTACCGAGAACTAAAATTATTACCAAATTCGTTTTCATATACAACGCCATCTACATCGAACAATGTTAACTAACTATTGATTCCCGTTCAAGCGCCCGTTGATTGAGTTCTGATGTAACTATTTCAAAGTAAATGATTATACGTAAATGTCATAGATGGCGCACGGGACGGGACGTGATAATATAAAAATACTTAACGTATGTATGTGTAATGCATTACTTTATTTTGTATAGTTGACCTATTCAATTTTAACTGGAATCTGTAATATCCTCCATATAAAATTTAATCCTTATCACCGCGTTTCCGAACAGACGATGCTCTTTCAATATTGTCTATGGATGGCTTAATGACGTTGACATTCGTTACGCGCGCGAGTTCTTTAAAAGATATATGCAAAATAAATGTAGGTGTATTTATTTATCAATAATTCTGAGATATTTTCTTATAGAAAGAGTCTTAAGACTATTAAGTGACATAGACGTGAAACACACCGGTAAACGGGTTTCATTTTTATATGTACTTACCTAAGCACAATATGAATATGAAATATTTTTATCAACAGGGTACAGTATCAATTTAATTTAGTGAGTTGAGGATAACTTTAACAGCGATGACACCTGCACAATAATAATAAAAACCGATCTGTAATCCGTATCTGTAGTGTCTATACTCTATACGATCGATCAGCCGATTGATAAAGGGAAGTTGCCTCGGGAGTTGACACAACTTTATTAGTAAGGAAGTTAGTTAACCTAGTAGTAGAAAATAAGAAATATATATTTGAAATTTATAATATTATACATAATATTACAATCAAAAGTTATTATAATATGAAACCACTTAAATGATGTAATGATTTACTGTGTGTAGTGTGTGATTAAAAGAATTAGGTATGTGTGATAATGGATATTGTATTGTAATAAAAATAAGTACATAGGTAGAATGTTACTATACGGTCATCTGACCCCAAACTAAGCAGAGCTTGTACTATGGGCTTTAGAGATTGATATACATACAAACATATATATATTTTTAAATACATAATCACACCCAGACACGGAACAAACGCTGATGTTCATCACACAAATATTTGTCCCATGTGGGAATCAGACCCACAACTCTTGGAACCATAAACTGACCAATAGCCAGCCGGGGTCGCTAACCACTGTTCCACCGAGCCAGTCATATACCTTATAATATTTATAAGTAAAAGTTAGGAGCATATTATTTGCTTGTATAAAAGAATTTATGATTATATTAATTGGCAAAATGAACATACATATGTAATTATACGAGTATGATGACTCATGATAACATAATAAATAAATAAAGAAAGACAGACAGACGGACATTTTGATATTAACTGTAACATGTTATATTAGGTATGTATGTATTGTATACTGGAAAATATGAAAAATTTATAACACTCACCGGGTGTGGGGTTTGTAAAATAATTTGTTCAGTTCAGTAATAAACAGGTGTTTACCTGTGAACAAAAGTGAAAGAACACATTAGAATAGAATTTAACATTTGATCAATAAAATTTTGACCATGTTCATAACGGGGAACCTGTTCTTGTTGGACATGGTGAGTGGAGTTGAGTTGAGGTGAGGTGATATTGTCACGGATTGTTATAAAATTTGTGTTTATACATATATTTATATAACACCACTAATGTATATGAAAAAAAGATAAATAGGTAAGTAATCAAATTGGAATTGGTTCTCCGTGGGAAATTGTATCTAAATTGTGTCGTTAAGGATAATGATGCAAATAAATAATTTGTATGATCAAAACACTATTATAAATGATGATGATAGTATTTGTTTGATGTGTGTATAATGTAGGTACACTATAATTATTCATAAAAACTTAATAGTTTATAGTATGTAACGATGAATCAATAAAATTTGATGAACATTATTAATTGTTTTATTTTTGTATTTATTATTATAGATATGTAGGTACACTAGGTGCTAGATAGTAGTATGGATATTTTGTAGTTCACAATATATGCACAACTATGTGCGCATGTATTATTTATATTGTCAGTAGGTAGGTTATAGTATACATATACATTTTCATTAATTAATACATATATAAGGCTGTATAAGTCATGGAATAATATTGTATGTATATTACAATATTATTATTTTTTTATTAAAATGAAATAAAGCGAATATTGTACTTTGTACTTTATATAGAAGAATATAGGTATTTGAAATGGTTTATTTGAAGGAGTTTATAATAATGTGTTGCAAAGTGATAAGAAAAGAAAGAAGGAAAAAAAAAAGAAAGAAGAAAAAAAAGGAGAAAAGAAAAAGATTTAACATAATGTACAGGAAAAATTCAAAAGGCAGATATGCAATGATTGGATTCAATGAAATGATAAAGGCGAATATGCACGTTAAAGACTATTTGAAGAGAAAAAAGTAGTGTTAAGAGAGGAAAAAATATTGAAATGCGAACATTCACTCTAAAGTGATTGATATATAAAAATATAGGCGAATATACTAAACGCAATTTGAAAAATAAAGATTGGACGTGAATGTAATATTATAAAGGCGAACATACACAGTTTAATCAATTAAAAAAAAAAAAAAAAAATTAAAAAAAAAACGATATCGTCCTCGGACGAATCACCTGGCATGGCTGAGTCTCAACAGATCGCGGCACGCTGCTCTACCGGCACAACACCCCGCCAGGAACGGAAGTCGTCTACAGACTATTCCGAGCCGACATCGAACTGAATTAAATTCGAACCTTCAGAGCCGTGGTGCACGTGTTAAACCGACCGCACCGATCTCTGCGATTCAAATGAATCGACGTCGCCTTACGATGTAAGCGCGACTAGTAAAGTCACATTGTTTGAGCCTCCCGACTCTCGGGGCTCCACGATGAGCATATCCTTCGGCTTTCAGGCTTGAGGCGTTCAGGCATAATCCCGCGGATGGTAGCTACCACCGCCGCTCGGCGAGTGCATGAACCAAATGTCGAAACTGCGGTTCCTCTCGTACTGAGCAGTATTACTATCGCAACGACAAACCATCAGTAAATTAAAACTAACCTGTCTCTGACGGTCTAAACCCAGACTCACGTTCGCGATGGGTGAACAATCCAACGCTTGGCGAATTTTGCTTCGCAATGATAGGAAGAGCCGACATCGAAGGATCAAAAGCAACGTCGCTATGAACGCCTGGCTGCCACAAGCCAGTTATCCCTGTGGTAACTTTCTGGCACCTCTGCTAAAATAACTCTTTATACTAAAGGATCGATAGGCCGTGCTTTCGCAGTCCTATACCGGCTGAACATCTGGATCAAACACAGCTTTGCTCTACGCGGAGTTTCTGTCCTCGCTGAGCTGGCCTTAGGACACCTGCGTATTCTTTGACGAATGTACCGCCCCAGTCAAACTCCCGCTCCCCGCCTGGCTGTCCGCGAACCGGATCACGCGGGAGTTTAACGGTGACGAGCGTTGCCGCCACGCCACCACTCTGCGCTTGGAACGAAACACCGTGCGCCCGCCGATATAATCGACCGCTTCACGCCCAACCAGTAAGTGAAGTAATGAAACAATAGTGGTTTTCAGCGTCGACCGAATCGACTTATGCCTCTCATGTCTCCTTACAATGCCAGACTAGAGTCAAGCTCAAGCAGGGTCTTCTTTCCCCGCTGATTCTCCCAAGCCCGTTCCCTTGGCTGTGGTTTCGCTAGATAGTAGATGAGGACAGTGGGAATCTCGTTAATCCATTCATGCGCGTCATAATTAGATGACGGGACTGGCTGCTTAGAGTCATAGTTACTCCCGTTTACCCGCGCTTTGCTTGAATTTCTTCACGTTGACATTCAGAGCACTGGGCAGAAATCACATTGCGTCAACACCCGCCAGGGCCATCGCAATGCTGTTTTGGTGGACAGTCGGATTCCCCTTGTCCGTGCCAGTTCTGAGCTGACCGTTGAACGGCGGTCGTACGCGCCGATCGCGCACGAGACGAAACCGACGGCTAGGAAGATCCGCGGAAGGCCGGAACGCGAGTCCCGCAACGTCGAAGACGTGGCGTCCACCAGGCCGGCCATCCGCTTCCCGTCTTAACCCGACACGCCCCGGTCCTCAGATCCTTATTCGAAGTTACGGATCAATTTGCCGACTTCCCTTACACATTATTCTATCGACTAGAGGCTCTTCACCTTGGAACCGGCGGATCGCGACTACTCGCGTACATCCTCACCTGAATTTTCAAGGTCCGCAGAGAGTATCCGGACACCGCCGCAAATGCGGTGCTCTTCGCGTTCAGACCATATCTCCTTCTATAGGATTCCATGGAACTCGAACGCTCGAAGGCTCTTCCCGGACCTCTCGGCGTCTTCGGCCTGGTACTTTGGGTTACCCCGTCGAACACTCGCTTTGAAACGAGGAACGATTATTGAAACAGTTTCCGCTGCCGGGTTCGGAATAGGAACCGGTTCCCTTTCGCTCAAGGGCGTTATTTATCTCTATAATGAAAAAACAAAAACACGCCACATCGACATAAGACTCTCCTTGAGCTTAGGATCGACTGACTCGCGAGCAACTACTGTTCACGCGAACCCTTCTCCACGTCGATCCAGGCCTGCTGGTATTTGCTACTACCGCAGATCTGCACCGACGGTATCAGGCAGGCTCACGCCCAGACCCTTCTGCGCACACCGCCGCGCATACGTCTACTCGTTACGGTAATGACATCGCAATGTCTCACATGCCGGTAGTGTATAGGCAAAAACGCTTCAGCGCCATCCTTTCAGGGCTGGTTGCTTCGGCAGGTGAGTCGTTGCACACTCCTTAGCGGATTCCGACTTCCATGGCCACCGTCCTGCTGTCATGAGCGACCAACGCCTTTCATGGTGTCCCATGAGCGTTTTTAGGCGCCTTAACACTACGTTTGGTTCATCCCACAGCGCCAGTTCTGCTTACCATACCCGCTGGGCACCGTCATCAGATCTCCGGCTTCATCGTTCGAGTAAGCCAGGTTCTCACCATTAAAGTTTGAGAATGGGTTGACGTCGTTTCGGCCCCAATGCCTCTATTCACTTTACCGGATGAGACTGTTCAAATCAACACCAGCTATCCTCAGGGAAACTTTGGACGGCGCCAGTTACTAAATGCTTTAGATTAGTCTTTCGCCCTAATACCCAGATCCGAGTGATCCGACGACGATAGATTTGCACGTCAGAATCACTACGGACCTCCATCAGGGTTTCCCCTGACTTCGACCTAACCAGGCATGGTTCACCATCTTTCGGGTCCCAGCATCTGCGCTCAGAGCGCGCCTGCATTCACGGATTGGAAACGAGACGCCTCGGGAGGTGCGAGAGGTCGACCCTAGACCGACGCTCCATCCTCCTGAGCACGCGACAAGCGCGCGCCTTCACTTTCGTTGTGCCTTTCCAGTTTGATATCTCAATGACTCGCACACATGCTAGACTCCTTGGTCCGTGTTTCAAGACGGGTCCTGCAGTGCTTGAAACTGAATCATCGCAGACAGATACGCGCACAGTCCGAGACACACGGCGGCGACAACAGGCGCGACGCATCGAGATCCGCACAACGGCGGGACCCCAATAACGTATGGCAACCTTGCGTCGGGCCGGACGCGTCAAAAACGCGTGCACGATTCGTATGTTATACCGTCCGACAGCCGGTCGGCGTCCGTCTGATCAGCCGCCACCAGAAAGGGAACGATTAGACTCCCGAACGGCGCTTAGACCGACATCGAACGGGTCGCGATGCATTACTAAGAGAACTGCACGCCGTCCCCGGACGCGACGGACGCGACCCGTGCGACACGACCGAGGTCGATCACATCGAGGCACACGCCCGTACGCCGAGGAATGACGATGAATCTCTCCGTTCGTTCATTCGAGTTTCGCAGGTTTACCCCTGAACGGTTTCACGTACTCTTGAACTCTCTCTTCAAAGTTCTTTTCAACTTTCCCTCACGGTACTTGTTCGCTATCGGTCTCGCGGTAATATTTAGCCTTAGATGGAGTTTACCACCCACTTAGGGCTGCACTCTCAAGCAACCCGACTCTGAGGAGAGTCCCTCTCGCCGCCGCCCTCCGTCGCTACGGGCCTGGCACCCTCTACGGGAAAACGGCCCCGTTCAAGACGAACTTGGACAGGAGACGCGACGACGAGAAAGCGGAACCTCCCGAACACCACATCTCCCGCGGCCGTTACAACCGCGGGATTCAGTGCTGGGCTATCTTCCTGTTCGCTCGCCGCTACTAAGGAAATCCTAGTTAGTTTCTTTTCCTCCGCTTACTAATATGCTTAAATTCGGCGGGTGATCCTCCCTGATCTGAGGCCAACGATAAAATGAGAGGCAGACACGATATCCGTCAGCGCTACGACGTCGACGGTGTACACCGACGTCGACGCGCCTTTTCGGACGTCGAGTCCGCCTACCTCTATCCACATACATACATATATAGATAGAGATATGCGTCTTGACCACGCTCAGAGTTTAACGTACACGACACTGATTGTCAAACGTCTCCCAGATGACTCGTTATACGACGATCGTCGTGGTTCGCTCTCTCCTTCATATCGAAATAATACGTCGAAGAGTCGCTAACACGTTAATCATCATCAGAGCAACGGGCGACGAGACGATCGTGTACGCCGTAACACTGTTTGTACGCGTGAAACGATCATATAATATTTGAACGGACCAAATAAGTTTCATATAAATTAATATAGAAAAACACATCTGGAACCGTCAATAGCACCATTTGTTACGATGGCGCAGTGTGGTTATTGTTTTTATGCAGCCGGCCCTCAGACAGGAGTGGTCCTGGATGTGTCTCCACGGACCGCAATGTGCGTTCGAAATGTCGATGTTCAAATGTGTCCTGCAGTTCACACTATGACGCGCAGTTAACTGCGTTCTTCATCGACCCGCGAGCCAAGTGATCCACCGTCCAGGGTAATGGTTTGTGGATAAAAAAAAATTAAATATATAATAAAAAAAATATCTACAGAAAACGAACGAAACGCGATAAAGCGATCTCTTTCGTTATCCAACCGCACGAAGTTAACGAACGTACGAAACCGGCTAGGGTCACGGATTTCGACCTTTCTACGCGTCAAATTTCATACGTACGCTCGCGCACAAAAGTGTCTCAGTGCGTGTCATCGTAACCGACTAATGAATGTCAATCACAACGACACACGTCTTCGACGTTTTCGATACACGAGATGAGTGTGTGTGTCTGGATTATTTATCGTAAAACATACATGTGAAATGCATATTATAACGTTAATGATCCTTCCGCAGGTTCCCTACGGAAACCTTGTTACGACTTTTACTTCCTCTAAATGATCAAGTTTGGTCAACTTCCCAGCAACGCCGACGGCCGTGAAGCCACCGCGTGTCGGTCCGAAGACCTCACTAAATCATTCAATCGGTAGTAGCGACGGGCGGTGTGTACAAAGGGCAGGGACGTAATCAACGCGAGCTTATGACTCGCGCTTACTAGGAATTCCTCGTTTATGGGGGATAATTGCAAACCCCAATCCCCAGCACGAAGGAGTTTCAACGGGTTGCCCGGGCCTCTAGGCCTGGGAGAACATGCTGATTCCTTCAGTGTAGCGCGCGTGCGGCCCAGGACATCTAAGGGCATCACAGACCTGTTATTGCTCAATCTCGTGCGGCTCGAAGCCGCCGGTCCCTCTAAGAAGAATTTTAATACGTCGCCAGTGAGTTGCGTGACAGAGCCACGCACACCTAAATGACGACGCCTATTTAACAGGCTAGAGTCTCGTTCGTTACCGGAATTAACCAGACAAATCGCTCCACCAACTAAGAACGGCCATGCACCACCACCCACCGAATCAAGAAAGAGCTGTTAATCTGTCAATCCTTCCGGTGTCCGGGCCTGGTGAGATTTCCCGTGTTGAGTCAAATTAAGCCGCAGGCTCCACTCCTGGTGGTGCCCTTCCGTCAATTCCTTTAAGTTTCAGCTTTGCAACCATACTCCACACGGAGTCCAAAATCTTTGGTTTCCCGGAAGCTGCCCGCCGAGCCATTGTAGTAACGTCGGCGGATCGCTAGATGACATATTTACGGTTAGAACTAGGGCGGTATCTAATCGCCTTCGAACCTCTAACTTTCGTTCTTGATTGATGAAAACACCTTTGGCAAATGCTTTCGCTGATGTTCGTCTTGCGACGGTCCAAGAATTTCACCTCTAACGTCGCAATACGAATGCCCCCAGTTATCCCTATTAATCATTACCTCGGAGTTCTGAAAACCAACAAAATAGAACCGAGATCATATTCTATTATTCCATGCACGAAATATTCAAGCAGCATTTTGAGCCCGCTTTGAGCACTCTAATTTGTTCAAAGTAAAATTGTCGGCCCACCTCGACACTCACTGAAGAGCACCGCGATAGGATTTTGATATTGAACCGACGTTTTACCGTCGGCTCACCGACGATATGCTCCGCAAACGTGTCAGTATCACCGCGGATGCGGTGCACCGACAACGCGGCGCACAAATGCAACTACGAGCTTTTTAACCGCAACAATTTTAGTATACGCTATTGGAGCTGGAATTACCGCGGCTGCTGGCACCAGACTTGCCCTCCAATTGTTCCTCGTTAAAATATTTAAAGTGTACTCATTCCGATTACGAGGCCTCGTAAGAGTCCCGTATCGTTATTTTTCGTCACTACCTCCCCGTGCCGGGAGTGGGTAATTTGCGCGCCTGCTGCCTTCCTTGGATGTGGTAGCCGTTTCTCAGGCTCCCTCTCCGGAATCGAACCCTGATTCCCCGTTACCCGTGACAACCATGGTAGTCGCAGAAACTACCATCGAAAGTTGATAAGGCAGACATTTGAAAGATGCGTCGCCGGTGCTGGACCGTGCGATCGGCAAAAGTTATCCAGATTCATCAAAATTAACGACTTCGGACGCGAGGCCCTCCGTCGATTGGTTTTGATCTAATAAAAGCACTCATCCCATCACTGGTCAGAGTTCTGATTGCATGTATTAGCTCTAGAATTACCACAGTTATCCAAGTAACTGAGTAAGATCTAAGGAACCAAAACTGATATATTGAGCCATTCGCGGTATCGCCTTAATACGGCTTGCACTGAGACATGCATGGCTTAATCTTTGAGACAAGCATATAACTACTGGCAGGATCAACCAGGGAGCTTACACATTCGTCTTTATGTAAAAGACTGAACGACGACGTCGTCGTGCGCGCGCGTGTGTGTTGTGTTTTTACTAACTCACTCACTCACTCACTCGTCGACATCGTCGTTCATCAATTCGACGTCCACGTTCATCGTTAAACCGAAGAACGCGGCGTGACTTGAGAATGCATAATGTTCTCTTTGTGTTGAGACATTTTGCGTGTGTTGGATGTGTGCTACGCGTGTACAAATCTCGAAATCGCGGCTAAACGACACGAGCGACACGCCGCACAAGCGCCTAAAAGTAGCGCCCACACTGAACGTTCGCATAGAAACACTATTCACGTTATAATATACTTTAACATAGGTCGTGGACACGATTACGATACACAGCCCGGAGCTAGAGAGGTCTCAACCTAACTTCGGATATAAAAATTCAAATAGAACTTTGTCGTAAAGCACGAAGCCCGTCCGACATGAGGATCGTTGGTACGGATACGTTAAAAACACGCATCTGTCGATCTACAAAGTGTAACAACATATTGATATCAGAATTTACTAAGAAACCGACTCGGCGCTGTACAGTCGAGGAGTTAATACTAAACATATATTTTTTTTTTTTTTTTTTTTTTAATATTGACTCCTTCTCTCCGTCAGACGCCTGTCGTTTCGGTGGTCGCAACGTCGCGAGTTATAGAATCCGCGCATGCGCACTCGCGCACCGTACTAGCCGCGCCCCGCCTCAGACTGCCTATACGAACGAACGATAAACAGCCGGTTGGTGTGGCTCGCATCTTTTCAATTCTAATTCGGTTGTTTGTGAGCGCATCTGGCCTGTTTTGAACAATTTTACAGAGTATAGCAATGCGCATGCGCACGCGCATATATATGTGCAGAAAAAAAAAAAAAAAACAAAAAAAAAATTTTTTTTCACCCTATCATTGGCAGTCAAAGGGTTAATAGGTAAATAATAACTATATACTTTTAAAAAGTTGGATAATATTAAGTAAATATTTATTTATTTATATGTTTTAATAAAAAAAAAAAAATATGTTACAAGTACAAGTACTGTAAATATGGTAGTATTTATTTTAAAAAAGAAAAGAAAAATCAATGCTAAATACTTTAATGGCACTTTGTGATACGAAGTAGGATAAGATTTATTTAGTAAATCAATATTTTAACAATTTTGCTTCTTTTTAACCTATAAATGGCGGTAAAAGTGTTAACTGGCAGGTTTTTAAAAAAAAAAAAAAAAAGAATTACTATTCACTTTAGTTGTTCTTCGTGATACGAGGTAAGATAAGATTTAATCAGTCAATATTTATTTGTTTTTGTAAAAAAAAAAAAAAAAAAACAAATTAATTAAATTAATCAAATTAAAAATCATATTAAAAGAATATATTACATTTTTTTTTTATTATGTGGCTATTCTTTATACGAAGTAAGTAAGAAAGTAATTAATTAATTGTTTGTATTTTTTCAAATAAAGAAAAAAATTTAAAAAAAAAAAATATAACCTAACCTAAACCAACCAAAACAAAGAAAAAATAAAACAAACAACAGAACCTTACCTAACCGAAATAAAGAAGAAATAATAATAAGAGTTTTTGTGTGTAAATTAAAAAAATATATTTATTATTTTCTGACCGACTGTACGTAATCACACAATAATTTATTAAGAGTGGATAAATAACTATAAAAAATATATTCATTATTTTCTGACCGACTGTACGTAAACACACAATAATTTATTAAGGGTGGATAAATAACTACAAAAATATATTCATTATTTTCTGACCGACTGTACGTAAACACACAATAATTTATTAAGGGTGGATAAATAACTATAGAAAATATATTCATTATTTTCTGACCGACTGTACGTACACAAGCAATAATTTATTAAGGGTGGATAAATAACCATAACATGCAATTAAATGAAATTAAAAAAAAAGAAACATTATATTTTTTTCTTAAAATTTATTTAAATCAATACAAATTTACTGCACTTTATCATATTAGGTACATACATAATAAGAAATATCTTATGAGTAAAAGGTATACATGTGACACTACTTAGGGCTATGTTATATAATTACTTAAGCTTAAATGAATCAAGTAAATTTTTTATTAAGAATTTGTTACTTAGAAATTAATTTAAATGTTTGATGATTATCAATTTTAATGAGCATACCTACTTACTGAAAAGGTAAAAAAACTAAAGGTGGGTACTTTAAATTTCTATTTTTTTTTTAAATTCCCTTTACTGGGGATAATGAGTGGATATATAATAATATATATCATGATTAATTTACAAGATTCAAATATTTATATGGAGGCAAGTGTTCTAGTATATTATTAGGTCCACATTACTACATTTTGGTTTATATTCACTAATATTTGAAATATAAATAGGTAGGTACTACCTAGTTACTTTATCTATTTCTAAATATTTAGGGAACAACACCATTAAATTTTAATTTACACAATGTTTAATTCACTTAATAGGTACCTACATATCAGTTTTTAATTTTAGCATACCCTACTTCCAACATTTATATTTTAATATGTTTTTTAAAATGGTAGTATGGTATGTGTGGTATGGTGGTAGGATAATAAGGTAGGTTAGGTTAGGTTAGGAATTTAGATTTTGAAAACATAACTTATTTGTAGAAAAGATCAATTAATTAAAGTTTAAAGTAGGTACCCATGTAACTATTAACAATTTAATCACATAGACAGATAATATGTTATCTCTACATAGGTACTTATTTGTGGCCTGCATTTTATTCTATAATATCATTGCATAGGTATATCTTGATAAATAATGTTTAAATTGTCATTCAATTATGTACCTATACCTATGAAGTTTGTAGTTTAAGTACATTTGCAATACCTACAGGTGGGTAAGTTCACTAAGTTTCATGTGAAATACATACATAAGTAAGTAGAAGTAAGTACTTAGTAGGGTATATAATATATATATATTATTTATTTAGCTATGTGCAATGATGTTATGTACACTTAGTACCTAAGCAAATAAATATTTGAAGTTTGAAATATTATTTGCAATCAGGTAGGTTAGGTTATTATTATGTACAGAACAGAAGATCTGTATTATTATTTTTGGATAGGTGTTTTTAGGTAGGTAGGTACCTATCTTTTTTTAAGTATAACAAAATTATTTATAGCTAAGCTAGGCTAGGCTAGGCTAGGTTAGGTTAGGTTAGGTTAGGTTAGGTTAGGTATTTAGTTATCTTAACTAATTTTGTGCAATCATCACATCTATAGATTAAGATAGTATAAGAAGTAAGTAAATTAATTAAGCATTATATTCATTCAGCTTTAAGTTATGTATTTACTTGCTACACCCTCACAGAGTACCTACATAAAGTCATCTTTACTGTTAAGTTTATGTTATTTTATGTGAGCAATAAATAAATATGAATACTATTTAAGTAAGATTATAAGAAGAATAATATATGTAAAAATAATACCAAAAAAATACCACTATTAATTAAGTAAAAGAAGTGAGCCAAAATTATGCTAAGCTACTTTAATATTAATATGTATACCTAACTCTAGATATAAGACAATTGCTACACCCTTACAGGGTTCATAAACTGTGCTATAAAATGTACTTTTATAAAATAATAAATAAATAAATAAATAAAATAAATAAGTAGGTACATAAGTGTACCTACAATATCATAAAAATATATTTTTTAAAGTAGAACAAAATTATTTAGGGCTAGGCTAGACTAGACTAGGTTAGGTATTTAGTTATCTTACAAGAAGTAGGTACACTTAGCACTTACCTACAATATCATAAAAATATCTTTTTTAAGTAGGTAGAACAAAATTGTTTAGGGCTAGGTTAGGTTAGGTTAGATATTTAGTTATCTTACATGAAGTAGGTAAGTACCTACAATATCATAAATATAACTTCAACATAGACCAGTAAATCTGCATTTAACACAAATAACATTGTGTCCACAATATTAATATGTCAAACAATATTATTATTAAATATGATTGATAATAACAGTCATCATCATCGTCATCTACAGTGCACAGAATAACATGATCCAGATTATACTTTATCGGTTTTCAGAACTGTATGTCATCGAGCGATCCCCGCCAACATTACCTCCTAGTAGTAGTAGTAGTAGTACCCACCTACATAGTAGGTATACTTACTTACAACGGCTCAGCAGCAATTTGATCGTATGAAACGCTGGAACTCAAAGGAATAGACTTAAGGGCACCACCAAGTTGAACATCAAGTTAGGTAGCCTTGCAAATTGGTAAAGGTGGTCAATATAAATACATACCTATATTATAATATAATACACACTGACTGACTGACACAATGGGTCAATGTTGATGCTGTAGTGTAATAATTTTATGTATAGGTGTACATAATTAAATTATATATAGGTAGATAACACATTTACATTTTATAGGTAAGTAGGTATTACTGTATAGTACCTATAATATATAGCCTACCCTATTTATTAAGGAATTTTGATATTTAACACATTTAACACACACAAAATAATGTAAGTAGGTAATGTGAACTATGACAGTAAGGGAACAGAGAGTGCACTTGTGTTTGCGCGCATACTTGTGCACTATAATAATACCTCCTGCGCACTTGAATACCTCTCAAATTGAGATCGGCCGCCATGGCCGAAATCTTTCGGTCGCCTATATAATGAATGTATGTATAGAAGATACATACGTACCTATTACACAAATAAACACGCTCCTTGAAGGGTACCTGCCTACATAATACCTAGGTGTGAAAGGTATATCATAAACCATCTTCTCCTTCCTCGAAGTCGTACGTTAAATCGCTAGGTACCTACCTACATTCATTCGTCATTGTGCAAACGATACATACATATACCTACTTACTTACATCGATACCTAACGAAAAAACCCGTTCATCATCAGCTCAGCCATCATTCAATTATTACCTATGACCAGTAAGTGTACATTAATTATTGGAGGGTTGCCCTCGATTTCGCATCGGGATCCCATCACCTCCCCATCACCAACAAAAAAAAAATATATATCTATTATAAAAATCGGTTCATAAACGACGAATCTATATGTAATACAATTATTCCAATTGAGAAAAAAAATCAAACAAACAAAACAAATAATTATACAAAAACTACACTAGCGACGCCACCGCCGATCGCTCCTACCGAGAACTAAAATTATTACCAAATTCGTTTTCATATACAACGCCATCTACATCGAACAATGTTAACTAACTATTGATTCCCGTTCAAGCGCCCGTTGATTGAGTTCTGATGTAACTATTTCAAAGTAAATGATTATACGTAAATGTCATAGATGGCGCACGGGACGGGACGTGATAATATAAAAATACTTAACGTATGTATGTGTAATGCATTACTTTATTTTGTATAGTTGACCTATTCAATTTTAACTGGAATCTGTAATATCCTCCATATAAAATTTAATCCTTATCACCGCGTTTCCGAACAGACGATGCTCTTTCAATATTGTCTATGGATGGCTTAATGACGTTGACATTCGTTACGCGCGCGAGTTCTTTAAAAGATATATGCAAAATAAATGTAGGTGTATTTATTTATCAATAATTCTGAGATATTTTCTTATAGAAAGAGTCTTAAGACTATTAAGTGACATAGACGTGAAACACACCGGTAAACGGGTTTCATTTTTATATGTACTTACTTACCTAAGCACAATATGAATATGAAATATTTTTTTTATCAACAGGGTACGGTATCAATTTAATTTAGTGAGTTGAGATAACTTTAACAGCGATGACACCTGCACAATAATAATAAAAACCGATCTGTATCCGTAT
>CM076941.1:60000-72500 GCA_039566165.1 Maruca vitrata
TCCCTGAGCACGCGACAAGCGCGCGCCTTCACTTTCGTTGTGCCTTTCAGTTTGATATCTCAATGACTCGCACACATGCTAGACTCCTTGGTCCGTGTTTCAAGACGGGTCCTGCGAGTGCCCGAAACTGAATCATCGCAGACAGATACGCGCACAGTCCGAGACACACGGCGGCGACAACAGGCGCGACGCATCGAGATCCGCACAACGGCAGGACCCCAATAACGTAGCAACCTTTGCGTCGGGCCGGCCGCGTCAAAAACGCGTGCACGATTCGTATGTTATACCGACCGACAGCCGGTCGGCGACCGACACGGTCCAGCCGCCACCCCGAAGGGGACGACTGGGCTCCCGAACGGCGCTTAGACCGACATCGAACGGGTCGCGATGCATTACTAAGAGAGAAGTGCACGCCGTCCCCGGACGCGACGGACGCGACCCGTGCGACACGACCGAGGTCGATCACATCGAGGCACACGCCCGTACGCCGAGGAATGACGATGAATCTCTCCGTTCGTTCATTCGAGTTTCGCAGGTTTACCCCTGAACGGTTTCACGTACTCTTGAACTCTCTCTTCAAAGTTCTTTTCAACTTTCCCTCACGGTACTTGTTCGCTATCGGTCTCGCGGTAATATTTAGCCTTAGATGGAGTTTACCACCCACTTAGGGCTGCACTCTCAAGCAACCCGACTCTGAGGAGAGTCCCTCTCGCCGCCGCCCTCCGTCGCTACGGGCCTGGCACCCTCTACGGGAAAACGGCCCCGTTCAAGACGAACTTGGACGGGAGACGCGACGACGAGAAAGCGGAACCTCCCGAACACCACATCTCCCGCGGCCGTTACAACCGCGGGATTCAGTGCTGGGCTATCTTCCTGTTCGCTCGCCGCTACTAAGGAAATCCTAGTTAGTTTCTTTTCCTCCGCTTACTAATATGCTTAAATTCGGCGGGTGATCCTCCCTGATCTGAGGCCAACGATAAAATGAGAGGCAGACACGATATCCGTCAGCGCTACGACGTCGACGGTGTACACCGACGTCGACGCGCCTTTTCGGACGTCGAGTCCGCCTACCTCTATCCACATACATACATATATAGATAGAGATATGCGTCTTGACCACGCTCAGAGTTTAACGTACACGACACTGATTGTCAAACGTCTCCCAGATGACTCGTTATACGACGATCGTCGTGGTTCGCTCTCTCCTTCATATCGAAATAATACGTCGAAGAGTCGCTAACACGTTAATCATCATCAGAGCAACGGGCGACGAGACGATCGTGTACGCCGTAACACTGTTTGTACGCGTGAAACGATCATATAATATTTGAACGGACCAAATAAGTTTCATATAAATTAATATAGAAAAACACATCTGGAACCGTCAATAGCACCATTTGTTACGATGGCGCAGTGTGGTTATTGTTTTTATGCAGCCGGCCCTCAGACAGGAGTGGTCCTGGATGTGTCTCCACGGACCGCAATGTGCGTTCGAAATGTCGATGTTCAAATGTGTCCTGCAGTTCACACTATGACGCGCAGTTAACTGCGTTCTTCATCGACCCGCGAGCCAAGTGATCCACCGTCCAGGGTAATGGTTTGTGGATAAAAAAATTAAATATATAATAAAAAATATCTACAGAAAACGAACGAAACGCGATAAAGCGATCTCTTTCGTTATCCAACCGCACGAAGTTAACGAACGTACGAAACCGGCTAGGGTCGCGGATTTCGACCTTTCTACGCGTCAAATTTCATACGTACGCTCGCGCACAAAAGTGTCTCAGTGCGTGTCATCGTAACCGACTAATGTCAATCACAACGACACACGTCTTCGACGTTTTCGATACACGAGATGAGTGTGTGTGTCTGGATTATTTATCGTAAAACATACATGTGAAATGCATATTATAACGTTAATGATCCTTCCGCAGGTTCCCCTACGGAAACCTTGTTACGACTTTTACTTCCTCTAAATGATCAAGTTTGGTCAACTTCCCAGCAACGCCGACGGCCGTGAAGCCACCGCGTGTCGGTCCGAAGACCTCACTAAATCATTCAATCGGTAGTAGCGACGGGCGGTGTGTACAAAGGGCAGGGACGTAATCAACGCGAGCTTATGACTCGCGCTTACTAGGAATTCCTCGTTTATGGGGGATAATTGCAAACCCCAATCCCCAGCACGAAGGAGTTTCAACGGGTTGCCCGGGCCTCTAGGCCTGGGAGAACATGCTGATTCCTTCAGTGTAGCGCGCGTGCGGCCCAGGACATCTAAGGGCATCACAGACCTGTTATTGCTCAATCTCGTGCGGCTCGAAGCCGCCGGTCCCTCTAAGAAGAATTTTAATACGTCGCCAGTGAGTTGCGTGACAGAGCCACGCACACCTAAATGACGACGCCTATTTAGCAGGCTAGAGTCTCGTTCGTTACCGGAATTAACCAGACAAATCGCTCCACCAACTAAGAACGGCCATGCACCACCACCCACCGAATCAAGAAAGAGCTGTTAATCTGTCAATCCTTCCGGTGTCCGGGCCTGGTGAGATTTCCCGTGTTGAGTCAAATTAAGCCGCAGGCTCCACTCCTGGTGGTGCCCTTCCGTCAATTCCTTTAAGTTTCAGCTTTGCAACCATACTCCCCACGGAGTCCAAAATCTTTGGTTTCCCGGAAGCTGCCCGCCGAGCCATTGTAGTAACGTCGGCGGATCGCTAGATGACATATTTACGGTTAGAACTAGGGCGGTATCTAATCGCCTTCGAACCTCTAACTTTCGTTCTTGATTGATGAAAACACCTTTGGCAAATGCTTTCGCTGATGTTCGTCTTGCGACGATCCAAGAATTTCACCTCTAACGTCGCAATACGAATGCCCCCAGTTATCCCTATTAATCATTACCTCGGAGTTCTGAAAACCAACAAAATAGAACCGAGATCATATTCTATTATTCCATGCACGAAATATTCAAGCAGCATTTTGAGCCCGCTTTGAGCACTCTAATTTGTTCAAAGTAAAATTGTCGGCCCACCTCGACACTCACTGAAGAGCACCGCGATAGGATTTTGATATTGAACCGACGTTTTACCGTCGGCTCACCGACGATATGCTCCGCAAACGTGTCAGTATCACCGCGGATGCGGTGCACCGACAGCGCGGCGCACAAATGCAACTACGAGCTTTTTAACCGCAACAATTTTAGTATACGCTATTGGAGCTGGAATTACCGCGGCTGCTGGCACCAGACTTGCCCTCCAATTGTTCCTCGTTAAAATATTTAAAGTGTACTCATTCCGATTACGAGGCCTCGTAAGAGTCCCGTATCGTTATTTTTCGTCACTACCTCCCGCTGCCGGGAGTGGGTAATTTGCGCGCCTGCTGCCTTCCTTGGATGTGGTAGCCGTTTCTCAGGCTCCCTCTCCGGAATCGAACCCTGATTCCCCGTTACCCGTGACAACCATGGTAGTCGCAGAAACTACCATCGAAAGTTGATAAGGCAGACATTTGAAAGATGCGTCGCCGGTGCTGGACCGTGCGATCGGCAAAAGTTATCCAGATTCATCAAAATTAACGACTTCGGACGCGAGGCCCTCCGTCGATTGGTTTTGATCTAATAAAAGCACTCATCCCATCACTGGTCAGAGTTCTGATTGCATGTATTAGCTCTAGAATTACCACAGTTATCCAAGTAACTGAGTAAGATCTAAGGAACCAAAACTGATATATTGAGCCATTCGCGGTATCGCCTTAATACGGCTTGCACTGAGACATGCATGGCTTAATCTTTGAGACAAGCATATAACTACTGGCAGGATCAACCAGGGAGCTTACACATTCGTCTTTATGGATAAGACTGAACGCCGACGTCGTCGTGCGCGCGCGTGTGTGTTGTGTTTTTACTAACTCACTCACTCACTCACTCGTCGACATCGTCGTTCATCAATTCGACGTCCACGTTCATCGTTAAACCGAAGAACGCGGCGTGACTTGAGAATGCATAATGTTCTCTTTGTGTTGAGACATTTTGCGTGTGTTGGATGCGTGCTACGCGTGTACAAATCTCGAAATCGCGGCTAAACGACACGAGCGACACGCCGCACAAGCGCCTAAAAGTAGCGCCCACACTGAACGTTCGCATAGAAACACTATTCACGTTATAATATACTTTAACATAGGTCGTGGACACGATTACGATACACAGCCCGGAGCTAGACGGGTCTCAACCTAACTTCGGATATAAAAATTCAAATAGAACTTTGTCGTAAAGCACGAAGCCCGTCCGACATGAGGATCGTTGGTACGGATACGTTAAAAACACGCATCTGTCGATCTACAAAGTGTAACAACATATTGATATCAGAATTTACTAAGAAACCGACTCGGCGCTGTACAGTCGAGGAGTTAATACTAAACATATATATTTTTTTTTTTAAATATTGACTCCTTCTCTCCGTCAGACGCCTGTCGTTTCGGTGGTCGCAACGTCGCGAGTTATAGAATCCGCGCATGCGCACTCGCGCACCGTACTAGCCGCGTCCCGCCTCAGACTGCCTATACGAACGAACGATAAACAGCCGGTTGGTGTGGCTCGCATCTTTTCAATTCTAATTCGGTTGTTTGTGAGCGCATCTGGCCTGTTTTGAACAATTTTACAGAGTATAGCAATGCGCATGCGCACGCGCATATATATGTGCAGAAAAAAAAAAAACAAAAAAAATTTTTTTTTCACCCTATCATTGGCAGTCAAAGGGTTAATAGGTAAATAATAACTATATACTTTTAAAAAGTTGGATAATATTAAGTAAATATTTATTTATTTATATGTTTTAATAAAAAAAAAAAATATGTTACAAGTACAAGTACTGTAAATATGGTAGTATTTATTTTAAAAGAAAGAAAAATCAATGCTAAATACTTTAATGGCACTTTGTGATACGAAGTAGGATAAGATTTATTTAGTAAATCAATATTTTAAAAATTTTGCTTCTTTTTAACCTATAAATGGCGGTAAAAGTGTTAACTGGCAGGTTTTTAAAAAAAAAAAAAAAGAATTACTATTCACTTTAGTTGTTCTTCGTGATACGAGGTAAGATAAGATTTAATCAGTCAATATTTATTTGTTTTTGTAAAAAAAAAAAAAACAACAAATTAATTAAATTAATCAAATTAAAAATCATATTAAAAGAATAAATTACATTTTTTTTTTTATTATGTGGCTATTCTTTATACGAAGTAAGTAAGAAAGTAATTAATTGTTTGTATTTTTTCAAATAAAGAAAAAAATTAAAAAAAAAAATATATAACCTAACCTAAACCAACCAAAACAAAGAAAAAATAAAACAAACAACAGAACCTTACCTAACCGAAATAAAGAAGAAATAATAATAAGAGTTTTTGTGTGTAAATTAAAAAAATATATTTATTATTTTCTGACCGACTGTACGTAATCACACAATAATTTATTAAGAGTGGATAAATAACTACAAAAAATATATTCATTATTTTCTGACCGACTGTACGTAATCACACAATAATTTATTAAGAGTGGATAAATAACTACAAAAAATATATTCATTATTTTCTGACCGACTGTACGTAAACACACAATAATTTATTAAGGGTGGATAAATAACTATAGAAAATATATTCATTATTTTCTGACCGACTGTACGTACACAAGCAATAATTTATTAAGGGTGGATAAATAACCATAACATGCAATTAAATGAAATTAAAAAAAAAAGAAACATTATATTTTTTTCTTAAAATTTATTTAAATCAATACAAATTTACTGCACTTTATCATATTAGGTACATACATAATAAGAAATATCTTATGAGTAAAAGGTATACATGTGACACTACTTAGGGCTATGTTATATAATTACTTAAGCTTAAATGAATCAAGTAAATTTTTTATTGAGAATTTGTTACTTAGAAATTAATTTAAATGTTTGATGATTATCAATTTTAATGAGCATACCTACTTACTGAAAAGGTAAAAAAACTAAAGGTGGGTACTTTAAATTTCTATTATTTTTTTAAATTCCCTTTACTGGGGATAATGAGTGGATATATAATAATATATATCATGATTAATTTACAAGATTCAAATATTTATATGGAGGCAAGTGTTCTAGTATATTATTAGGTCCACATTACTACATTTTGGTTTATATTCACTAATATTTGAAATATAAATAGGTAGGTACTACCTAGTTACTTTATCTATTTCTAAATATTTAGGGAACAACACCATTAAATTTTAATTTACACAATGTTTAATTCACTTAATAGGTACATACTACATATCAGTTTTTAACCGACTTCAAAAAAAGGAGGAGGTTCTCAATTCGTCTGTATGTATAATATTTTTTTTTTTTTTATGTATGTTCACCGATATTTTCGTCAATTATAGACGGATTTCAAAAATTTTTTTTTGGTTGGATAGAGTTCACTTCCGAGGTGGTCCCATTTTCACCAGTCTCGGATCTGATGATGGGATCCAGGAGAAATCGAGGGCAACCTTCAAATTTTATAGGGACATGTACCGCGTTTTGCATATTATCTGAAGTCATATTGGCATTTGCTTTTGGCTATCATAATCTTATGATGCTGAGCTGATGATGGAAGGTCAACTCCTTAATAGTTATGAGTAAAAGAATAATTATTTCAATACTGTATACATATTAAGACTACTAGTTATAATATCAGTAGTATTACAGGTGAGCTAAACTATTAGGTTGACCAGTCTAGGATCTGATGATGGGATCCAGGAGAAATCGAGGGCAACCCTCAAATTTTATAGGCACATGTACCGCGTTTTACATATTTTCTGAAGTTATATTTGGCATTGCTTCTGGCAATCATAATTTTATGATGCTGAGCTGATGATGGAAGGTCAACTCCTTAATAGTTGGGAGTAAAGGGATAATTCTTTCAAATCTGTGTACATATTAATACTACTAGTTATAATACCACTAGAATTATAGGTGAGCTGAACTAATAGGGTCCAATCTAGGATCTGATTATGGGATCCAGGAGAAATCGAGGGCAACCCTTAAATTTTATAGGCACATGTACCACGTTTCACATATTTTCTGAAGTTATATTGGCATTGCTTCTTGTAATCATAATGTTATAATGTTGAGCTGATGATGGAAGTTCAACTCCTTAATTGTTTGGAGTAAAAGGATAATTCTTTGAATACTGTATACATATTAAGACTACTCTTTATAATATCAGTAGAATTATAGGTGAGCTGAACTAATAGGGTGCTAAAAAATGTAACTAAAACTAAAAAGGATGAAAAAAATTGTAAACAAAAAAAAAACCGCCTTCAAAAACCCGACTCACTAAAAATTACAAAATAATATAATACGAACATTAATCTGGGTATGAATTTGATATGTTGTTGAAGGCGGTGCCAATTAAATTTTTGAGGAAAACTGCATGAAATATAAACGGCACCGCCTTCAACAACATATCAAATTCATACCCAGATTAATGTTCGTATTATATTATTTTGTAATTTTTAGTGAGTCGGGTTTTTGAAGGCGGTTTTTTTTTTGTTTACAATTTTTTTAATTTTAGCATACCCTACACTTCCAACATTTATATTTTAATATGTTTTTTAAAATGGTAGTATGGTATGTGTGGTATGGTGGTAGGATAATAAGGTAGGTTAGGTTAGGTTAGGAATTTAGATTTTGAAAACATAACTTATTTGTAGAAAAGATCAATTAATTAAAGTTTAAAGTAGGTACCCATGTAACTATTAACAATTTAATCACATAGACAGATAATATGTTATCTCTACATAGGTACTTATTTGTGGCCTGCATTTTATTCTATAATATCATTGCATAGGTATATCTTGATAAATAATGTTTAAATTGTCATTCAATTATGTACCTATACCTATGAAGTTTGTAGTTTAAGTACATTTGCAATACCTACAGGTGGGTAAGTTCACTAAGTTTCATGTGAAATACATACATAAGTAAGTAGAAGTAAGTACTTAGTAGGGTATATAATATATATATATTATTTATTTAGCTATGTGCAATGATGTTATGTACACTTAGTACCTAAGCAAATAAATATTTGAAGTTTGAAATATTATTTGCAATCAGGTAGGTTAGGTTATTATTATGTACAGAACAGAAGATCTGTATTATTATTTTTGGATAGGTGTTTTTAGGTAGGTAGGTACCTATCTTTTTTTAAGTATAACAAAATTATTTATAGCTAAGCTAGGCTAGGCTAGGTTAGGTTAGGTTAGGTTAGGTTAGGTTAGGTTAGGTTAGGTATTTAGTTATCTTAACTAATTTTGTGCAATCATCACATCTATAGATTAAGATAGTATAAGAAGTAAGTAAATTAATTAAGCATTATATTCATTCAGCTTTAAGTTATGTATTTACTTGCTACACCCTCACAGAGTACCTACATAAAGTCATCTTTACTGTTAAGTTTATGTTATTTTATGTGAGCAATAAATAAATAAATATGAATACTATTTAAGTAAGATTATAAGAAGAATAATATATGTAAAAATAATACCAAAAAAATACCACTATTAATTAAGTAAAAGAAGTGAGCCAAAATTATGCTAAGCTACTTTAATATTAATATGTATACCTAACTCTAGATATAAGACAATTGCTACACCCTTACAGGGTTCATAAACTGTGCTATAAAATGTACTTTTATAAAATAATAAATAAATAAATAAATAAAATAAATAAGTAGGTACATAAGTGTACCTACAATATCATAAAAATATCTTTTTTAAAGTAGAACAAAAATTATTTAGGGCTAGGCTAGACTAGACTAGGTTAGGTATTTAGTTATCTTACAAGAAGTAGGTACACTTAGCACTTACCTACAATATCATAAAAATATCTTTTTTTAAGTAGGTAGAACAAAATTGTTTAGGGCTAGGTTAGGTTAGGTTAGATATTTAGTTATCTTACATGAAGTAGGTAAGTACCTACAATATCATAAATATAACTTCAACATAGACCAGTAAATCTGCATTTAACACAAATAACATTGTGTCCACAATATTAATATGTCAAACAATATTATTATTAAATATGATTGATAATAACAGTCATCATCATCGTCATCTACAGTGCACAGAATAACATGATCCAGATTATACTTTATCGGTTTTCAGAACTGTATGTCATCGAGCGATCCCCGCCAACATTACCTCCTAGTAGTAGTAGTAGTAGTACCCACCTACATAGTAGGTATACTTACTTACAACGGCTCAGCAGCAATTTGATCGTATGAAACGCTGGAACTCAAAGGAATAGACTTAAGGGCACCACCAAGTTGAACATCAAGTTAGGTAGCCTTGCAAATTGGTAAAGGTGGTCAATATAAATACATACCTATATTATAATATAATACACACTGACTGACTGACACAATGGGTCAATGTTGATGCTGTAGTGTAATAATTTTATGTATAGGTGTACATAATTAAATTATATATAGGTAGATAACACATTTACATTTTATAGGTAAGTAGGTATTACTGTATAGTACCTATAATATATAGCCTACCCTATTTATTAAGGAATTTTGATATTTAACAATAATGTAAGTAGGTAATGTGAACTTACTGTCATAGTAAGGGAACAGAGAGTGCACTTGTGTTTGCGCGCATACTTGTGCACTATAATAATACCTCCTGCGCACTTGAATACCTCTCAAATTGAGATCGGCCGCCATGGCCGAAATCTTTCGGTCGCCTATATAATGAATGTATGTATAGAAGATACATACGTACCTATTACACAAATAAACACGCTCCTTGAAGGGTACCTGCCTACATAATAGGTGTGAAAGGTATATCATAAACCATCTTCTCCTTCCTCGAAGTCGTACGTTAAATCGCTAGGTACCTACCTACATTCATTCGTCATTGTGCAAACGATACATACATATACCTACTTACTTACATCGATACCTAACGAAAAAACCCGTTCATCATCAGCTCAGCCATCATTCAATTATTACCTATGACCAGTCAGTAAGTGTACATTAATTATTGGAGGGTTGCCCTCGATTTCGCATCGGGATCCCATCACCTCCCCATCACCAACAAAAAAAATATATCTATTATAAAAATCGGTTCATAAACGACGAATCTATATGTAATACAATTATTCCAATTGAGAAAAAAAATCAAACAAACAAAACAAATAATTATACAAAAACTACACTAGCGACGCCACCGCCGATCGCTCCTACCGAGAACTAAAATTATTACCAAATTCGTTTTCATATACAACGCCATCTACATCGAACAATGTTAACTAACTATTGATTCCCGTTCAAGCGCCCGTTGATTGAGTTCTGATGTAACTATTTCAAAGTAAATGATTATACGTAAATGTCATAGATGGCGCACGGGACGGGACGTGATAATATAAAAATACTTAACGTATGTATGTGTAATGCATTACTTTATTTTGTATAGTTGACCTATTCAATTTTAACTGGAATCTGTAATATCCTCCATATAAAATTTAATCCTTATCACCGCGTTTCCGAACAGACGATGCTCTTTCAATATTGTCTATGGATGGCTTAATGACGTTGACATTCGTTACGCGCGCGAGTTCTTTAAAAGATATATGCAAAATAAATGTAGGTGTATTTATTTATCAATAATTCTGAGATATTTTCTTATAGAAAGAGTCTTAAGACTATTAAGTGACATAGACGTGAAACACACCGGTAAACGGGTTTCATTTTTATATGTACTTACTTACCTAAGCACAATATGAATATGAAATATTTTTTTTATCAACAGGGTACGGTATCAATTTAATTTAGTGAGTTGAGATAACTTTAACAGCGATGACACCTGCACAATAATAATAAAAACCGATCTGTATCCGTATCTTAGTGTCTACTATACTCTATACGATCGATCAGCCGATTGATAAAGGGGAAGTTGCCTCGGGAGTTGACACAACTTTATTAGTAAGGAAGTTAGTTAACCTAGTAGTAGAAAATAAGAAATATATATTTGAAATTTATAATATTATACATAATATTACAATCAAAAGTTATTATAATATGAAACCACTTAAATGATGTAATGATTTACTGTGTGTAGTGTGTGATTAAAAGAATTAGGTATGTGTGATAATGGATATTGTATTGTAATAAAAATAAGTACATAGGTAGAATGTTACTATACACACGGTCATCTGACCCCAAACTAAGCAGAGCTTGTACTATGGGCTTTAGAGATTGATATACATACAAACATATATATTTTTTAAATACATAATCACACCCAGACACGGAACAAACACTGATGTTCATCACACAAATATTTGTCCCATGTGGGAATCGAACCCACAACTCTTGGAACCGCCAACCAGCCAGCCAGCCGGGGTCACTAACCACTGTTCCACCGAGCCAGTCATATACCTTATAATATTTATAAGTAAAAGTTAGGAGCATATTATTTGCTTGTATAAAAGAATTTATGATTATATTAATTGGCAAAATGAACATACATATGTAATTATACGAGTATGATGACTCATGATAACATAATAAATAAATAAAGAAAGACAGACAGACGGACATTTTGATATTAACTGTAACATGTTATATTAGGTATGTATGTATTGTATACTGGAAAATATGAAAAATTTATAACACTCACCGGGTGTGGGGTTTGTAAAATAATTTGTTCAGTTCAGTAAATCCAGTGTTGTGTGTGTTTATTATCTAGGTAATAAACAGGTGTTTACCTGTGAACAAAAGTGAAAGAACACATTAGAATAGAATTTAACATTTGATCAATAAAATTTTGACCATGTTCATAACGGGGAACCTGTTCTTGTTGGACATGGTGAGTGGAGTTGAGTTGAGGTGAGGTGATATTGTCACGGATTGTTATAAAATTTGTGTTTATACATATATTTATATAACACCACTAATGTATATGAAAAAAAGATAAATAGGTAAGTAATCAAATTGGAATTGGTTCTCCGTGGGAAATTGTATCTAAATTGTGTCGTTAAGGTAAGGATAATGATGCAAATAAATAATTTGTATGATCAAAACACAATTATAAATGATGACGATGATGATGAAGTATTTGTTTGATGTTGTATAATGTAGGTACACTATAATTATTCATAAAAACTTAATAGTTTATAGTATGTAACGATGAATCCAATAAAATTTGATGAACATTATTAATTGTTTTATTTTTTGTATTTATTATTATAGATATGTAGGTACACTAGGTGCTAGGTAGTAGTATGGATAAGTTATTTTGTAGTTCACAATATATGCACAACTATGTGCACATGTTATTATTTATATTGTCGAGTAGGTAGGTTATAGTATACATATACATTTTCATTAATATATAAGGCTGTATAAGTCATAGAATAATATTGTATGTATAGATAGAGGATATTATGTTTTTTATTAATGAAATAAGAAGCGAGAATATT
>CM076941.1:77500-390000 GCA_039566165.1 Maruca vitrata
TCCAGGGTAATGGTTTGTGGATAAAAAAATTAAATATATAATAAAAAAATATCTACAGAAAACGAACGAAACGCGATAAAGCGATCTCTTTCGCTATCCAACCGCACGATGTTAACGGACGTACGGAACAGGCTAGAGTCACCGATTCCGCCCTTTCTACGCGTCAAATTTCATACGTACGCTCGCGCACAAAGTGTCTCAGTGCGTGTCATCGTAACCGACTAATGAATGTCAATCACAACGACACACGTCTTCGACGTTTTCGATACACGAGATGAGTGTGTGTCTGGATTATTTATCGTAAAACATACATGTGAAATGCATATTATAACGTTAATGATCCTTCCGCAGGTTCCCCTACGGAAACCTTGTTACGACTTTTACTTCCTCTAAATGATCAAGTTTGGTCAACTTCCCAGCAACGCCGACGGCCGTGAAGCCACCGCGTGTCGGTCCGAAGACCTCACTAAATCATTCAATCGGTAGTAGCGACGGGCGGTGTGTACAAAGGGCAGGGACGTAATCAACGCGAGCTTATGACTCGCGCTTACTAGGAATTCCTCGTTTATGGGGGATAATTGCAAACCCCAATCCCCAGCACGAAGGAGTTTCAACGGGTTGCCCGGGCCTCTAGGCCTGGGAGAACATGCTGATTCCTTCAGTGTAGCGCGTGCGGCCCAGGACATCTAAGGGCATCACAGACCTGTTATTGCTCAATCTCGTGCGGCTCGAAGCCGCCGGTCCCTCTAAGAAGAATTTTAATACGTCGCCAGTGAGTTGCGTGACAGAGCCACGCACACCTAAATGACGACGCCTATTTAGCAGGCTAGAGTCTCGTTCGTTACCGGAATTAACCAGACAAATCGCTCCACCAACTAAGAACGGCCATGCACCACCACCCACCGAATCAAGAAAGAGCTGTTAATCTGTCAATCCTTCCGGTGTCCGGGCCTGGTGAGATTTCCCGTGTTGAGTCAAATTAAGCCGCAGGCTCCACTCCTGGTGGTGCCCTTCCGTCAATTCCTTTAAGTTTCAGCTTTGCAACCATACTCCCCGCGGAGTCCAAAATCTTTGGTTTCCCGGAAGCTGCCCGCCGAGCCATTGTAGTAACGTCGGCGGATCGCTAGATGACATATTTACGGTTAGAACTAGGGCGGTATCTAATCGCCTTCGAACCTCTAACTTTCGTTCTTGATTGATGAAAACACCTTTGGCAAATGCTTTGCTGATGTTCGTCTTGCGACGATCCAAGAATTTCACCTCTAACGTCGCAATACGAATGCCCCCAGTTATCCCTATTAATCATTACCTCGGAGTTCTGAAAACCAACAAAATAGAACCGAGATCATATTCTATTATTCCATGCACGAAATATTCAAGCAGCATTTTGAGCCCGCTTTGAGCACTCTAATTTGTTCAAAGTAAAATTGTCGGCCCACCTCGACACTCACTGAAGAGCACCGCGATAGGATTTTGATATTGAACCGACGTTTTACCGTCGGCTCACCGACGATATGCTCCGCAAACGTGTCAGTATCACCGCGGATGCGGTGCACCGACAGCGCGGCGCACAAATGCAACTACGAGCTTTTTAACCGCAACAATTTTAGTATACGCTATTGGAGCTGGAATTACCGCGGCTGCTGGCACCAGACTTGCCCTCCAATTGTTCCTCGTTAAAATATTTAAAGTGTACTCATTCCGATTACGAGGCCTCGTAAGAGTCCCGTATCGTTATTTTTCGTCACTACCTCCCCGTGCCGGGAGTGGGTAATTTGCGCGCCTGCTGCCTTCCTTGGATGTGGTAGCCGTTTCTCAGGCTCCCTCTCCGGAATCGAACCCTGATTCCCCGTTACCCGTGACAACCATGGTAGTCGCAGAAACTACCATCGAAAGTTGATAAGGCAGACATTTGAAAGATGCGTCGCCGGTGCTGGACCGTGCGATCGGCAAAAGTTATCCAGATTCATCAAAATTAACGACTTCGGACGCGAGGCCCTCCGTCGATTGGTTTTGATCTAATAAAAGCACTCATCCCATCACTGGTCAGAGTTCTGATTGCATGTATTAGCTCTAGAATTACCACAGTTATCCAAGTAACTGAGTAAGATCTAAGGAACCAAAACTGATATATTGAGCCATTCGCGGTATCGCCTTAATACGGCTTGCACTGAGACATGCATGGCTTAATCTTTGAGACAAGCATATAACTACTGGCAGGATCAACCAGGAGCTTACACATTCGTCTTTATGTAAAGACTGAACGACGACGTCGTCGTGCGTGCGTGTGTGTTGTGTTTTTACTAACTCACTCACTCACTCACTCGTCGACATCGTCGTTCATCAATTCGACGTCCACGTTCATCGTTAAACCGAAGAACGCGGCGTGACTTGAGAATGCATAATGTTCTCTTTGTGTTGAGACATTTTGCGTGTGTTGGATGCGTGCTACGCGTGTACAAATCTCGAAATCGCGGCTAAACGACACGAGCGACACGCCGCACAAGCGCCTAAAAGTAGCGCCCACACTGAACGTTCGCATAGAAACACTATTCACGTTATAATATACTTTAACATAGGTCGTGGACACGATTACGATACACAGCCCGGAGCTAGAGAGGTCTCAACCTAACTTCGGATATAAAAATTCAAATAGAACTTTGTCGTAAAGCACGAAGCCCGTCCGACATGAGGATCGTTGGTACGGATACGTTAAAAACACGCATCTGTCGATCTACAAAGTGTAACAACATATTGATATCAGAATTTACTAAGAAACCGACTCGGCGCTGTACAGTCGAGGAGTTAATACTAAACATATATATTTTTTTTTTTTTAAATATTGACTCCTTCTCTCCGTCAGACGCCTGTCGTTTCGGTGGTCGCAACGTCGCGAGTTATAGAATCCGCGCATGCGCACTCGCGCACCGTACTAGCCGCGTCCCGCCTCAGACTGCCTATACGAACGAACGATAAACAGCCGGTTGGTGTGGCTCGCATCTTTTCAATTCTAATTCGGTTGTTTGTGAGCGCATCTGGCCTGTTTTGAACAATTTTACAGAGTATAGCAATGCGCATGCGCACGCGCATATATATGTGCAGAAAAAAAAAAACAAAAAAAAATTTTTTCACCCTAT
Source organism: Maruca vitrata (assembly GCA_039566165.1). Lineage (NCBI taxonomy): Eukaryota > Metazoa > Arthropoda > Insecta > Lepidoptera > Crambidae > Maruca > Maruca vitrata. The sequence goes on from CM076941.1 coordinate 80,638, forward strand.
CATTGGCAGTCAAAGGGTTAATAGGTAAATAATAACTATATACTTTTAAAAGTTGGATAATATTAAGTAAATATTTATTTATTTATATGTTTTAATAAAAAAAATATGTTACAAGTACAAGTACTGTAAATATGGTAGTATTTATTTTAAAAGAAAGAAAAATCAATGCTAAATACTTTAATGGCACTTTGTGATACGAAGTAGGATAAGATTTATTTAGTAAATCAATATTTTAACAATTTTGCTTCTTTTTAACCTATAAATGGCGGTAAAAGTGTTAACTGGCAGGTTTTTAAAAAAAAAAAAAAAAGAATTACTATTCACTTTAGTTGTTCTTCGTGATACGAGGTAAGATAAGATTTAATCAGTCAATATTTATTTGTTTTTGTAAAAAAAAAAAAAAAAAAACAAATTAATTAAATTAATCATATTAAAAGAATATATTACATTTTTTTTTTATTATGTGGCTATTCTTTATACGAAGTAAGTAAGAAAGTAATTAATTGTTTGTATTTTTTCAAATAAAGAAAAAAATTTAAAAAAAAAAAATATAACCTAACCTAAACCAACCAAAACAAAGAAAAAATAAAACAAACAACAGAACCTTACCTAACCGAAATAAAGAAGAAATAATAATAAGAGTTTTTGTGTGTAAATTAAAAAAATATATTTATTATTTTCTGACCGACTGTACGTAATCACACAATAATTTATTAAGAGTGGATAAATAACTATAAAAAATATATTCATTATTTTCTGACCGACTGTACGTAAACACACAATAATTTATTTTAAGGGTGGATAAATAACTACAAAAAATATATTCATTATTTTCTGACCGACTGTACGTAAACACACAATAATTTATTTTAAGGGTGGATAAATAACTACAAAAAATATATTCATTATTTTCTGACCGACTGTACGTACACAAGCAATAATTTATTAAGGGTGGATAAATAACCATAACATGCAATTAAATGTAATTAAAAACAAAAAAAAAACATTATATTTTTTTCTTAAAATTTATTTAAATCAATACAAATTTACTGCACTTTATCATATTAGGTACCTACATACATAATAAGAAATATCTTATGAGTAAAAGGTATACATGTGACACTACTTAGGGCTATGTTATATAATTACTTAAGCTTAAATGAATCAAGTAAATTTTTTATTAAGAATTTGTTACTTAGAAATTAATTTAAATGTTTGATGATTATCAATTTTAATGAGCATACCTACTTACTGAAAAGGTAAAAAAACTAAAGGTGGGTACTTTAAATTTCTATTTTTTTTTTTAATTCCCTTTACTGGGGATAATGAGTGGATATATAATAATATATATCATGATTAATTTACAAGATTCAAATATTTATATGGAGGCAAGTGTTCTAGTATATTATTAGGTCCACATTACTACATTTTGGTTTATATTCACTAATATTTGAAATATAAATAGGTAGGTACTACCTAGTTACTTTATCTATTTCTAAATATTTAGGGAACAACACCATTAAATTTTAATTTACACAATGTTTAATTCACTTAATAGGTACCTACATATCAGTTTTTAATTTTAGCATACCCTACTTCCAACATTTATATTTTAATATGTTTTTTAAAATGGTAGTATGGTATGTGTGGTATGGTGGTAGGATAATAAGGTAGGTTAGGTTAGGTTAGGAATTTAGATTTTGAAAACATAACTTATTTGTAGAAAAGATCAATTAATTAAAGTTTAAAGTAGGTACCCATGTAACTATTAACAATTTAATCACATAGACAGATAATATGTTATCTCTACATAGGTACTTATTTGTGGCCTGCATTTTATTCTATAATATCATTGCATAGGTATATCTTGATAAATAATGTTTAAATTGTCATTCAATTATGTACCTATACCTATGAAGTTTGTAGTTTAAGTACATTTGCAATACCTACAGGTGGGTAAGTTCACTAAGTTTCATGTGAAATACATACATAAGTAAGTAGAAGTAAGTACTTAGTAGGGTATATAATATATATATATTATTTATTTAGCTATGTGCAATGATGTTATGTACACTTAGTACCTAAGCCAAATAAATATTTGAAGTTTGAAATATTTATTATTAGCAATCAGGTAGGTTAGGTTATTATTATGTACAGAACAGAAGATCTGTATTATTATTTTTGGATAGGTGTTTTTAGGTAGGTAGGTACCTATCTTTTTTAAGTATAACAAAATTATTTATAGCTAAGCTAGGCTAGGCTAGGTTAGGTTAGGTTAGGTTAGGTTAGGTTAGGTTAGGTTAGGTATTTAGTTATCTTAACTAATTTTGTGCAATCATCACATCTATAGATTAAGATAGTATAAGAAGTAAGTAAATTAATTAAGCATTATATTCATTCAGCTTTAAGTTATGTATTTACTTGCTACACCCTCACAGAGTACCTACATAAAGTCATCTTTACTGTTAAGTTTATGTTATTTTATGTGAGCAATAAATAAATAAATATGAATACTATTTAAGTAAGATTATAAGAAGAATAATATATGTAAAAATAATACCAAAAAATACCACTATTAATTAAGTAAAAAGAAGTGAGCCAAAATTATGCTAAGCTACTTTAATATTAATATGTATACCTAACTCTAGATATAAGACAATTGCTACACCCTTACAGGGTTCATAAACTGTGCTATAAAATGTACTTATATAAAATAATAAATAAATAAATAAATAAAATAAATAAGTAGGTAAGTGTACCTACAATATGATAAAAATATATTTTTTAAGAGTAGAACAAAATTATTTAGGGCTAGGCTAGACTAGACTAGGTTAGGTATTTAGTTATCTTACAAGAAGTAGGTACACTTAGCACTTACCTACAATATCATAAAAATATCTTTTTTAAGTAGGTAGAACAAAATTGTTTAGGGCTAGGTTAGGTTAGGTTAGATATTTAGTTATCTTACATGAAGTAGGTAAGTACCTACAATATCATAAATATAACTTCAACATAGACCAGTAAATCTGCATTTAACACAAATAACATTGTGTCCACAATATTAATATGTCAAACAATATTATTATTAAATATGATTGATAATAACAGTCATCATCATCATCGTCATCTACAGTGCACAGAATAACATGATCCAGATTATATTTTATCGGTTTTCAGAACTGTATGTCATCGAGCGATCCCCGCCAACATTACCTCCTAGTAGTAGTAGTAGTACCCACCTACATAGTAGGTATACTTACTTACAACGGCTCAGCAGCAATTTGATCGTATGAAACGCTGGAACTCAAAGGAATAGACTTAAGGGCACCACCAAGTTGAACATCAAGTTAGGTAGCATTGCAGAATTGGTAAAGGTGGTCAATATAAATACATACCTATATTATAATATAATACACACTGACTGACTGACACAATGGGTCAATGTTGATGTTGTAGTGTAATAATTTTATGCATAGGTGTACATAATTAAATTATATATAGGTAGATAACACATTTACATTTTATAGGTAAGTAGGTATTACTGTATAGTACCTATAATATATAGCCTACCCTATTTATTAAGGAATTTTGATATTTAACAATAATGTAAGTAGGTAATGTGAACTATGACAGTAAGGAACAGAGAGTGCACTTATGTTTGCGCGCATACTTGTGCACTATAATAATAATACCTCCTGCGCACTTGAATACCTCTCAAATTGAGATCGGCCGCCATGGCCGAAATCTTTCGGTCGCCTATATAATGAATGTATGTATAGAAGATACATACGTACCTATTACACAAATAAACACGCTCCTTGAAGGGTACCTGCCTACATAATAGGTGTGAAAGGTATATCATAAACCATCTTCTCCTTCCTCGAAGTCGTACGTTAAATCGCTAGGTACCTACCTACATTCATTCGTCATTGTGCAAACGATACATACATATACCTACTTACTTACATCGATACCTAACGAAAAAACCCGTTCATCATCAGCTCAGCCATCATTCAATTATTACCTATGACCAGTAAGTGTACATTAATTATTGGAGGGTTGCCCTCGATTTCGCATCGGGATCCCATCATATATCTATTATAAAAATCGGTTCATAAACGACGAATCTATATGTAATACAATTATTCCAATTGAGAAAAAAAATCAAACAAACAAAACAAATAATTATACAAAAACTACACTAGCGACGCCACCGCCGATCGCTCCTACCGAGAACTAAAATTATTACCAAATTCGTTTAGTTTTTTCCCCACCCCCCCACCCGTTCTCTGTGACCCTGTATAAATAGAATCTGCAAAACGTAACACTTGCGCAATGTAGAATACACCTCGCTAGCTCCACCTGCCAGCATACTGCTGCGGCCTCTACTAAGAACGTAGTTCACTTGTGTCATTATGACGTTTAAACTGTCACATGAAGAATGTTAACGGCGGACGAATGTTACGAATTTGTAAACCGGGATTAGAAAATATGAAAGGGCAAATACCTAGCTTGAATCAATAACTCACAGCGCAAGGTGATTAAGCAAGCTTACGGTAAGTATCATCTTGAATTTAGTGAGTGAGTGAGTTTACTTAGGTGCGGTGTTCGACATTTTTTTCTACAACTTGAATCAATGAAAAACTTAAGCTTGTGGACAACTTTTTACGTTCAGGACCAACTAGTATCTCCATACCCGAAAGTAACCAGTTAAATATACAGTGAATCGTATTAATGTGTCTATAGAATAGAATAAAGAGAATAATAATCTAATACCTATATAAAATTTTCGTGTCACAGTTTTCGTTGCCATATTCCTCCGAAACGGCTGGACCGATTTTGATGATTTTATTTGTGCTTATCCGGTATCTATGAGAATCGGCTAACATCTATTTTTCATAAGTGATAAGAGTTCTATTTTTCAAAAGTGATAAGTTCTGAGTGATAAGGTTTGTTACGCGGACGAAGTCCCGGGCACAGCTAGTAAAATATAAATTTAACCTGTCTTATGTTAAAGCGTGTGAGAAATAATGCAATGGGATACCTATAAAAAAAAATATCCTATCTTGCAAATAAGCCTAATTTTTGTAAAAAAATCACTTTTCATTGTTTCATTGAAATGCAATGGCAAGTATAATGTATCCAGGTTTAAAATTAAAAAAAATCAAACCTGGCTATATAAACAACCAGACAGTACTGAAATCTTGTATTAAAAAAAAACACAAATAACAATTATGTAATCTTTGTTCATAATGTGATTGCAAGTTATATTCTGATCCATGTCTCAGAAATTTGATAAAATGAGATTTATGGTTATAATGTTGGTGTTTCAAATTTAAATAAATAAACAATGATAAGTTTGGAGGCACATTAAATTCTCATTTTACTTAGTATGCATGTCATATGAATGGAAAAACAATTAATTTAATTAACAATGCCTCTAACTGTTATCAATGTTATATGAGTAATATATATGTAGGTAGATAAGTAGGTAGGTAGGTACTATATTAACCTTGAAATAAAATACTTTCATCTAATAGGTAAATTAAATTGAATAATAAAATCTTGAAGGATAATTACTGAATAATACCCGGGCAATAAAGCAAGATCAATGCAAGATCTCCATCAATGTTAATGTTTATAATATAATTATTCCTTACCAGTATTAGTTAAGGTCTGGACAAATTACAAATTTCTTTGGTGGAGTACTGTAGAAACTCAAAGTCAAAGTATTTGTTGCCAACTAAGTGTGAGGTATTTACAAAGTACACAGAGCTTGATGAATACTTAGTTGCCCTTTTCAGCAACAAGAATAAGAAGCAATTAAGAATCATTCTTCTTTTCACATGGGGGTTTTGTTCTATTATAGTTACATTGTGTAGCAATAAAAGCTAAGAGGATTAAATAATTAACTGCTATTTAGAACAGGATACAATAAATCCGTGTCAAGACTTTAGGGGCCTTTTATATTGGTATGGTTAAGAAATTTGATTAGTTATGACAGCGACTCTGGTGGTGGCGTGGGGTACCACCTCCTTCCTACTTCTTACATGCAGTATTTTGAGCGAAATACTGAAATTTCATATAGAACAGGCAACGCTTTATGAGGAAGCTTAGGGTATCAACTGTTTACAGCAAATCGAGGTTTTAGTTTCTAATTTGGAACTGCATTCTGGGCCGGAACATAGCCATCATAAATGATAGAATTTCGTGCATTACTACAACACATCTTTTCAGAAAAAAGAACGGATTAACATGAACATCGACAAAAGTTGTGTTCATGTATCATTAGAACAGTACAGTGTTCGTAGCTAAGATGTCGCTTCGTAAACAAATGTCGTTTATTTGGTGCCTGTGACATTGCTCACGGCAAATTCTACTTAATACGGATTGTGTGCAGTTCGCGGCTAGTAAGAATAAGTTAATGATGAATTTATACTTTATTCATAAGGTTTTGTGTTTAAGCATTCCAAGTTTTAGGAATACTGTATACCCTGATACATTTTTAACAAGGGACGAACGAAACGGGAACTATTTTAAACGACGAAATAACGGAGTATCTCCATTATATACTAGCTGTGCCCGCGACTTCGTCCGCGTGGACAATTCTTATCACTCAGGGGTATGAAAAATAGATGTTGGGCGATTCTCAGTCCTACACATACATGTGCTCACAAAATTTCATGGGAATCGGTCAAACAAGGTTTGGGAGGAGTACGGGAACGAAAAATGTGACACGAGAATAATCATTAATATGATTAAATAATTAATGAAATAACTTAACTGCTGTAAAATCTGACATAAATAATGTTTAATTCAATATGATGCAATTAAGTGGACCAGCACTACGATACCGGATGCCTCGGTATGTTTGCGGCAAGCATTCAAGTAGGCGCTATGTGAGATTTCAAAGTTGGTTCAATGAACATAAATAAATAGTATAAACAACTACAAATTTGAACAAGTAGAGTTTGTTCTGTGTCTGGGTGTGTTTTTAAATATAGGTTCATTGCCCCATGCCCTGCCGTGCCCCCAGATTGTAAAGTTATAATGGTAATTATAGACCTCTAAATAACAGGCAAGCTTTTCCAAGTCGATTTAACTTTTTAAAAGTACCTAAGTACCTAATGAATAAATGAAAATTTGTAATATTAGTTGTAAAATTATCTGTCAATTTTGATAAATTTAAAACGGCTTAGAATACATTATCATAGAATCGTTTATTCACGCCTACAAGGTCAAAAAACCAATAAGATAAATATAGGACCTAACTGTTAAGCAAAAGAGGAGACATGAATTTTCCAAGTCTCATAATTAAAATATATTGTACTTACTTGCAAAGTTACATTACAATCGAATAATTAATAACAGAGTAATCATTAAAAATCATCTTAGTTCCTTAACCAGTTAAAATTAACTACAGTCAATAACCAGTCAAAATGAACTACAGTGTCAGGCAAATAATAAAATTTTACAAAAATAACAAATCTCAATAATCTAAGGTAGAAAAATATTTTTGTTTTTGATAGACCATTTATCGAGGAATCAGGAAGGCTTTGGGCTATACAACATCACGCTGCGTCCAATAGGAGTAAAGAAACAAGGGAAACTGTGTAAAAAACGGGGAGTAACGCGGACGAAGTCGCTGGCACAGCTAGTAAGAAATGTATGTAAACTTTTATGAGAGTATTTCATACATTTTAAAATTACATCGAACATATTATTTTACAAAACACGCCATCTATCTTGGTAATAAGGATATAATACCTAATTTTATTTCAACTCACTAAGCTAAACCTAATATGTATTTCTTAGAAACCATAATAATAAGATTGTTCTAAATTAATAAAAAACATAAAATTCAAGAATCTATTTACGTGTAAAATTGTAGAAAATAACTAATTAAAAGTAATAAGACATGATAAACTTTCATGTCTTATGATTCAGATTGCTTTATTATTTTGAGCTAGACGCCAATAGATGGCGCTATAACTCACAATCCAAGATTCAGAGAAAAAATGTTTTGATTTGTTGCAATGCAATTATATTACGAAAATATGTTTGCGAATGTTAGATTTAAATAACCTTAAAAAGTATAAGTTCAATATTGATTTACAATATTAAGGGCCGAAATACATCCATAACTTATGTTCAGCTTCCCGTCAACAGATGGCGCTACGAGTAAATATCTCACCAGCCGTAAGAAAATTAAATAAAATAGCACACTGAAGGTTTAAATTATGGAATTCTAAGCGGATTATCGTAAACAAATTATGTTCAGTCATAGACTAGCTTTAAGTTCATAAAATGAATATGATGATAATGTACTATTCCTACTCGCTGCCCTAAATCGTTTGTCACGTACAAAAATACATTCTCATAACGCCGTAACTAATAAAACCCAACTACGACAAAAAACGACGCTGAAAAAGTATAAAACAAGACTTTTAGAACACTGAACTGAACAAAGTTGCTTATGTAAATCCAAGTAAATGGACACAGTAGACTCTACCAAAATGCTTATGTTGAAAATTGACAATAATGTCATACAATACTATTTTGAAGTATGCAATATTTACTATGTAGAGATAAGTTTTCATGTTTGGAAAACCGCAGTCACACGTTGTCAAAGTGCTACGGTAGGTAGGTACTTGTGTATGGAACGTGTGACTACGCCTTTCCAAACATGAAAACTTATCTCTAAATAGTAAATATTGCATACTTCAAAATAGTATTGTATGACATTATTGTCAATTTTCAACATAAGCATTTTGGTAGAGTCTACTGTGTCCATTTACTTGGAACTACATAAGCAACTTTGTTCAGTTCAGTGTTCTAAAAGTCTTGTTTTATACTTTTTCAGCGTCGTTTTTTGTCGTAGTTGGGTTTTAGTTTTTAACTTTTTATTATTTATACTATTTTGGTGTTAAAGTGTATTTGTGGCGCATAATATTATCAAAAGTTAAATTGATGAACCAACATGTTTTATATTTTAAGGGGACGTAGTAAAGAAGCTATGAACGAAAAGATGTGAACTATATGCAATCAGTCCATGAATATACGTAAAGTCACATGCAAATGCTAGTAATATATATATATTTAAAATGTACAAGTAAAGCGCTTTCCAATGATACCAAACACGGCGTATTTATCTTAACTTTATTTTTTTACTCTGTATGTTTTGTCCGCTAGTGGGCGCCACATTAGATTTTGTGAAACCCTATATAGCCTATAACCAGCGGACAATTAAGACGCTTCTAATGATATGTCATTTGTCGAATTCTGACAAGCAATTTAGAAGTTATGTGGAAACAGATGAACATACATACATACATACATACATAGCCTGTCAAAATCATAACCCTCCTTTTGCTTTGCCGTAGTCGGGTAAAAAGTAGCGTTTTAGTTGTTTCGCAATATCAAGATTCTTTTGTTTGCAATATTTTATATCTATTAAAATTTAAAAGTATGAGACCAACGGTAATATTAATTGTGTATTAAAATGTTATGTTATACCTACCTATTTGGGTTGCTAAAACATTTATGTAGGAATTGACTTCCATATGCATACTTATTGTGTTTAATGTAGAAGGAATGAAACTAAGCGATAAAAATAAGTTTAAAGACGAATTAAAGAAATGGCTAAAATCCAATGTCTATTATACGCTGAATGAGTATTTTAATGTTAGTTTATAATAAGTAGGTTTTATTATGATTAGTTTATGTTTTAGCAATAAGTCTAGTATTTTAGTAGTAAGTAATATTGTTCTAGCAATAAGTTCAGTATTTTAGTATTAAGTCATATTGCATGCCCGATACGGGCAACTGTTGAAACTTTTATTTATAACAACATCTTGTAACACAGTTTTTTGGCAATAAAGATTATTATTATTATTATTAATATGTGATAATAACATAAAAGCATCACTTATGTCACTGCTCGAGTCATTGTGTTTTGCGCTAGGTGGCGTTACGAGTATATAGATAGTCAAGGCATATGAAAAAAACTTTGTGTTAAGATAGGTGGTGCCCTACAGATCAAATTGGTAAGTGTCGCAAGAATGAAATCCTGTTAAATATCTATACACCGTCAAATTTTAGTGGTTGTTTTCCCGTGGCAGAACGACTTGCCTTTAGTAATACTATCGAATCATGCAAATTATTCCTCGAAAAAAAAAAATTTTTTTTTTCGATTTTTCAGAATAATAATTTTCCAACTCGAAAACGAGAGAAGCTATCGTTGTTTTTGAAGATGTTACGTATTCAGGTACTGCTTGCCGCATGAAATCGATGCTCAAAGCTAAAGAAGCTCTACACCCTAAGTCATAAAGCGGTTCGACCGTGTTTTCGAGTTACGGTTAAACCTTTCGTAAAACCGGCATTTATTGATTTTACAAAAAAAGAACTGCACACATCTTTTGTACTACTAAGATAGAATCATTTTACTGCGGGAAAACAACCACTAAAATTTCACGGTGTATAAAGTACGGTGTAGTTTTGGTTCTTACCTTATATTTGCTGGCTCGCTCCGACCGTCGCAGGATACTGCAATCACTACACTTAACGCACTGCACTACACTGCACCTGTGAAAAAAATACATTATGTAGTTATTTATTGATTAAATACTACGAACTGATCCTTTTTTTTTTTAGGGTTCCGTAGCCAAAATGGCAAAAACGGAACCCTTATAGTTTCGTCATGTCCGTCTGTCCGTCTGTCCGTCTGTCCGTCTGTCCGTCTGTCACAGCCGATTTACTCGGAAACTATAAGTACTACAGTGATGAAATTTGATGGGAATATGTGTTGTATGAACCGCTACAAAAATATGACACTAAATAGTAAAAAAAAGAATTGGGGGTGGGGCCCCCCATACATGTAACTGAGGGATGAAATTTTTTTTTTCGATGTACATACCCGTGTGGGGTATCAATGGAAAGGTCTTTTAAAATGATATAAAGTTTTCTAAAAAACATTTTTCTTAAAGTGAACGGTTTTTGAGATATCAGCTCTCAAAGTCGTAAAAAGTATGTCCCCCCCCCTCTATTTTTATAACTACGGGGTATAAAATTCTAAAAAAAATAGAGGTGATGCATGCTAATTAACTCTTTCAACGATTTTTTTAAATATTGTCACCGATCTAACAAGTAGAAGTACAGATTTTATCTGGTATCTATCTTAAAGTGAAGGCAAACTAGGAATACTATTGGTATTTCGTCAATTTATCGCACAGAAGTATTATTTTTGTGCAATTTATGTTATCAAATAAGTGAAGAGAACTTTAAGAGCATTATTAATGAGTAATGTACGAGGTAAGTACTTAGTTATAACATACATACATAAAATCACGCCTTTTTCCTAGAGGGGTAGGCTGAGATCACTTCCTGCCATGTGCTACGGTCCTGGCACACCACTTTCGCTTCATCCTCCTTCATTAACCTCTTCATGCACGATCGTCGATTCCGGGTACTTATGATTTGACCTTTCTTTAAGATTTGACCTATTTGGTCATGAAAGGTCTTTCTTGGTCTACCCTGTCGACATTTCCAATTACACCATCAATTACTTAGTTATTTCATGTTTAATACTCACTTTAGTTCATTCGCCGCCGCGCCGGGCGCGCAGACCGCTCGCCTCTCCTCAGTCCTCGCCGCCTCTTCGTTAAATTCAGTGATGCAATGATTCAGACAATTTAAACGTATCTCTTATTATAAAGAAACTATGGAATAAAACATATTTGTAATTTGATAGTATTTATTTATGTAAACTTTTTTACAAAGCAACAGTTTTTGTACCACGACCATGACTATTGGCCAAGTACCTACATACTCGTACATGTTTAAAAGATAATAATAACTAGTTGATTTGCTGGCTTAACTTAATAGTGGCTGTACAACGTATTTATAAACACTATTGTTATTGCCTTATAGGGCTATTGTTACAGTCATCTTACTGTTTCAAATTGAATAAAAAATCAATACTAACTATAAAGACAACTCTCAGATGGCATCTCCTTATCAGACTTTCAACAAAATTTCATATTTGTGAATATGAATGGGATAAAAAAATATAACAAAATCATAAATCTAAGAAGGTAATTTAGAGGTAGGTTAGGTAATTTTTGGGTGTTCAACTCATTTTCTCACCCGTAAGTGTATCCATTATTTTAACAAAAGTATTTTTTTGTTTAGTACTATCCAAGCTATATTAAACTTAAAACTTAGCTAAATTCACTTACAGACTACAATATTAAATGACTAAAGACTTATAGATAAAATATAATCTAATTAAAAATACATTTTGCTAGTAACATAATAAGGGTGTAAATTTTCTGTTCTGGTAGCCATTCTCAATCAATAGATCAGGTAAGTAAGCATTATAGTGCACATACATATTTATGCACTTACAGAAGTACCCACTCTGTTCCCTTTCATAGTTCTATGAGACGGCATTCAGACATGAACGATGATATAACAGGTGCAGGACCAATAACGTGCTTTCCGAGGCACGGATTCCGACGATTTCTTATTCAGAAAAACTCACATTATAAGTATGTATATTCAATTTAAAAACTACATAATTAATTTAAGCAATAACTGTTTCGGATGTTTTATGTTTCAGTGGCGCTGTGCGGCGAGTATCGGAACTAATGATAAAAGATGGCGGCCATTTTGTAATCAGCAATGTAGGTACTGTGTGGTTGAATATGTGAATGTACATACATAAGTTTGGTAAAGACGGCCCTGGGTACAAGTATACACATAATACAACTTTTTAAAATGTGTTTCATTGAAAGAACAAGAGAAGTGAGACAGACATACGGACAGGGTTACTTACGCATTTAAAATGTTAGTAGTAGGTAGATAAGAATTGTACGGAAATGACCGGATGTACCTATCAATAAAAATTTCTAATGTACATTCGATCGAACCCGCTCAGGTCGCTAACATTGCACTTCCTCACGCCTCCCACTCAAATTGCTATATTGAAGCTCCAGTCAGGAATCGAAACTGACCAATTAATTCGTTACAAACTTCGTTGCTTCCAAACAAAACCCAAGACATATCTATCGTTCATTATACTCAAGGGTGTGACACTATCCATCAACTTTCATACAACTAACTACACGTATTGCATTCCTGTCAAAACATACACAAAATATGAATTTTCTTCTAATGTTTTCTTTAAAAGAAGAATACCCGTTCCTTTTCTGTGAAACCACGAGAATCTACAAGACAGACACCCTAAGACCCAGACCCGAACAAAAACTTGCTTCATAATGACTCTACGACTTAACCCAACTTTCACTGCTAACAGACAAACGATATTGACGCTTATGAAATCAACCAACACACAAGATACAATAAAACACTAAACAGAAAGCCAAAGATCTGAAAACTAACACACCAGTGGACCTCTACCAAGACAATATCATCAAAAGTGGACACTGCAACAACTACTGCACTATTCAAGAATCCTGCTATGTACATGCACAATCTAACTATAAATCTAACTATAATAAAACACTTCACAATGCAGACAGAACAGACGGAGTAACCTCATAGTTAAGCGCCTAAGATTAAAAGATAATTCAGCCTGAAAAATAATCCACACATACAAATAAATGGTCAAAGCTATAAAAGGAATGAAGAACAAACGACTCATGAATAGGCTTTTTGAACAACAAACAGCTTGCATACAAGACAGGACCAAGAGAGAAAGTCCTGAAACGAAATATAAGATCATTCCACCATGTTGTTCTCGTGGTTTCACTAAAAAGATTTCAAGGTAAGCTCAAAAATAAAATAATGATAGAGGTTAACTAAATTCATATTTTGCTCTTTAGTTCTTTCTTTTCACACTATATATATCACACACACACACACACACGCACGCGCGCACGCACGCGCGCACACACACACATACACACACACACACACGCGCACGCACGCGCGCGCGCACACACACACACACACACACACACACTCACACACACACACACACACACACACACACACACACACACACAAAGTGTCTACGAAGTAAACACACACACTGGCTCGGTGGAATAATGGTTTGTGACCCTGGCTACGGTTCCAAGATTTGTGGGTTCGATTTCCACTCTGGCCAAATATTTGTGTGACGAACATCGGTATTTGTTTCGTGTCTGGGTGTGATCATGCTCTGCTTAGTTTGGGGTGGTCATGTGTGGCCTCAATCTATATAATATTGAAAGTAGGTGGAGCGAGTGGTATGTAGATGTAGACAGGTGTGTAAGCGAATGAATCACGTTTGTTACGTGGGAGCTTTGAATGTATTCTACGTTTGGATGGTGTTGTTCAGGGTAGTATAGTGAATACGCAATCGTATTCACTATACTACCCTGAACAACGTTTAACCCGTTTCGATCGGGTTGCACCAATGTGTAACACGATCGAAACGTTGGGTTATTAATTTTACTTGTGTTTTTAAATTGAATATACATAAAAAGTCAATATTTAATAAATTTAATTATAAATTATAGACTAGACTGGACGACGTACGTACAAAAAGACAAACATACAGACAGACAGACAGACGGACGGACGGACGGACGGTCAAACAGACAGACAGACGGACGGTCGGTCGGTCAAACTGACAGACAGACAGATAGACGGACGGACGGACGGACGGACGGACGGACGCACGCACAAACATACATACATACAGAGAGACAGACGGAACGACGGTCAAACAGACAAGACGGACGGACGGACAAACTACATACATACAGACAGACGGACGCACGCACAAACATAAAGACGGACAGCACGGACGGACTGACAGACAGACAGACAGACAGACAGACAGACAGACGGATAGACGGACGGACGGACCGACGGATAGACGGACGGACGGACCGACGGATAGACGGACGGACGGACGGACGGACAGACAGACGGACGGACAGACGGACGGACGGACTAACATACAGACAGACGGACGGCAGGCAATGCAAACTGACAGACGGATTGAATAAGGAGTTCCAAAAATAAGAATGATAAGAAGATGCCTGATAACTGAAATATCCATATATAGAAAAACTTGGCTGGGATAGTGACGCTGAATGGTATGATATGGACGCAGACTCCATGCTGTGCAGCTGAAGAAAGTATGTAGCGCTGTGATTTCGGACGAGCTTCTAGTTAGTCTGCTTGCAGGAATATTAGGTAGAGTTTATGACTGCTTTCTGGTATTTTCTTCAGACTAGGCTATACAACTCTTCTTCATAGCCGCTACTTTGGTAGTCAACTTATTGATAAAGGAAAGATCTTCCGCCGAGCTGAGTGATCGAACTCGAAAACAATGGTATGGCCTGACAGCGAGATGTAGGCTTTCATACTGATGACGAGAATTTGATTCAAGTTAGTATGAAGATAGTATGCACAGACACAACACCTGTATAATACACACAATATGGCACTTAACACCAAAACGTATTTGTAGGTATACCTATTGCCTATGCTATGTAGAAAATTAACTCTATCATCAAGATAACAAAGTAACAATTACGCACCGTAGTGTTTTTGAAAGACGTGTAATAATATACCAAAATAATAATTAGAATTGTGCAAGTAGACTTATGTTTATTTCAAATTAAATACAGGGATTAGGAAAGAAATTTAATACTTAAACTTCTGATTAATAAATTCAACATATAAAAGTATTCAAATAAATATAAACCCAAAACAGAAATGCTGCATTTTCTTTGTCCATCAATATAGAGCTGCGATCCTGTGTTGATATCACTGCAGTTCCGCCATTTTGAAATTCTTCAGCTTCCATCTTCTGCCACCAACAGCCTTGGTCTGGGTTATACATGACTCCAGGACGAAAGCGAGCTTCGAATGGTTTGGTTACAGGAACTAACGCCTTCACAGGTTTCTTCCATGTATATTTGAATACAATAGTCATCTTGGTGATGATGAGACAATAAGCTTTGAGTGAGTGAATCTCACGCACTTGGATCGGCACTGTAGTATTCTATAATTATTACACTTAACACCACACTATTATTGAAATAAATTAATATCATAGATTTCACTTAACAAATAGCACTTTAGTAAGTAACCAACACATCACCTTTTCCTAAATTTGAGTAGATCCCAACACAAAACACAAAGAAATATTGTTAAGAAGATAATGAAATTGATATACATACAAATAAAGAAATGCTTTGACTTTACACACAGCAAACTTACACATTAGAAAACTGAAACTGTCCGGGATATTTACCATGTTGTTTTGTTTTAATGAGCTCCCGATATTTCGACAATGTTGCAAGCGCCATGATCACGGGTGAACACACACACATTACATACATACACATTTCAATCAAAGCACATTATATATGTACCTACACATTTCAACCAAAGCACTCAATTTCTTTTAACTGAACTGAACTGACACACTATGAGAAAAGTCTACCGATTTGATGTTAAAGTCATCGTAACATTATCTACAAGTAAAGATGGGACTAACTTCGCTTCGGGCAAATTATCAGATATTTTCAATACGTTACCGAATTGTACTTCTAATATTTTACATCATAAGAACTGTTGGCGATCCAGAAATACTCCGTGAAAATACACTGTATTCCCCGCAAAATAATCCGATGATTGTAAGTAATCTTCAGAATATTCGAAGAGATAATGCTATGCTATTAATAATGACATTCATCATGTCATGACGCCCGTCAATATTTTAATTGTTTATGAAAACCTAAAAAGGATTCAATCATATAATAAATAAATAATGCGATGAATTCGTTTCTACTTCTTACAAAATAAATACTTTAGGACCTAAAGGTTTCTAGCACCTACATTGATTAAACAAAATGTGCATAGTACTTAAACTAAAACTCTATGGGTATAATTAATTAAAGGTCAAATAAATCATTGCATCACAGAAATAAAACTTTGAAGATAAATGGCCTGAAATAAAAAGACAAGATTTATTTATTACACACGAAATAGTAAACATTATTGAAGAGTCCATGAAATAAGTAAGGTAATTGTGAATTCCTAGAGTTTTAGTGCCGAAAATCAACGACTAAGATAGATATATGGTCAGAGATGACTATACTACTTATTTGTGCAGTGCAAACTACACCCAATAATAGAGTCGAAACTGAATATACGTTCATTATTGTCAATAATTATCTGATATCTTCCAATTCCAGAAACTAGATATGTGACATGGCATGTTCTCAATTAGGTACTCATTTTAAGTCAAAGTCAAAGTATTTATTTGCATTCATGAATATGACAAAGATGGTATTAAAATAATTTCCAGTACAACATGTTACCTGTTTGGGCATAGCTTATATGAACGTGTAATGGTTCAGTTTCAATAGTAATACTATTTGGTATCTGATCTAATTCTAACTCTTAACTAAGTTCTAAACTATATCATATTTTCTTAATAATTTAAGTATTTTTATTATCTTATCTAAGTATATAAAGTAGGAACTTTAACATGTCATTGCTTCTTTTATACTTAAAAGAATAAAAACAAAACAAACACTCACCATTCAAAACTAGGCATCTCGAATCTGCAACAAATAAAATGCAACTGGTTAGTTTTAATGTTATAATACAAAAACAGATAAATTGAAGAGGACAGAGAATGGTCAACAGGGAATGTTGGATCAACTATTCGCCGCTGTGACTGTGTGATTCATTCGGACTCCCAACTTAAAATTTATACTAATAATAATGATCTTGTTAAAAAAATGCACAGCACACGTTTCCCAGAGAGGTGAAAAGTGGATCGCTGGAAGTGATCTCTGCCTACCCCTCTGGGAAAATGGCGTGATTTTATGTATGTATGTAAGTTATACTGAAGTTTCTTGTCAAATTAACCAATCGCAGTTTCGGACCGCCCGCCACGCCATCTGTTGTTCTTAAATACCCTCCTTAAAATTGGATGTTCGAGATATAATCATCATCAGCCCATACACGTTCTGCTTCTGCAGCCAATGCTTAGGGCACGCACGGGCCTTCCCTGGTTTTGACGCAGATCGTCACTTTCGCAAATGGTCATCTCGAAAAGTTTGGTCACTTTTGCAGAATGTCATTTTCGCAAGTGGTCACTTTCGCAACCAGGGCGATCAGGCCGATTAGTATATAAGCGATGTAATATTGTAATACTGTAGTATTATTAACCTTTGTAAGTATCTCTGCCCGCGCCGCAGCCGGTCCGCTGCGCCCGCGCCGCGCGCGTCGCGATCGACCGCTCCTGGAAACACATTAATGAACTGTTAACAACATGTCTTAACAAGATAGCCTCACTCCACCTGATGGTAAGCGGTAGTGAGATCCACATATGAGGTCGACAGTAGGGTTCATGATTTCTCGAGGTTTTCAAATTCTCGGGTCTCGAGAATTCTCGAGGCTAATTTCTCGGGTCTTCTCGGGTTGTCGAGAAATTGACATTCACGTACGTTTTCTCATATTATTTGGTTCCAATAACGTCCTAGGATTAATATGTGATACACACACAACACAACTGGCAATAATCGTCTAACAAATTTGAAATCACACATTAATTAATTTCAAATTACCTACATAAGAAAAACATATCAGAATAATTTAAAACTAAGCTTGTGTGTTGTTGTTTTAGAAAAATAGGAAATAATAATTAGTCTAAGTACAGTTATAGTCCAGTCATTTAAGCTTAAATTAGGTAAGAATCTCGGAATTCGAGATACCCAGCTATAAGTCTGTAAATACTTGGATATTGACACCCTAAAAGTGGTCTCAAAACCTACATAATTATGGTAGGGTGTACGCAACTATTAAATTTTTAAGGTCAAATGTCACAAATAGCTGTTTTAAGCACTTTTGAGCGAAACGGGAAGTTTTATCATAAAAGTGTGTAGGAAAAAATTACTTATCATCTATTTATCTATAAAAATTGTCTATACGTTTTAGTCCTAAGATTCACCATTTCAGAGATACAGCGATGCAAATAGTTGAAAAAGTTGTATTTTCAAAAGCTTCCAGGCCCACGTGCGATTGTGCTAGACAGTTAAAATTTTCACGACTGATGTATTTCAGTAGCTTCTATAACATCTAATACTAGAAAAAGCTTAAAACCAATGTTTAAGTGGGTTCTCATACAAAAACTATGTTTTTTTTTCTCACACTTGGCCGGTTTTTAACGTAGTTACCCCAGTAAACCTATTTCAGACGACACCTTTTATACGTGAGGAACACGTTGTTTATATGGGAGGCTAGTTAAATAATTGTTTTGTCTTGTTTTCAGTATTCAGTTATTAGAAGATTTAAGATTTCTGCGTTTCATTATTTGGTTAATATGGATCTTCACGTTCATAACAGTGTTAGACGGACAGTTAACATTTTTAAAATGTTTTTTTTTTTTTTTCAGTTATACTTCAAACAGAAATTATAATAATTGGTTATTTCGTACTTTTTGACCCATAATAATACGAAGAGAGACAATTTTTATAGATAAATAGATGATAAGTAATTTTCTCCTACACACTTTTATGATTAAACTTCCCGTTTCGCTCAAAAGTTCATAAAACTGATATTTGTGACATTTGACCTTGAAAATTTATAATCGCGTACACCCTACCATATGTATGTTTTGAGACAACTTTTAGGGTGTCAATATACAAGTATTTACAGACTTACAGCTGGGTATTTCGAATTCCGAGGTGAACTTACTATAATGACTGGACATTAGTTATTTTATGTGATAAAGTTTGACTAGTAAAATTGAAGATCATATTCAGATTATATTATTGATAAAAATAATATGAATAATAAAGAAATGATGTGTCAATGAAACTTTTAAATTTCAATTTATCGCATAATATGTGAAACACTCACTAAGTAAAATATACTTGGCTAGAGTCGAAACACGAATGAACGTGTAAAAATGACGCCGCAGAGCGCTTGCAGCGAGTTCAAAGGGTGCCGTTGTGCTTTGGCCCACGCCGCCACGCAACACAGCAAACGGCGATTTAATTTCTACATAGAAAAATGATTTCTCGAGTTCTCGACTTTTCTCGAGCTTGATTTCCCGGGAACAAAGCCCAACGATTTCCCGGGAATTCTCGGCTCGAGAATTCCCGGGAATGAACCCTAGTCGACAGGCACAATAGACCATATTGAGCCTGTAGCACTCACCCTGAAGGCCTGCTTGAATGCCGTTTCACGCCCCGCCTGAAGAGCCCGGGATCATAGGGAAGGAAAACATGAGCTGGAAAGGCATTCCATGCCTTAATGACATGTGGCAGAAAAGACCTCTTGGATATTGGGTCAACACTCCAATACAGCACCAAGCGAACGGCCATTTTGCAGATTGGTTAATGTTACAGTATTTCTAATACTCGCCAAAGAGGCGTTGAGTTAGAAAAAAATACTCTACAATTCCTACACGAGTTGCATTTTCCTCATTAAGCAACTTTACTCCCTAACATACATATATTAAATTCGTACACAAATATCCTTAGCACTATGTCCATTTTGTATGAACGGCGCAAGAAATGAAACAAACACAGACCAATTTTGTTTGTATGATAAAACGAACAATACAGATTTGTTTAGGAATTGATCAAAGACTTTAGTCAATTTTTGGTTTCCTCATTACACTAACTATCAATTCTTAAAGAGGAACAAACCGCATTTTATTATTGTTATATTACCCTTCATAAAACTAGAAGAAAACAATAGGTTTGTTTGGGCCGGTCAGTCTGCATTTAGCGAAAACGCAATGTTGTGTCCAAGATCAAAGATCGCAAATAAATTCCAAGCTTTTTTACAAGCTTTTATTAGACTCATTAGTAGTGTACTCCTGTGAATGGTCAGCCAATGCTAGCGCAAGTTATGTAGGTACCTTCCTAGTTATTGGTTTGACAGCCCTCTACTTCTTAATATTTATGGACAAGAAGTATTGCTTTCTATACTGAACACAAATCAACACTGCTTGATACATTCAGTCAGCAACAACAGTCTCATATTATCATGTATTGTAGAATTTGTATGGTATACAGGTTAAGATAAAAAAAGACGTGTGGCACTCGGGGACTGCCGCGGTATAGCTATTGCATAGCATCGTCCGATTTCGGAGCAGATCGTCTCGATTCGTGCGAGTTTCGTAGAGTTGTACAATACCTACGTCTAACCGCACGCACACAAACACCGTGTCGAAGACTACCGAACTGAAACGACGTTAGACGATAGTGAGGTTTTTTTTCGTTACGGAATTTCTTGGTTCGGTCGCCGCGCTCAAAGCCCGCGATTAAAGCTATGCAATAGCTTAAAAGGTCGGATGACGGCATTATTTTGACCGGCTATGAGTCAAAGAAACTGCACGCTCGCCTCACGTACATAATCGTAAGTCGCTATCCACAATACACCACCAACCTCATCTTCCGACATATTACTCAATATACAGTTGACCTAGTTATACATGTACATATATACATATTAATGTAGGCACCTAATTGGTAAGTATGGTATGAATAAAGTCAGTAATGTTTTAACTGAACGCTAGTGTTCAGTTAAAACATGACTGACTCAAAAACAATGATTTTAACGAAGGAAAGTCTGATACGATGTATGTCTAATACGATGTATTATAGTTCGTTCAAGTAGATTGGTTTACATACTCACATTATTATGGTTCATTTTGTAGTTCCACTTTTGAGCGGGCGCTGGCGGCAGCGCCACTTTCGATCTCTCGGGAGCGGCACTCAGGCATACGACTGTCTGGAAACAGTTATCGAGCAATTAATAAACCTAATACTAATTAATAACACTGTCCTTTTAGGCCATACACTCGCTTAATGTCGTTGGGTAGGCACCAGAGCTAGGTATATGATATTCTTAATGGTAGAGTAGGTATGGCGAGAAGTAAATCATAAGGTGTAATACAATATTGACAATTTGAGTTATTAAATACAGTTTATCTCTTTACTATTCGTAGTAGTTTTAAAAGAAGAGTCGAATAAGATGTAATAATGTGGATAGACTTACATTCATGATTCGTCTCAGTAGTTCCTCTGAGCACCGGGCGCCGGCGGCGGCGCCACTTTCGACTTTTCGGGAGTGCGTTCGGGCTGGCGATGGCGACTGCCTTTGAACACAGACATGGAACAATTAACAAACCAAAATATTATTATTATTATTTAAGTATACATACATGCTTAGGTATATCTACTAATAGGTAACACCTATGAAATCAGAAATCGCTTTAATTAGGTAGGTACATTCTTTACGATAGATTCTGCCTACAAGAATTGTAAAGCTATCTATAACTTCGATAAGCGTTAATTCGAGATGGTTCTATAAAGTTTGCCCATTAGATAATAATTTAATTAAGTCTCAAAGGCAGAAAAGCAAAAAAAAAACTAAGGAAACCTAATTTTTTACGGCGAGTTAAATTTAGAAGGTTTGTGTCGGATCTCTGGGTGCCGAAATGGAGAGTTAGATGTTTGGCGCACCGAATGGTCATAGATCTTTTCGTATGAACAAAGCGGTAACATTACGGTGTTGGTAGGCACTTGGTAGGTACTCTGCTACAGCAGAGTACCTACATCTTAGGCATCTTAGGCTACGCGACAAGATGGCAGAACTTCTTATGAAAACAAATAACCGTCCGTTCAAAATAGCTTTACAGCAGTCCGACACGTAATGTTAAAATTTGAGCCGCATAACATTACGCTAAAACATGACCATATAAGGAATAGGAAGCCGCGTCCTTCCTAGAGGAAATTGAAGACAGGTGGCGCCACTTGCACGAGGCCGCATAAAGCTTTTGAATTTCAAATTACAAGGAGAAACCATATTGTTTGCTTGTTTCAAGCTTCTTAAACTCTACCTTACGTTACAATGATTTATTGTGGCTTAGTATACACTGAAGAACAATTCAAAATAACTTGGTTTGAATAGGAAAACTAGTAGGTACTTAGGTAGGTATCTAGATACTTGAAAAACTGCGTTATAATTGACGGCGGGCTTTCTATTAGCTAAGACATTACAAGAACAAGCTAATTCAATGTAATTACCACAACAGCTAGTATTTAAACACCAAACTTAACTAAAATTCGTATACCTACCTGCCCGGTAGGTACATACGAAAAAGTTCGAAATAATAGCTTAAATCACGTAAAAATTGGCAAACCACTAAGAAATCATATTACTAAACATATTTCAGATACATTTTCAACAAAAAACCAAAGGCAAACATTGAATTTCAATAGTTAGAAAACTTTCTTCGTATGTACTTTGCACGTGTCTCAAACAGCATAAAACTATCAGAAAGAGTCATTAAAATAATACTTACGTGGTTGATGCAGTCGCCAGACAATTAAGAAGTAGTTTTTATAGTACTTAGAACTTGTTTTAAGTGTAAATGAAGAAAAACTTTAAAGTAAAGATTAAATCTTCGTGCGTACTCCTGCTCCCGACCGCGCGCGACTCGCGACTGACGATATTTTCTGGAAGGAAGTTTTGAAAGGCACATAGAGCGATAGAGCCGACCCTACAGAGCGCGCGCGCACGATATCGATAATTCGTTAAAGGATCTACGGCAAATAATAATTGAATATTTCATGAATATGGTTTTATGGTTTAGTAAATTTATTATTTCTCACTAAGAATTTATATAACAATTCACTTACTGAGAAAACAGAAACGAATAATACTATAATACAAGCAAAGTAGCGAGCGTATCTATACAATAAACAATATGTATTTGTTAAGAGCAATTCGGTATTATTCTAAACTTGATTATGATAATCTTAATCTAAAAGCGTCGATGGCCGAATGGTTAAGGTAGTTGCTTGCCAAGCGAGAGTTCAAACCCTGCCACGTACCACGTCTTTCCTTTTTGAAATTCATATGTACGATTATTCGACGCGTTATGGTGAAGGAAAACATCGTGAGGTAACCTGCACACCTACGATGAAATTGTAGGTTGTGTAGTTGCACTTGGCCTTGACTAAGGCCTTATCGCCCTAGTTTAGGGTTTGCCCGTGCCCGAGCAGTGGGGACGTTTATGGGCTGACGATGATGATGATAATCTTGCTAAAAGGTCAGGTCAGAAATACCCGTAATCGACGAGAATGCATGAGAAGATCGATGGATGTGGAAGAAATCTGAAAGAGGTGTGCCAGAACCGTAACTCATAGCAGGAAGTGATATTTGCCTACCCTTTTTGGGAAAAGGCGTGATGTATATGTATGATTCTTGTAGATTTTTTAATACAACTAAGGAAGTTGTATGGATACAAATAAAATTGACTGGCTCGGTGGAACAGTGGTTAGTGACCCAGGTTCATTACCTATTATATAGTTCCAAGAGTCGTGGGTTCGATTCCCACTCGGGACAAATATTTGTGTGACGAACATCGGTGTTTGTTCCGTGTCTGGGTGTGTATTAAGTATATTTTATGTATTAAATATATTTGTGTATCCACTGTTGATTCTGATATCTGTTACACAAGTGCTAAAGCTACTTACCACGGGATCAGATCAATGTATGTGATGTTGTGTAATATTTAAAAAAAAAATCATAATTCAGTTTGTCAATGTAAGTATCTAATTGGAACTCAAATATTGGAATGAATGTAATTATTCAACTTAGATTTGATCATGATTTAGAAATCTTATAATCTTCATCTTATACTCGTACATATTTTGGAAATCACAATCTATACAACTTTAATAAAAAAAGACAAGTTAAAAAAATTTTACGTAAGTATTGCTATTTTAGATTTTAATACAGCACACTAAAATTAAGTACACCAAAACGTGTAAATTTTAAACTTAAAAAAATTACACCTAAGAAAAATTAAAATGTGCCCATTTTAAAAGTGACCTTAATTCTCATAAAGGACCATCTCTCTTATTACGAGGTAATTTTACAAGCTTTTATTTAACTTGCAATGTATGTATGTATGTATGTATGTTTGTGTGTTCGGGTGGAATTTTATAACTCAATTTTAAGGCACTTGCCCTCAACCGATTGAGCTGAAATTTTGCATGCACGTGTATATCCGATGACAATGCAATATTATTATGACATGGAGCTGATCTGATGATGAAGTCGGAAGATAGCCATAGCAACTCAGTAATTAAATAACATAACCACATCGAGTTTGGGCTCATTTCATTCGACTAGATGAGTACTTTGGTGCTAGATAGTAACCAAGGTCTGATGATGGAGCCGGAAGACAGCCAAAGGAACTCAGTACTTAAACGACACAACCAAATCGAGTTTGGGCTCGTTTGATTCGCCTAGATGAGTACTTAGATGAAAAAAAAGTATAAAATAAATTAAGGTAAAAAAATCTTTAAAAACAAGCTTTTATTTAAATGCGCTAAAAAGAAAAAAATAAACTTTTACACTATAACTTTACTGTCAACTTATAACATTTCAAATTCAACATATTTGACACAATTTATATGTTTTAAAAGCTTGTCGCGAGATTTAAGTACCTACTCGTAATTTTAAAAGCAAGTTTTAAAATACCTGCCTATTAAAAATTTTAAACTAAGAAAGTAAATACGAGTACTTAAATCTCGCGACAAGCTTTTAAAACATCTAAAATGGGGTCAAATATGTTGAATTTGAAATGTTATAAGTTGACAGTAAAGTTATAGTGTAAAAGTTTATTTTTTTCTTTTTAGCGCATTTAAATAAAAGCTTGTTTTTAAAGATTTTTTTACCTTAATTTATTAAACTCTACATTTGGACTAGATCCCGAAAATCAATGTCGATCGATATCGGGTACATCTCTAGCGCGCCGGCGCAGGCTAGCCGAGGTATGAAGGCGGGGGCGGGCGCGGGAGCAACACAATAGCGGGCGCAAGCCGAAAGTCCGCAACCACCGGCTCTGATTGGCCGAGCGCCGGCGCAGCGGGAGGCGCTCTCTGATTGGCTGAGCGCCGCGGCTTTCGGCGCCTTTGACCACGACTCTACGAAAGTAGTTTTTTATATTATTTATTCAATTGTATTTCAAGTCGAAGTAGGTACATAGGTACGTAAATGAAAAGTTTGTATGAAATCTGACATTGTTCTGTAATGTTATCCGGAATTGTCAAGTTTGTACGATAGAGCTTTTTTAGCCGGAATTCAATGAGAAAATACATAAATTCAACTTTGTCGATTGAAGTTACGAGCGTCTACTCGACTTAGGTATAATTATCATTAATGGTTTCGATATATTTCATTTAGATTCAAAACTGAGACTGAACTGTTCCCTAAATTTATGAAATAGGTAGGTAGGTAGGTATATTCCTCGCCTTTAAGATTTTTACTTCGTCTAATATAGATAGGTAGGTAGGTATTTGCTTTAGTTTATGAGTGTAGGCAGGTGTTGAGTAGTAAATACTACTACTTAGGTATAATTATATAGGTAAGTAAATTAGAAGTAGTAAAGTACAGTAATATTAGAATCCCACCCAAAACATTTCCTTGTTAACATTTTTCCAAGGCGAGGCTTCCCTCTTAGTTAATAGATTACCCTTTGAAAAGGTCACACTCTAAACCTACTCGCTCTACACTGCGAACAAGTAGCCAGATCTCATTGTAGACCCAAGATTCTTGATATATCTTCTACTTTAAAACGAAATAGGTATATTTTTAACTTTAAAACAAAAAATTGTGTGAACAAAACAATGCGTACAGCATAAATGGGTTTTATTCTGCGGTAAACTTATGAAATATCTATTGTACAGGGATTCTATTTTCACCATGAAATGATTTTTGAAAATACACACCCTGAATGAAGAAAATATAAAAGATTTCTTTCTAAAATTCAGCATGAATATTTGCATTGAAGGACGTGAAACACGTACATACAACTACACCTACATATAATTATAGGTTTACATTTTTACGGATATATTTCTGCCGGATTCGGCATTAATCTCGGTAAAACCATCACTAGATGGCGTTTTACGGCGCAATCATATAAATTGAAATCTTAAGGAATTTGTTATTATCCTTTAAGGTTTTCGTACTTTCAACAGATTTAAATTTAGATAAGAATTCAATTAGTATTCAGTAGTAAGCAAAATAAATAATTATCAATTTAGAAAGAGGAAACTACCAAATTTTTTTTATTAAACAAACTACTTTACCTCTAGACAATAGATGGCGCTGTCCCAAATTACGACCGAATACGTCGCGTTCTGCCTTTTTTTTCATTACCGACATACGATGATAGCTTAGAGTAGCCTCGTTATAAAAACTTGCCTATCTCTCACTTCATCTGCCTCGTTGGTCTATTTGGTAGCAAGCGTAAGGACCGACAGGTCTCTGAGTCCGGAGTCACAATAAATACGAGGATATTCTCATTAACCCATTGTTTACTTTTTAAAAGTTGTGCCGGGGGTTTTCTAGACACGCGGTCGCGTGTCAAGCCAAGTTCAAGAAACAGAACTGGCGAGCCGCACCGTGTGTAATATTACACGAACCATTTGGAACCACTTTTGAACCCCTCATAAATCAAAAACTATTTCACATAAACGAATCAAATTTGGCTCATATATTGCGACTTGCGAGATAAATATGTGTTCTAAATTTCATAAGCTTATCTCAAACAGTTATTTAGATATTAATGTCCAAAAATCCTCATTTTTACCCGACTACGGCAAAGCAAAAGGAGGGTTATGATTTTGACAGGCTATGTATGTATGTATGTATGTATGTATGTATGTATGTATGTTTGTATGTATGTATGTATGTTCATCTGTTTCCACATAACTTCTAAATTGCTTGTCAGAATTCGACAAATGACATATCATTAGAAGCGTCTTAATTGTCCGCTGGTTATAGGCTATATAGGGTTTCACAAAATCTAATGTGGCGCCCACTAGCGGACAAAACATACAGAGTAAAAAAATAAAGTTAAGATAAATACGCCGTGTTTGGTATCATTGGAAAGCGCTTTACTTGTACATTTTAAATATATATATATTACTAGCATTTGCATGTGACTTTACGTATATTCATGGACTGATTGCATATAGTTCACATCTTTTCGTTCATAGCTTCTTTACTACGTCCCCTTAAAATATAAAACATGTTGGTTCATCAATTTAACTTTTGATAATATTATGCGCCACAAATACACTTTAACACCAAAATAGTACAAATAATAAAAAGTTAAAAACTAAAACCCAACTACGACAAAAAACGACGCTGAAAAAGTATAAAACAAGACTTTTAGAACACTGAACTGAACAAAGTTGCTTATGTAGTTCCAAGTAAATGGACACAGTAGACTCTACCAAAATGCTTATGTTGAAAATTGACAATAATGTCATACAATACTATTTTGAAGTATGCAATATTTACTATGTAGAGATAAGTTTTCATGTTTGGAAAGGCGTAGTCACACGTTCCATACACAAGTACCTACCTACCGTAGCACTTTGACAACGTGTGACTGCGGTTTTCCAAACATGAAAACTTATCTCTACATAGTAAATATTGCATACTTCAAAATAGTATTGTATGACATTATTGTTAATTTTCAACATAAGCATTTTGGTAGAGTCTACTGTGTCCATTTACTTGGAACTACATAAGCAACTTTGTTCAGTTCAGTGTTCTAAAAGTCTTGTTTTATACTTTTTCAGCGTCGTTTTTTGTCGTAGTTGGGTTTTATTATCATTGACTGACTGACAGATCAAAGTTCTAACCCAGTTCCAAATGATCTAGAGAGTTAAAATTTGGTATGCAGATAGGTAATTACATGAATACAAAGGAATAAATATAAAACTGGTACTTTTTAAATAATTAGGTTAGGTTCTATTATGAACGCTTAACATAAATACCTAATTAGTGCCTAATCACGCCTATATACCGGGGAAGGCAGAGCACTAAGTATATATTTAGGTATACTTACTTATTTACAATTAAGAGTAGGTACTTATAGTCGTTTTTCATATTTATTACTTAGGGTAGGTATGTACCTACTTTATTAACTGGGATTAATTATTATTTTTATATTTAGCGCCCATCAATAGTATAAAATTAGGACCCACGACATTACGATGATATATACTTTTCTACAAAAAGTAATGATATCCAATCAAAAACATAAATGTGAAATGAGAGCCAAGTTCAATATTATGATAATTGCCTTGGTTGTTGACTTCAACGACAAAAGAAGTGAGATCTAAATGGGTGCCAAGTTCAATGGTCAACCCTGAAATTTAATTATAAGTAACACTATAACATACCTATCACATCTTCTTATAACATAAGATAATGTATGGTGGTAGCCTATGAAGGTCTGTCTTGGCTAGTTTCTATAAACCTACCAACGTATTATTATGTTCGCTCGCTAGTTTCTACCAACAATCCAAATTATCGGAATTATAAAATAAAAACCGACAAATACTTGTAGGCTTAGAACTTGCGACGGCTATAATTCATATATGAAAACTAGCCAAGACAGACCTTCATAGGCTACCACCATACATTATCTTATGTTATAAGAAGATGTGATAGGTATGTTATAGTGTTACTTATAAATAAATTTCAGGGTTGACCATTGAACTTGGCACCCATTTAGATCTCACTTCTTTTGTCGTTGAAGTCAACAACCAAGGCAATTATCATAATATTGAACTTGGCTCTCATTTCACATTTATGTTTTTGATTGGATTAAATTTTTCTATACTAATATTATAAAGAGGAAAGATTTTAATTTGTATTTTTGTATGTTTGTTATGAATAAACTCAAAAACTACTGGACCGATTGCAATAATTTTTTCACCATTAGAAAGCTGCATTATTCAGAAGTAACATAGGCTACATTATATTTTTAAAAAAAAAAGGGATCCTTACTAAAACTCCAATAATCTAACCCAAGGTGTAAATATTTAAATGCGCTAAAAAGAAAAAAATAAACTTTTACACTATAACTTTACTGTCAACTTATAACATTTCAAATTCAACATATTTGACACAATTTATATGTTTTAAAAGCTTGTCGCGAGATTTAAGTACTCGTATTTACTTTCTTAGTTTAAAATTTTTAATAGGCAGGTATTTTAAAACTTGCTTTTAAAATTACGAGTAGGTACTTAAATCTCGCGACAAGCTTTTAAAACATATAAATTGTGTCAAATATGTTGAATTTGAAATGTTATAAGTTGACAGTAAAGTTATAGTGTAAAAGTTTATTTTTTTCTTTTAGCGCATTTAAATAAAGCTTGTTTTTAAAGATTTTTTTACCTTAATTGATTTTATACTTTTTTTTCATCTAAGTACTCATCTAGGCGAATCAAACGAGCCCAAACTCGAATTGGTTGTGTCGTTTAAGTACTGAGTTCCTTTGGCTGTCTTCCGGCTCCATCATCAGACCTTGGTTACTATCTAGCACCAAAGTACTCATCTAGTCGAATGAAATGAGCCCAAACTCGATGTGGTTATGTTATTTAATTACTGAGTTGCTATGGCTATCTTCCGACTTCATCATCAGATCAGCTCCATGTCATAATAATATTGCATTGTCATCGGATATACACGTGCATGCAAAATTTCAGCTCAATCGGTTGAGGGCAAGTGCCTTAAAATTGAGTTATAAAATTCCACCCGAACACACAAACATACATACATTGCAAGTTAAATAAAAGCTTGTAATAAAATAAAGAGGAAAGGTTTGATTTTTTGTTTGTTTGTTTGTTTAGAATAGGCTCCGAAACTACTGCACCGATTTGAAAAAATCTTTCACTGTTGGAAAGCTACACTATCCCTGAGTGGCATAGGCTTTTTTTAGATAAAAAAAAATAGATTTCTCTTACGGGGTTAAAATATATTACATAGAGATAGAGATATCCCCGAAGCGAAGCGAGGGCGGGTCGCTAGTAATTAAATATTTTTGTGTGTGTGCTGTTATTATACTCGTATCATCTTTCATTAAAGGCCACATAATGGCAATCGCTGTTGTGGACTGGTTCAGATATAACACGATGCGACGTGAACTTTTTTAATGAATATTAATCACTGACGAATAATTAGCATGTCTTATGACTGAGATAATTTGACAGAGAGCATTAAGTAACTTCACCCTACCCTGAATAATGTTAGTTATAGATAGATAGATATATATGCCGGCCAAATGCGGGTCGGACTCGCGCAGCTATTTAACAAAAATAATAAAAAGTTAAAAACTAAAACCCAACTACGACAAAAAACGACGCTGAAAAAGTATAAAACAAGACTTTTAGAACACTGAACTGAACAAAGTTGCTTATGTAGTTCCAAGTAAATGGACACAGTAGACTCTACCAAAATGCTTATGTTGAAAATTGACAATAATGTCATACAATACTATTTTGAAGTATGCAATATTTACTATGTAGAGATAAGTTTTCATGTTTGGAAAACCGCAGTCACACGTTGTCAAAGTGCTACGGTAGGTAGGTACTTGTGTATGGAACGTGTGACTACGCCTTTCCAAACATGAAAACTTATCTCTACATAGTAAATATTGCATACTTCAAAATAGTATTGTATGACATTATTGTCAATTTTCAACATAAGCATTTTGGTAGAGTCTACTGTGTCCATTTACTTGGAACTACATAAGCAACTTTGTTCAGTTCAGTGTTCTAAAAGTCTTGTTTTATACTTTTTCAGCGTCGTTTTTTGTCGTAGTTGGGTTTTAGTTTTTAACTTTTATTATTTGTACTATTTTGGTGTTAAAGTGTATTTGTGGCGCATAATATTATCAAAAGTTAAATTGATGAACCAACATGTTTTATATTTTAAGGGGACGTAGTAAAGAAGCTATGAACGAAAAGATGTGAACTATATGCAATCAGTCCATGAATATACGTAAAGTCACATGCAAATGCTAGTAATATATATATATTTAAAATGTACAAGTAAAGCGCTTTCCAATGATACCAAACACGGCGTATTTATCTTAACTTTATTTTTTTACTCTGTATGTTTTGTCCGCTAGTGGGCGCCACATTAGATTTTGTGAAACCCTATATAGCCTATAACCAGCGGACAATTAAGACGCTTCTAATGATATGTCATTTGTCGAATTCTGACAAGCAATTTAGAAGTTATGTGGAAACAGATGAACATACATACATACATACAAACATACATACATACATACATACATACATACATAGCCTGTCAAAATCATAACCCTCCTTTTGCTTTGCCGTAGTCGGGTAAAAAAGACGTGTGGCACTCGGGGACTGCCGCGGTATACACTAAGCATAGCATCGTCCGATTTCGGAGCAGCTCGTCTCGATTCGTGCGAGTTTCGTAGAGTCGTACAATACGTCTAACCGCACGCACACAACACCGTGCCAAGTCTACCGAACGGAAACGACGTTAGACGATTGTGAGGTTTTTTTCGTTACGGAATTTCTTGGTTCGGTCAACGCGATAAAAGCTATAGCTTAAAAAACTTTTAAACTATAACTTTACCGTCAACTCATAATTGTGTCAAATATGTTGAATTTGAAATGTTATACATTTCAAATTCAACATATTTGACACAATTTATATGTTTTAAAAGCTTGTCGCGAGATTTAAGTACTCGTATTTACTTTCTTAGTTTAAAATTTTTAATAGGCAGGTATTTTAAAACTTGCTTTTAAAATTACGAGTAGGTACTTAAATCTCGCGACAAGCTTTTAAAACATATAAATTGTGTCAAATATGTTGAATTTGAAATGTATAACATTTCAAATTCAACATATTTGACACAATTATGAGTTGACGGTAAAGTTATAGTTTAAAAGTTAATTTTTTTCTTTTTAGCGCATTTAAATAAAAGCTTGTTTTTAAAGATTTTTTTACCTTAATTTATTTTATACTTTTTAGTTTTCACCTTGTAAGTTCCTAAGTCTGTTCATCTCATTCAACGCATCATTATTGCAAGGTCGTTTGCCAGTTAATTTTGAACAATCCAACTCTTCAATTAGGAGCCCTTCTAACGATTTCACCCTACTTAAGGCCACATATGCTTGACCAGCGGCAAAGAGCTGGGCATACTCGAAGGGGTTGTGTTGTTTAAATACTGAGTTCGTTTGGCTGTCTTCCGGTTCCATCATCAGACCCTGGTTACCATCTAGATCCAAAGTACTCATCTAGGCGAATCAAACGAGCCCAAACTCGATGGGGTTGTGTCGTTTAAGTACTGAGTTCGTTTGGCTATCTTCCGGCTCCACCATCGAACCCTGGTTACCATCTAGCTCCAAAGTACTCATCTAGGCGAATCAAACGAGCCCAAACTCGATGGGGTTGTGTCGTTTAAGTACTGAGTTCCTTTGGCTGTCTTCCGGCTCCATCATCAGACCCTGGTTACCATCTAGCATCTAAGTACTCATCTAGGCGAATCAAACGAGCCCAAACTCGATGGGGTTGTGTCGTTTAAGTACTGAGTTCCTTTGGCTGTCTTCCGGCTCCATCATCAGACCCTGGTTACCATCTAGCATCTAAGTACTCATCTAGTCGAATGAAATGAGCCCAAACTCGATGTGGTTATGTTATTTAATTACTGAGTTGCTATGGCTATCTTCCGACTTCATCATCAGATCAGCTCCATGTCATAATAATATTGCATTGTCATCGGATATACACGTGCATGCAAAATTTCAGCTCAATCGGTTGAGGGCAAGTGCCTTAAAATTGAGTTATAAAATTCCACCCGAACACACAAACATACATACATACATACATACATACATTGCAAGTTAAATAAAAGCTTGTAAAAAGGTTTTTTTTTGTGTTGAATTGGAGCCCCCTTAATTAATCTTTTAAACTTCACAATTCATAAACTCACTTCCGTCCCCAGTTCACGTGTAGAGGAATTACCCTGAAAAAAACGACGCTGAAAAAGTATAAAACAAGACTTTTAGAACACTGAACTGAACAAAGTTGCTTATGTAGTTCCAAGTAAATGGACACAGTAGACTCTACCAAAATGCTTATGTTGAAAATTGACAATAATGTCATACAATACTATTTTGAAGTATGCAATATTCACTATGTAGAGATAGGTTTTCATGTTTGGAAAACCGCAGTCACACGTTGTCAAAGTGCTACGGTAGGTAGGTACTTGTGTATGGAACGTGTGACTACGCCTTTCCAAACATGAAAACTTATCTCTACATAGTAAATATTGCATACTTCAAAATAGTATTGTATGACATTATTGTCAATTTTCAACATAAGCATTTTGGTAGAGTCTACTGTGTCCATTTACTTGGAACTACATAAGCAACTTTGTTCAGTTCAGTGTTCTAAAAGTCTTGTTTTATACTTTTTCAGCGTCGTTTTTTGTCGTAGTTGGGGTTTAGTTTTTAACTTTTTATTATTTGTACTATTTTGGTGTTAAAGTGTATTTGTGGCGCATAATATTATCAAAAGTTAAATTGATGAACCAACATGTTTTATATTTTATCAGTCCATGAATATACGTAAAGTCACATGCAAATGCTAGTAATATATATATATTTAAAATGTACAAGTAAAGCGCTTTCCAATGATACCAAACACGGCGTATTTATCTTAACTTTATTTTTTTACTCTGTATGTTTTGTCCGCTAGTGGGCGCCACATTAGATTTTGTGAAACCCTATATAGCCTATAACCAGCGGACAATTAAGACGCTTCTAATGATATGTCATTTGTCGAATTCTGACAAGCAATTTAGAAGTTATGTGGAAACAGATGAACATACATACATACATACAAACATACATACATACATACATACATACATACATAGCCTGTCAAAATCATAACCCTCCTTTTGCTTTGCCGTAGTCGGGTAAAAATACACACAAACACTTGCATACCACCTTTCTATTGTCATTTGAATATGTACTAAATATGTTTCGTCTAAATTCTAGATGTAAGAATGTGCTGAGGAAGAGTGGCTCTCTCCGGCAAAGGTGCTCCTTGCACTTAAAAGAGGAAGTCTACCCTACACTGTTGTTACTGTTGAAATGTTTTAGTGATAAAATAAAACTTTCTTTATTATTATTTAATTGAAACTATTTTTTTTAAGATTTTACTTAACCAAATACTCCTTAAGTCAGAGGATACCAGTCACAACTATCTGTCCGGTGGTTGGTGAACGGTATACGGGTAAGCGATCCCGGCTCCTCGAGCTACTATCGACTCAGTCCAAATCATCCGAGGCGATAGTATCCTTCCTCCCCTTTTCCTTCCCCCGTCATATATCCTTGCTACTCGTGGGAACGCAATTACCTTGTTAAAACAATGCACAAGGCAGAATGGCGGCGACGTGGTCCACAACCCGTCACGTCACGTTTCCCACAAAGGTGAAAAGTGGATCGCTGGAAGTGGTCTCTGCCTACCCCTCTCTCTCTGGGAAAAAGGCGTGATTGTATGTATGTATGTATGTTACTAAACCACTTTGTCGGCGTGATCAATGTGTTGTGTATAGGGTTCATGATTTCTCGAGCTTTTCAATTTCTCGGGTCTCGAGAATTCTCGAGGCTAATTTCTCGGGTCTTCTCGGGTTGTCGAGAAACTGACATTCACGTACGTTTTCTCATAGTATTTGGTTCCAATAACGTCAACAAATTCAGTGGTTTTTTCTCTCAAATAAAAGTATCAAATTTATCATAAAACTTTTATTGATTACTAGCTGTGCCCGCGACTTCGTTCGCGTGGACTACAGGATTTTACATACAAAATTTTTCCCCGCTAACTACCGTTCGCGTGGAAATTTTGCAATATCCTGTTGCACCTAAGCTTTGAGTTTACTATGGTACCTACATGCCAAATTTCAAGCGTCTCACTTAAGCGATTTAGATTTTTCATACAAAAGGTTTTCGCTAATTCCCGTTCCTTACTTACCGAACGGGCTGGTTTACGTCGGTACTTACATTTTTAAACTCTAATATCTTTCGAATGGAACGTTCGAATTGAATAATTTAAAAAGTTTTATAGAGATATTGAAATTCTCGTAATTACAATGTAATTTATTTTTATAATGTTTTATTTGAAAATACAAATACAGAGCTTTCCTAGCGGCGGCATATAAATTAAAAATATTGAAAATTTAAACACTTATTGTGACATAACTATAATAGTTAGATATATGCTGTCGCGACATTTTTTGTAGATATTAATGTGTTCTACAAAATTGTAGTACATTGTGTAGTTCTAAAAAGAATACTTTTCGCAGCGCATGCGATATAAGGATTATTTTTTACATCTTGGGTGACTTATTTGTGTTTTCCATGCGGATCCCTACTTTTTTTGAAAATGTAATATAGCCTATAACCTTCCTCGATAAATGGACTATCCAACACTGAAAGAATTTTTTAAATCGGACCAGCGGTTCTTGATATTAGCGCGTTCAAACAAACAAACAAACAAACTCTTCAGCGTTATTATATTAGTATACCTACGCAACTATAAAAAAAGAGAGAGAATGAAATTAATGAGCAAGATATGAAGACTGCAGTTTTATTTATATCTCGTTTATTTTTAGGTTTCCTTTGATTGACCTCATAATGTTAATTAATAATTTTATTTGTTTCCGTATGTTAATTGATATTATTTAAATAGAAGTTTGTTATTCCCTAGTACTGGTGCAATCACCATATTGAACTATTTTATCATTTTTAATTTCTAATGTGGAAATGATACTTGATCTCAGTCGTTTCTAATTTGTTTTCTTTTAATAAATACAATAAAAAAAAAGTATAAGAAGTAATTTAATTTCATTTTTTATGGATCTATCAAAACTGCCCCATATGTATTCAAAGCTGCCCCAAGAGTGGGGCAGATTTGAACAGTTGACTACTGCTATTATAATTGATATTACGGCTATATCTTAAATATTCTTCTTCATATGATACTGAAATTTTATGGCATAATGGTCGGGTTAAGCATTGCGAAACGATAAAACGATATAAAACTAAAGAATTTTGAAATATAAGACGAAGTTTTAAAAATGTTCAAAACTGCCCCCCTCTCCCCTAGATATTCAAAAACATTCAATTAATAAGCTAATTAACTTTTTAAAAAATACAGAAATAATATTATTTAAACTTATAATTATAATGACAGCACCATTTTTGGCTGGTTATTTAGATTGCGCATTCGCAGATTCCTTATATCCATACTTTTGAAGCTTCCATCTTTAGTGTTATAATGACGTTTCGGTAAAATCTAAAACAAACGCCATTCAATCTATACTAATATTATCTATACTAATATTATAAAGCTGAAGAGTTTGTTTGTTTGTTTGTTTGAACGCGCTAATCTCAGGAACTACTGGTTCGATTTGAAAAAATCTTTTTGCGTTGTATAGACCATTTATCGAGGAAGGCTTTAGGCTATATAACATCACGCTGCGACCAATAGGAGCAAAGATACAATGGAAAATGTGTAAAAAACGGGGGAAACGCGAACGAAGTCGCTGGCACAGCTAGTTTGATAATAAGCCCTTGGATTAATATGTGATACACACACAACACAACCGGCAATATTCGTCTCACAAATTTGAAATGACACATTAATTAATTAATTTAAAATTACCTACATAAGAAAAACTGTATATCAGAATAAGTTAAAACTAAGCTTGTGTGTTGTTGTTTTTTCTCGAGTTCTCGACTTTTCTCGAGCTTGATTTCCCGGGAACAAAGCCCAACGATTTCCCGGGAATTCTCGGCTCGAGAATTCCCGGGAATGAACCCTAGTTGTGTACTCACTCATGTAAAATTACAACTTTCTGGCACCAATAGTTTTTGAGCTAAGCCGCGGACGGATGGGCATGGCGAAACTATAATAGTTGCTTGTTTACTACGGAACCCTAAATGTGCGATTATAAGGCGTCCGACCGGTTTCAGCCATGGCGGCCGATCTCAATTGAGATCAGCCAAGTGCGCAGGACATATTAGAGTGCACAAGTGTGCGCGCAAACACAAGTGCACTCTCTATTCCTTTACCCTCATGATTCGGCGAGACGGCAATCCGACATGACAGATGAGAAATCGGGCGCAGGACCACGGCTTAACGTGCTTTCAGAGACACGGGCGTGCAACCGCCAACTTCCTAACTCCGGGCCGAGTAATTTGATTACAGAAAACATACATACATACATACATACATACATACAATCACGCCTTTTTCCCAGAGGGGTAGGCAGAGATCACTTCCAGCGATCCACTTTTCACCTCTGTGGGAAACGTGACGTGACGGGTTGTGGACCACGACGTCGCCGCCATTCTGCCTTGTGCATTGTTTTAACAAGGTCATTGCGTTCCCACGAGTAGCAAGGATATATGACGGGGGAAGGAAAAGAGGAGGAAGGATACTATCGCCTCGGATGATTTGGACTGAGTCGATAGTAGCTCGAGGAGCCGGGGTCGCTTACCCGTATACCGTTCACTAACCACCGGACAGATAGTTGTGACTGGTATCCTCTGACTGAACATTACAGAAAAACTCACATAAATTTTACTTGACCCCGGACTCGAACCGGGGACCTCTCGGTCCTTACGCAGGGCGTGCTACCAATAGACCAACGAGGCAGTGCAATTATCAGGTGGTAGTATCAATGGAGTCTGACTCCTACCAGCATTGTTCGCGTGACATGCCGGCCGGGCGGATATAAGGGCGGGCGGGCGGCGCCGCGCGGCATTCGCCCGCCGCTCTCCGCTTCGGCGCCCTACCAACTACGAATAACAGGTACGTGGAATTGTCTATTATTTACGCGAACACTACACATCTATATATGAAAATGAATTGCTGTTCGTTTGTCTCACTAAAACTCAAGAACGGCTGGGCCGATTTGGCTAATATCGGATTTGAAACGGTTAGAAAACATGGGAAACTGCGAGGAGGCGGTATTATTTACGGAATAAACTCGCGTGTATTGTTTCTCAAAACATACTCGTATTATTTAGAGACCCGACTTTTCGAACTCTTTACAGCGCTCGTGGTCACGTGCAAGACTCGAAACGTCGGGTATCTAAATAATATGTTTAGAATAACAATACACGCGAGTTTGATTCGTCAAATTGTTTTATTTCAACAGGTACGTTAACGAACTTGCTTCGATACTGTTACTTTGATTCTGGAATGTTTGAAGTAAACTGTGGATCGGCCTAATGCTCTTAAAGAACAATCGAACAGTAGCGTGAGTGGCTATCGAAAACTTACGTACGTTAGAAACCTATCGAGTTGTTTTTTTCATACGACCGATTTTAGTTCTTAGCGTAACCACCAGCGGCGCTGTAAAAGTTTTTCATAGACATATTTACGTAGGCGATATCGAGTCCGTAATTTTTAAACTCATGGTGGCGCTACAGAACTTAGAACTTAGTTTTACATATTGTCTATAATTTAATTCGGATATAATTTAACCTCGTAAGGCCCAATGTCTTCACACGAGACAGACACAATGGTTCTTCTACTGATTGCCGCATGAAATCGATGCTTAAAGCTAAAGAAGCTCTACGCCCTAAGTCATAAAGTGGTTCGAACGTGCTTTCGAGTTACGGTTAAACCTTTCGTAAAACCGGCATTTATTGATTTTACCAAAAAAGAACTGCACACATCTTTTGTACTCAGAATCATTTTACTGCGGGAAAACAACGACTAAAATTTCACGGTGTATATCGGTATAGATTAATATGCATTGAGTGAAAAGTCGTTATTTTAATATTACAGACACTTCAATTTTATATAGTTGTATGGATTTCCGATTTCACAACGGACACGTTCTTCCTAGCGCGTTGAAGTCTTATGAGTGGAGTATTCGATCGTATTCAATTCAATTAGAATAAATTAAATAAATTCTCTATCACAGAGTGCCAAGTTGAACCGAATTAACGTTACTACAAGATTATAACGACATTATTATTTATTAACAACAAGCTTATAGCGCAGTCGGTTAAACATGTATTAAATCAATCTCCTCAATCCTCTCAGGCTATAGATATTTTCTTTTTCCTAACTGACTTACGATGATGGCTTGGAGTGTGTGAGTGATGACAAGGCTCATCATCATCACAGGACTTGCGGGGGAGCGGATGGCACTCACCCCTAACATCGAATTGAAGACTGCCTCGTTGGTCTATTGGTAGGAAGTGCTGCGTTAGGACCGAGAAGTCCCCGGTTACCCTTCGGTCTTCGGCGGTTCGGCCTTCGTTAAGAAATTACTCAGCCAGGAGTCAGGAAGTTAGCGGATGCATAGTGTAGTAAAAAGTAATACAGGAATAGTTAATAGGCCTACCTATCACTACCATCGAGATAATAATGACCGGGACCACCTACGTAGGTTGATTGGTAAGTTGTAACATTTTTTTTAAGCTATTGCATAGCTTTTATCGCGGGCTTTGAGCGCGGCGACCGAACCAAGAAATTCCGTAACGAAAAAAACCTTACAATCGTTTAACGTCGTTTCAGTTCGGTAGACTTCGGCACGGTGTTTGTGTGCGTGCGGTTAGACGTACGACTCTACGAAACTCGCACGAATCGAGACGAGCTGCTCCGAAATCGGACGATGCTATGCAATAGCTATACCGCGGCCAACGACTTCATACCCAATAGACACCTAATAAAGGACGAGCATTTTCAGACAACACATCAGATAAATAGATCTTATATTAAACCACGCCCACTGATGCTTCGTCAGTAACGACCAGATCTGAGACCCGTCAACATCTCTGCGCTCGCTTACAGAAAAAATTAAAAACCTTGTTGTCATGGCTCCTTGTAGCATAAGATGGTGTGGAAAAGATAGCAAAAGCTCAAATTTAAAAATTTATGGTATAAAGTTTCACCGGTTAGTGTTTTTAATAAATTAAAACGAATATTTTTTTGTATAACCGGAGGCCATCTTAGATGGCCGGTCGGTCGGTGTCATCAACCGCCCATCTCTTTCTTTAACATGCAGTTTTATATCCTTTATCCTTATCGTTCTCCGTGCACGTATACGTAGTGCTGTACCGTACCAAATACTCAGAATCAATCGATTTAGATTTTCAATTAGACAAATCTAAATTATATTTTCTAATATAAGAGTTGACTTCAATTTATCATATTTTTTAATTGATGCCTCTGATGGGGATTCGTGAAAAAAAGTTGTTTATAAAGTTCACAAATTATGATAAGGGATGAGAAGCTGCCCTTGTTTATTTAGGTATATAATGCAGCACTTTTGCCCAGTAGTTTTTAGTCCCTTTAAAGGAATTACTTTCGATGCCTATTTGTTACTAACATAGAAATCTTAACTGTTAAAATTTTCGCTATGTCATCTTCAACGAACTTATCATTTTAGGTATCCCAAAGATATTAAAGTGAAAGAAAAATGGATCAAAGCTACCAGGCGGGAAAACTGGTTACCATCAGAGTATAGTGTAATTTGCTCTCGACATTTTACTCAAGACTGCTTCATTAATATGAAAATTCGTCGGAGACTCCTCACATCTGCCATACCTTCACTGTTATTACCACTATTGGTGAGATAATTGTGTCTATGTCGTGGCCACATCGTAGAATTGGCCATTTCATGAAATGATTGGCCATTTCATGAAATGGTTGCATTTCATGAAATATTTCACTGTCCATTGGCCATATCATGATGTGGCCAGGTCAGATCAATGATAAGAAATCGTTTGACGATTGGGCCAACTAGATGCACTGCCATTTCATGAAATGATCAATCTCAATCGATCATATCGTGGAATTGTTTCGTTTACTTTACCGGTGGAGTGTCAGAGTTGCCATACCAGTTAAGCACTTTGTGCAAATATGTTAAATTTGCACAATGTTCTAAATTTTCTACCTGTTTAGCATATTATTTTATCTTTTATTTTAGAATAGCATATTTTTAGCAAAAAAATTTTTTTTATAAAGTTCCTGTTATTTTTAAAGTAGGTGCATTTAATTTTAATTTGGACAAAATTGTCGGAAGTTTGCCTATTTTAGCCTATTTACTTGCAAATTAATAAAAAAAATCATTAAATGCACCTTTTTATTTTGAAAGAATGTAACGACTAAAAATAAACAAATACGTATCAAAATTAATCCTATACTCTTTTTCAGCTAAGATGATCCCTGTGACACTTCGTTGTGTTCTGAATCACGCATCTTACGATTGACAAACGAAAATAATTTTATTGCACACTTTTTTCATTTTATTGCGGCGTCATTAGGAAAAATATTAAAATAAATATTTTTATACTTTTAAATGACAAACAGTATCGTTTAGTTTAATTTAATGTAATAGAACATTTAAAAAAAATACCTATGCAGTTCGTATACGTAGAATGGAACGTAGTAACTCTGACTAAGTTCCATTCTACGTAAAACGAACTGCATAGGTATTTTTTAAAAATTTCTATTACTTTAAATTAAACTAAACATTAATAATTCCCTTTTAAAAGTTTAAAATTATTAATTTAATATTTTTCCTAATGAAGCCGCAATAAAATTAAATAAGTGTGCAATAAAATTATTTTCGTTTGTCAATCGTAAGATGCGTGATTCAGAACACAACGAAGTGTCACAGGGATCATCTTAGCTGAAAAAGAGTATAGTTTTCATGAAATATTTTATAGTCGCCCTCTTTTTTACGATATGGTCAAACGTGGGTGGCCAAATCGTTAAACGTTTATCGTTTAATGATTTGGTCACCATTGATTGGCCACTTCATGAAACGTGAACACTTCATGAAATGGCCAACCATTTCATGAAATGATCAATTCATCGATTTGGCCACGACATCTACACTATTATATTTTACAAGAAGAGTATTTTACATTCGAGTTATCACTGTTTGCAAAAAGTGCAATTGAATATATTGCCGGTTTCGTAGCCAGCACATTAATAAAAAAAATACGTTGCAAGACATGCATTGGTGCATTAATTTCACTGAATGAAAACAAAAACAGTCTGATACAGAGATCTGGGTGGATTAATTTACCCCTCTAAATCTGTGACACAGATTTGTCGCAGATGCGAATTAGTCATGAAAAGGTATACCGATGACAAAAAAACAACAGATTTTTTAGTTAATAAAACCTTGGCAAGTTTCCTTGGGGAACAACTATTTGAAGATATAAAAATGCGTAAATTTCACTCGGAAGACACCAATCATGTCGTTGACCTGGCAATGAGTGTGATGCAAAAATATATATCAACAAGACTTGCATTTTTATCCACGTCCGCCAAGCGCAAGCCCTCAGTCAGGCGAATATTTACAAAATTAATTTATTTTAAAAACGATTAAATAAATTATTATACGTAAAACTACTATATAGGTATGTATTCTATTATTTCACAGACATGCTCGCCGTCTATTTGTCACGTCACACGTCCATCAACAAAGGTGGTCTCTCAAGTTTAGGGCCCATTTTACCTGGTTTGAGTATGAAATATAAACAACATAATGTAAAATAAAGAAATCAAATCAAATCCATTTAATTTAGGTGAATATTTAACGTAGGTAAATATAAATTACAAGTCCAAGAAAATGGTAATTATCTTTTATAATATTTTTAAATTATGTTACGAACTGCATCAATTTATCGATTACCTATTTTCAAAGAAAACATGTACCCCATCCCTATGTTTTGTGGTGACTTTGTTGCGACCAATTAGCATTCAGCACCCTCCCCCCGCGTACCTCAGGTAGTTGACTGAAATGTTTGAATTGCGAATTATTAGACATTAGGTGTCTATTGGGTATGAAGTCGATGACCGCGGCAGTCCCCGAGTGCCACACGTCTTTTTTAGGGTTCCGTAGCCAAAATGGCAAAAACGGAACCCTTATAGTTTCGTCATGTCCGTCTGTCCGTCTGTCCGTCTGTCACAGCCGATTTACTCGGAAACTATAAGTACTACAGTGATGAAATTTGATGGGAATATGTGTTGTATGAACCGCTACAAAAATATGACACTAAATAGTAAAAAAAAGAATTGGGGGTGGGGCCCCCCATACATGTAACTGAGGGATGAAATTTTTTTTTTCGATGTACATACCCGTGTGGGGTATCAATGGAAAGGTCTTTTAAAATGATATAAAGTTTTCTAAAAAACATTTTTCTTAAAGTGAACGGTTTTTGAGATCGCTCTCAAAGTCGTAAAAAGTATGTCCCCCCCCCTCTATTTTTATAACTACGGGGTATAAAATTCTAAAAAAAATAGAGGTGATGCATGCTAATTAACTCTTTCAACGATTTTTGGTTTGATCAAAGTATCTCTTATAGTTTTTGAGATAGGTCTAGACACGCGGTAGCGTGTCAAGCCAAGTTCAAGAAACAGAACTGGCGAGCCGCACCGTGTGTAATATTACACGAACCATTTGGAACCACTTTTGAACCCCTCATAAATCAAAAACTATTTCACATAAACGTATCAAATTTGGCTCATATATTGTGACTTGCGAGATAAATATGTGTTCTAAATTTCATAAGCTTATCTCAAACAGTTATTTAGATATTAATGTCCAAAAATCCTCATTTTTATCATTGACTGACTGACAGATCAAAATTCTAACCCAGTTCCAAATGACCTAGAGAGTTAAAATTTGGTATGCAGATAGGTAATTACATGAATACAAAGGAAAAAATAAAAAACTGGCAATTTTTAATAATTAGGTTTTTTTTTTTTTTTGTATTTTTATAAGAGGCTAACAAGATGACCTCACTCCACCTGATGGTAAGCGGTAGTGAGATCCACATATGAGGTCGACAGGCACAATAGACCATGTTGAGCCTGTCGCACTCACCCTGAAAGCCGTGAAAAAGGAGACCACTGCTGCGGTTAGGTTCTATTATGAACTCTTAACATAAATACCTAATTAGTGCCTAATCAC
Source organism: Maruca vitrata (assembly GCA_039566165.1). Taxonomy (NCBI): domain Eukaryota; kingdom Metazoa; phylum Arthropoda; class Insecta; order Lepidoptera; family Crambidae; genus Maruca; species Maruca vitrata. The sequence goes on from CM076941.1 coordinate 125,513, forward strand.
GCCTATATACCGGGGAAGGCAGAGCACTAAGTTTATATTTAGGTATATGCACATACTTACTTATTTACAATTAAGAGTAGGTACTTATAGTCGGTTTTCAATTTTTCATATTTATTACTAAGGGTTATACCCCGTAAACGTAGGAAAATACAGTAACTGATTCAATTGTTTTATATTTATAAAGTCTAGTTGTAGTTTTGAATTTGTCCTTTTCAAAGGACCTACGGCGTTACGATGATATATACTTTTCTACAAAAAGTAATGATATCCAATCAAAAACATAAATGTGAAATGAGAGCCTCGTTCAATATTATGATAATTGCCTTGGTTGTTGACTTCAACGACAAAAGAAGTGAGATCTAAATGGGTGCCAAGTTCAATGGTCAACCCTGAAATTTATTTATAAGTAACACTATAACATACCTATCATATCTTCTTATAACATTTAAGATAATGTATGGTGGTAGCCTATGAAGGTCTGTCTTGGCTAGTTTTCTTTAGTTAGTTAGTTAGTTGTCTTGGTTAGTTTGGTATTTGTCGGTATTTATTTTATAATTCCGAAAATTTGGATTGTTGGTAGAAACTAGCGAGCGAACATAATAATACGTTGGTAGGTTTATAGAAACTAGCCAAGACAGACCTTCATAGGCTACCACCATACATTATCTTAAATGTTATAAGAAGATATGATAGGTATGTTATAGTGTTACTTATAAATAAATTTCAGGGTTGACCATTGAACTTGGCACCCATTTAGATCTCACTTCTTTTGTCGTTGAAGTCAACAACCAAGGCAATTATCATAATATTGAACGAGGCTCTCATTTCACATTTATGTTTTTGATTGGATTGATTTAACTGTAATTTTGGTTAAGTTATTGTGCTTACACTGAAAACGATGGCTGAACCTTATAAGATAGATCAAAAAATATACTACAGTATTGTACACCTTTAAAAATCCGCGATGATATAAAATCTATAAATTGACATAATAAGTTTATTATATTTGCTGCTACGGAACCCTTTGTGCGCGAGCCCGACTCGCACTTGGCCGGTTTTTCTATTTTTCAGTGCACATAAAATAAAACCGTTTAACTAAAAAGGTTTTTACCGATTTTTATAAAACTAAAAAGTAAACAAGGGTCTATAACTTTTAAGGATACACTTGTGTAGTTGGACCTTAAAACTGTTTCTGCACTCTATGTTTAAGACGAGAGATGGTAATCGATTATCCCAGAATATCCCTCGATTAAACGTGTATAGGTTGCAAAATATGCAAAACGTTCGCAGCCAAATACGGATGTCAAATCAAATCAACTCTGTTTGCTCATTCAGACTGCATCAACAACTCGTTTTGATTTTGACAAATTTCACTCCTACGCAAGGATCAATGTTTGTAGACCCACCATAATAATTCGAATGTTATCGAGGATTCATGTCTGCATTTCATACTGAAAAAATCATCTATGTATAATTTTTTTTTGTCTGTCTGTTTGTTCTCGCTAATCTCCGAAAAGGCTGGACCAATTTCAACGGGAATTTCACTTATTAACAGCAAATTTTACAACGTATATTTAAGGCTATTTTTCAAATAACTCATTGCTGCCAAAAGTAACTATTCCACGCGGACGAAGTCGCGGGCGGCTCTAGTTTTGGTTGGCTCGGTAGAGCAGTGGTTGTTACCCTAGTCACGGTTAAAAGAGTCGTGGGTTCGAGCTCTACCCGGGATAAACATCTAAGTGATGAAAATTTGTGTTTGTTCTGTGTCTGGGTGTGAATATGTATTTACGTACGTGTATCAATCATTCACCACCATAGAACAAGCTCTGCTATGTTTGAGATGAGATGGCCGTGAATGGAGGTGTCCCAAATATTTATTTAATTTTACATATCCATTTACATACTTATAACAGTAATTGTTTTTATTTTAGCTGAATCAGATTGTGGTGTTAGAATATAACATCTTTCGCACGCACATTTCTAACTGCAACATTGCTTAGTTAGGATAAACTCTAATGGAGCGATGTCGCATTTATAAATAGCTACATCTACATTGTTTGCAATAAAAATACTCCAAAACATCAAATCAATTTAGAATAACTGCACCACGGCTGTTTAACCCTGCAGCGGGCGTTGTAAAACTGGAATAGCCCGAATGGGTCTTTACGACCCATCTCCGAGCGATTGGTTCTGACGACCCAACTAACATTGATTGGTTTTAGATAACAAAATGCTGTCTAAACTGTGCGTTCGACTCACGCTTCACCATTTTTTTTTATAAAAGGACTGTCAGTAGTTGTAGTTTTAAAGATTTAAGCTTACATACACATAGACAGACGCAGGTATGGACTTTGCTTTATACTATGTAGTGATAGTCAAAGGTTTATAATAAACGCAATTATAGTCGCGGGGTTACATAAATCCACACACAGAGTTATTAAATATACGCATATTTTTAATGTAAATTACGAAACTGAAGGACCCGAAATATAAGAGGGATGAACTTATTGTTTGGCGAGGAAAATGTTAATGAAGAGGTTTGTAAACCCGAAAGTTCAAAATGATTTTCTATAACATTGACAAGACTGGCTCGGTGGAATGGAGTAGTGAACTTGGCTACGGTTTCAGGAGTCGTGGGTTCGTTTCCCATCTGGAACAAACATTTGTGTGATGAACATTGGTGTTTGCACGTGTCTGGGTGTGCTATTTATATATTTTTAAAGAGTACTTGTGTATTCACATCCTTCCTGATTTTTGTTTCTGATAGGCATCCGTAACATAACTTACCACGGGATCTGTGTTTGTGATGTTGTGTAACATTAAATAAAAATCCTTACTAATATTATAAAGGTGAAAGTTTGTATGTATGGATGTATGGATGTATGTTTGTTACTCTTTCACGCTCAAACGACTGAACCGATTTTCATGAAATTTGGTATGATGATAGCTGGCACTCTAGAATAACATAAAGGCTACTTTTTTTTTTCTTAAATTCAACCCCCATGTGGTTCATTAGGGGGGTGAAAATTAGTATGGGAGAATTTTTACGTGTTTGTCGATTTTTATAAAACTTGGTATGGAGGTAGCTGGCATTCCGGAGAGACACAAGCGCATTTTTTTTTTAATTCAACCCCCATGGCGGTCATTGGGGGGGTGAAAATTAGTATGGGAGAACTTTTACGTGTTTATAGATATTTATAAAACGTGTGGTATGGAGGTAGCTGGCACTCCGGAAAGAGACCAGCGATATTTTTTTTTTTTCGAAATTCCTCCCACATTGGAGTTAATGGGGGGGGGGGGGGGGGGGTGAAACGTATTATGGGAGAACTTATAAGTGTTTATGGATTTTCATAAAACTTGGTATGGAGGTAGCTGGCACACTGGAAAGACACCAGCTCTACTTTTTTTTCAATATTCGGCCGAAGTGGGGGGGACATGGGAGAACGTTGACGGAACTTTCACTAATAAATAACAAATTTTACAAATGTGTGTATGTATGTATGTTCCTCCATAACTCTTAAACCAATTATCCGAATTTGATGAAATTTGGTATAAAAACTCATAGACATCTGGGACACAGGATAGGCTATTTAAATTCTAGCTCCAACGCGAACGGAGTCGCGGGCACAGCTAGTTCTAAATATATCAAATTAGCTGAATCGTAGGCCCCTTGAATATTTGCTAAAATCATTAGTATTTGTAGAGGCAATAGAAATTGATCATCTGTGAAAATTTCAACAGTCTGGCTATCGTCGTTCATGACATACACCATAGTGACAAATAGACGGACTTATGGACAACAAAAAAGCTATAAACACTTTATTGTTGGTCGGCGTTTTGCGACTCGGCCGGACGTGTCTGCGGAAGGCACTTCCGGTAGTTTCTTTGGCTTCCGGTAGAACAACGACTGCTAAGACTCACGGAGCTTTGTTGGAAATACTGTTTATGGGATTAAGTCGTCGCCGATCATAGAACAACTGGCATCTACAATAGTGACGAGTGAACTTAAGTCGATTTTCACAGCTGTCATTATAACATCACAATTTTAGGGGTGAGAGCCATCCGCACCCCCGCAAGACCGGTGATGATGACGAGGCTAATCCAAGCCATCATTGCAGAAGGTTAGGAAAAAAAAAGACTTGTGGCACTCGGGGACTGCCGCGGTATAGCTATTGCATAGCATCGTCCGATTTCGGAGCAGCTCGTCTCGATTCGTGCGAGTTTCGTAGAGTCGTACAATACGTCTAACCGCACGCACACAAACACCGTGCCGAAGTCTACCGAACTGAAACGACGTTAGACGATTGTGAGGTTTTTTTCGTTACGGAATTTCTTGGTTCGGTCGCTGCGCTCAAAGCCCGCGATAAAAGCTATGCAATAGCTGGAAAGGTACTTCATCATAAAAATTTTCATCATATCATATTTTCTTGTGAACTTGCGATGTTCTTAAGCAGGTGAACTGATTTAAAAATATTCGAATTATTCAGTGGATTATGATTTTTTTATTCGCTTTTATATTGCTAGTTATTTTGGCATTACAACGTATCTCTCTCATTCTAGCTCTTAAGTTTTATGTTTTTACAAGCTTTTATTTAACTTGCAATGTATGTATGTATGTATGTTTGTGTGTTCGGGTGGAATTTTATAACTCAATTTTAAGGCACTTGCCCTCAACCGATTGAGCTGAAATTTTGCATGCACGTGTATATCCGATGACAATGCAATATTATTATGACATGGAGCTGATCTGATGATGAAGTCGGAAGATAGCCATAGCAACTCAGTAATTAAATAACATAACCACATCGAGTTTGGGCTCATTTCATTCGACTAGATGAGTACTTTGGTGCTAGATAGTAACCAAGGTCTGATGATGGAGCCGGAAGACAGCCAAAGGAACTCAGTACTTAAACGACACAACCAAATCGAGTTTGGGCTCGTTTGATTCGCCTAGATGAGTACTTAGATGCTAGATGGTAACCAGGGTCTGATGATGGAGCCGGAAGACAGCCAAAGGAACTCAGTACTTAAACGACACAACCCCATCGAGTTTGGGCTCGTTTGATTCGCCTAGATGAGTACTTAGATGCTAGATGGTAACCAGGGTCTAATTGAAGAGTTGGATTGTTCAAAATTAACTGGCAAACGACCTTGCAATAATGATGCGTTGAATGAGATGAACAGACTTAGGAACTTACAAGGTGAAAACTAAAAAGTATAAAATAAATTAAGGTAAAAAATCTTTAAAAACAAGCTTTTATTTAAATGCGCTAAAAAGAAAAATAAACTTTTACACTATAACTTTACTGTCAACTTATAACATTTCAAATTCAACATATTTGACACAATTTATATGTTTTAAAAGCTTGTCGCGAGATTTAAGTACCTACTCGTAATTTTAAAAGCAAGTTTTAAAATACCTGCCTATTAAAAATTTTAAACTAAGAAAGTAAATACGAGTACTTAAATCTCGCGACAAGCTTTTAAAACATATAAATTGTGTCAAATATGTTGAATTTGAAATGTTATAAGTTGACAGTAAAGTTATAGTGTAAAAGTTTATTTTTTTCTTTTTAGCGCATTTAAATAAAAGCTTGTTTTTAAAGATTTTTTTACCTTAATTTTTCCATTATTTCTACTCTTTGTCACGAAACGCACACTGTTGAACGAAATGACAGAGAACTAACTTACTACTACCTACTGACTAGTAGTGACTGACAAGAACCGGCTTGTATATGGTGAACAGTAGCGCTACCATGAGTTGGCTATCGAAAAAATTGTAAACAAAAAAAAAACCGCCTTCAAAAACACGACTCACTAAAAATTACAAAATAATATAATACGAACATTAATCTGGGTATGAATTTGATATGTTGTTGAAGGCGGTGCCGTTTATATTTCACGCAGTTTTCCTCAAAAATTTAATTGGCACCGCCTTCAACAACATATCAAATTCATACCCAGATTAATGTTCGTATTATATTATTTTGTAATTTTTAGTGAGTCGTGTTTTTGAAGGCGGTTTTTTTGTTTACAATTTTTTTCATCCTTTTTAGTGTTAATTTTTTTACACCCTATTAGTTAAGCTCACCTATAATTCTACTGATATTATAACCAGTAGTATCAATATGTACACAGATTTGAAAGAATAATCCCTTTACTCCCAACTATTAAGGAGTTGACCTTCCATCATCAGCTCAGCATCATAACATTATGATTGCCAGAAGCAAATGCCAATATAACTTCAGAAAATATGTAAAACGCGGTACATGTGCCTATAAAATTTGAGGGTTGCCCTCGATTTCTCCTGGATCCCATCATCAGATCCTAGACTGGTCAACCTAATAGTTTAGCTCACCTGTAATGCTACTGATATTATAACTAGTAGTCTTAATATGTATACAGTATTAAAATAATTATTCTTTTACTCATAACTATTAAGGAGTTGACCTTCCATCATCAGCTCAGCATCATAAAATTATGATAGCCAGAAGCAAATGCCAATATGACTTCAGATAATATGCAAAACGCGGTACATGTCCCTATAAAATTTGAAGGTTGCCCTCGATTTCTCCAGGATCCCATCATCAGACCCAAGACTGGTGAAAATGGGACCACCTCGGAAGTGAACTCTATCCAACCAAAAAAAATTTTTGAAATCCGTCTATAATTGACGAAAATATCGGTGAACATACATAAAAAAAAAAAAAAAAAAAAAAAAAAAATATTATACATACAGACGAATTGAGAACCTCCTCCTTTTTTTGAAGTCGGTTAAAAACTTACGTAGGTACGTTAAAAATCTATCAAGTTGTTTTTAAACTATTGCATAGCTTTTATCGCGGGCTTTGAGCGCGGCGACCGAACCAAGAAATTCCGTAACAAAAAATTTTTTTTTTCATACGTCCGATTTTAGTTCTTAGCGTGACCACCAGGGGCGCTGTACAAGTTTTTCATAGACATATTTACGTAGGCGATATCGAGTGCGTAAGTTTTAAACTCATGGTAGCCCCACTGGTACAATTTAACTACTTACTCACTCAGTTCCAAAATCATCTCTCTTGTGTATATTCGTCAGTGGTTTTTAACCTACAGGAGACACGTTTAACATTAAAATGTTCTCGGCGGTATAACATTGTTATTGACCTTCCCGCGAGTTGATTTGCATCAGGGCAGCCCCGGGTTGTTTCGTTAGGGTCTCATGCTAATTTGTGATGTGATAATACGAACTTTTTGTTCGTTAATAATGTTGGTTATTATTTAGGAGTATGTGGTCGACACGAGGAGGCGATGTTTAGTAAAATGTGGAGTTTTAACATGAACCATTCTGTTCTTTATTGCCCTGGCAACTTCAACTCTATGTACACTCTACGTATCGAAGATATTAGCATAGCGTTATTAGTTATATTAAAAATTTCAAGTGCCTACCTTTAGCCGTTTGGACCGTGTGTTGATATGTCAGTCAGTGAGTCAGTCAATTAGTCAGTCAGTCAGCAAGTCATTCAGTACGTCAGTCAATCAGTCAGTCAGGCAGGCAGTCAGCTAGTCAGTTTCTTCTTTAATATACTTAGGTACTTGCCTCTAACACGTGCGCGTTTCATAAATGCTACTATAATCTATGAATCATGTACCTTATGTATACGATACTAGCCTCTATCTGTGTACTAATAAAGCCTCTTCTCTCTTGATCACAACAAACCCAATGTATACGATACTCGCCTCTAAAACTATAGTAATAATTCTCCCTTGCTCGTTTTATGAGTGCAACTACGAACTATCAATCATGTTCTCTATGCATACGATACTCGTCTCTATACCTATACTAATAAATCCTGTTTCCCCGTACGCATCATCACAACGAACCCTACGTATACGATAATCGTCTCTAACACTATTCTAACAGAGCCTCTTCTCCCTTCCTCGTTTTATGAGTGCAACTACGTACTATCCATCATGTACCCAATGCATACGATACTCGTCTCTAAGACTATACTATTAAATCCTGTTTCCCCGTGCAGCGCGGCATGTCTCCCCGGGGCGTGGCGCTGCTCCTGCTGGCGCTGCTGGCTGCGCGCGCGCACGCCGGCAAGCGCGCCGAGAGCGAGATGAGTGAGTACACCGGTTTACTTGTCCAGGGTTCGTAGGAGGGAGGGAAAACATGAGCTGGAAGGGCATTCCATGCCTTAATGACACGTTACAGAACAGAGTTAGAATAGAATGTCGGCCGTAAGATGTGGAGGGAGCTGTTAACGTCTTGTTTGTTTGCAGATTCTCCAATGCCGTTTGTGCTGGGAACCCGCTACGGACGCTCGGAGCAGCGGCTCATCTCTCCACGGAACGACAGGTACCCTTAGCGACTTTAATTATATGTTTTTTCCTATCTAAATATATATGTTACGGCTAATACCCGAAGTGCGGCTACACCTAGGTTTAGCCGGCTAGAACTAGGTGTAGCCACATACTCTTGGCTAAACCTAGGTGTAGCCGATTGTTTTCGGATAAAACTAGGTCTAGCCTTCATTATGCCGGCTACAACTAGGTCCAGCCATTCCCTGTTGGATAAAACTAGGTCTATCTGATACCATGTCGGCTAATACTAGGTTCAGAGAATCCCTGTTGGATAAAACTTAGATGCGTGTCCCGCCACGCCTTCCGTCCTTCCCCGCGTCACACTCAGGACTCACAGCATCTGCAGCAGCAGCGCGGGGTGGAGGGCGTAGCGAGACACGCGCCTCTGCAGGTTGTGAGCGCCAAGTGCTGCTGATCTACTGCAGGTCTACTAGCGAGTGTGACTCATAGCGTCTGTACATAGTTGTAACTGCCTCGTTGGTCTATTGGTAGCAAGCGCTGCGAGAGGACCGAGAGGTTTTTTTTCACTGGAGGCTTTGAAAGTTGGTAGACACAATTCGATTCGTAAAACTTTTGTGAAAAATTATTTTTTTACTCCAATTTGATAGGGTTATGACTCAAATCGGTATCGTAATTATAAAGACCCACTATTGAACTACTTCTAGAAAAAAAATCATACAAGCAGGTCCAGTAGTTAAGCTACAGTGAAGACTTTTATACTGAATTCCGGCTTCTTACAAAAATTTCACAAAAATCTCAATAACTTTGGAACTATTGAAAATCGCTGAACATACATGGGGGTTATATCGATAGGTATTGAAGTCCCCCATCGATTGACTTACGATGATCCACCCCTCCTGTTACACCCTGTATAACTCAAAGGTGACTGACTGACATATTTGTCAACGCACAGCCCGAACCACTGGACGGATCGGGCTTAAATTTGGCATGCAGGTAGATGTTATCACGTAGGCATCCGCAAAGAAAGGAAAGGAGTCTTCCATATGATGGTGGCTTGGAGTAGCCTCGTCATTATCACCGGACTTGCAGTAGCGGATGGCTCTTACCACTAATAACAACAGGCGCTTGCAACCGTTCCGAAATATCGGGAGCTCATTAAAACAAAACAACATGGTAAATATCCCGGACATTGTCAGTATACTTATGTGTGTAACCATGTCAGTTTTTAAATTATAACACATCTACATATACATACAGAAAATCACGCCTTTTTCCCAGACGCGTAGGCAGAGATCACTTACTGCCATGTGCTACGGTCCTGGCACACCACTTTCGCTTCATCCACATCCTTTAACCTCTTCAAGCGTGCTCGTAATCTACAATCACAACACACAAAATCAGTAATCTACAATGTATCTTGTGCCAGGTTTTTCTTTGGCAGTCGATACGGGAAGCGGTCGGATTCGCGTCCGTTGGGATCACTTGGCTCTCCACTGGAGTCATCACTGAGGTCATCACTGGGTTCACCGCTGGGGTCACCTCTGGGGTCATCACTGGGGTCACCTCTGGGGTCACCGCTGGGGTCACCTCTGGGGTCATCACTGGGGTCACCGCTGGGGTCACCGCTGGGGTCTCCGATTGGTGCGCCGTCCGCCGCGCCGCTGTACTGCGAACCCACGGGGTTGTACCAGCTCTATAGATGTAGCTCTCGAGCTCCTCGCAGGTAAGACACAATAATAAGTTTGTTGTGTTTCTGATTTTCACAGGTTTAGGTATTTTTGTATATTATCCTTACTTGGCCAGTGTGGTCGACTAAGGCCTTATCGCCCTAGTTTAGGGTAGGCCCGTGCCCCAGCAGTGGGGACGTATATGGGCTGATGATGATGATGATGATGAAATATTATCCACAACATACGAGTATGACTGAGGTTTCAGAATATTAAGGATTTTTGGTTTGAGTATGTTAAGGTTTGACAATTACGTAGAATACAATAAAGATATATAGAAATAAGTATAGCGGCGATGTTCCGAGCTAATACACCCTAACTACCTTTATGGCTTAGGCCGCACTACGGTTATTTCCCGCAAGCGGTAAATCGTGACAAGCAAAACCGCCCGAGACGCACACACGACGGTTAAAAACCATGAAACTAGCCACGATTTTCACTACAAATTTTGGCGCGGTTTTTTCCCGCTAACAATTCTGAAACAAAACGCGGTTTTAAAATCAGTCGCGGAAAAAAACCGTCAGTGCGGCCGCTTCGATTAGTTTCTTTTACTCATAAAATCAGGCGGTGAAAATCCGTGGCGGTTTAGTCGTAGTGCGGCCTAAGCCTATTTTTACCCGACTACGGCAAAGCAAAAGGAGGGTTATGATTTTGACAGGCTATGTATGTATGTATGTATGTATGTATGTTTGTATGTATGTATGTATGTTCATCTGTTTCCACATAACTTCTAAATTGCTTGTCAGAATTCGACAAATGACATATCATTAGAAGCGTCTTAATTGTCCGCTGGTTATAGGCTATATAGGGTTTCACAAAATCTAATGTGGCGCCCACTAGCGGACAAAACATACAGAGTAAAAAAATAAAGTTAAGATAAATACGCCGTGTTTGGTATCATTGGAAAGCGCTTTACTTGTACATTTTAAATATATATATATTACTAGCATTTGCATGTGACTTTACGTATATTCATGGACTGATTGCATATAGTTCACATCTTTTCGTTCATAGCTTCTTTACTACTTAACAGAATAAGACCACTGCAGTACCATTAGAAGGGCCTTGATATTCTGTTAGTTATGAGCTTTATAGCTTGTCACCAAATTTAGTATTGCGCCCTCTAGCGGACAAAATTAAAATAAATATACCGTGTATATGCTATATGCAACGTAGACAAATACACTTTAACACCAAAATAGTACAAATAATAAAAAGTTAAAAACTAAAACCCAACTACGACAAAAAACGACGCTGAAAAAGTATAAAACAAGACTTTTAGAACACTGAACTGAACAAAGTTGCTTATGTAGTTCCAAGTAAATGGACACAGTAGACTCTACCAAAATGCTTATGTTGAAAATTGACAATAATGTCATACAATACTATTTTGAAGTATGCAATATTTACTATGTAGAGATAGGTTTTCATGTTTGGAAAACCGCAGTCACACGTTGTCAAAGTGCTACGGTAGGTAGGTACTTGTATATGGAACGTGTGACTACGCCTTTCCAAACATGAAAACTTATCTCTACATAGTAAATATTGCATACTTCAAAATAGTATTGTATGACATTATTGTCAATTTTCAACATAAGCATTTTGGTAGAGTCTACTGTGTCCATTTACTTGGAACTACATAAGCAACTTTGTTCAGTTCAGTGTTCTAAAAGTCTTGTTTTATACTTTTTCAGCGTCGTTTTTTTTACATTTGTGGTAGTGTGGTTAAGTAATTTGTGGTAGTGTGATTAAGTGGTTTGTCGATTTCAGGAAGTTTTAGGCATATTTTCGACCTTCTGTGTTAACAAAATGAAAGTCTAAGTAAATCTCGAGGTTTTGCAATAAAACATACAAATCCCTCAAGTGTACTTGCGAGATTATACGTGGGGACGTCGATAGTACCTACGTTTAGTAGATGATAGTGCCCTTCGTGCGCCAGTCCGACGGTTTTTGTACCTAATGTTGTCTAATATTTATTTATCTATTCAGCAGGAGGTTAGAAGACAGAGATCGGAGCCAAGCGGGCGAGGAAGAGTGAAGTGTCGACCAGGACACGGCCTGTACCCCCTCGGTGCTTCAGTTGCTTCTACCTGCTTCTACCCGCTTCTCCACGCGTCTGAAAGCTTCTTCACGGGAAATCTTTGGAGTTTCAACATGGGACAGTGTTTTTGTCGCAGCCGGATATCTATTAGACTATGTCTTTTCTCGAAGATAAAATAAAACTATTAAAAATGTTTTCATGTACCTATTTTTGGACTCGTAAGATTTTAGACTTTCGTGTTCCATTACACTAATATTAGTCTTAATGGACACGCTTCATGATTGGTGTGACCCAGTCGAAACGTCGGGCAGTAAATAGCTATCTATTTGCTTCTCCTAATATCGCGTGTCTTAAAATAAAAGTTTGCAATTTGATACAGCATTGAGTTAAAGTTAGCTAAAGCTTTAATGCAAGATATTTAGTTGACATTACGCTTGTAAAGTTATCAAAACATGGAATTGAGTTACTTATTAAACTACTGAAGCACCATAATGGACTTAACTTAAACTATAGTACAAGAGGTGATGACAAACTCTTTTTCTTTTCCCTCGTTGGTCTAAAACACTTCATTTTCAAATTTTAACCGTCACCTCTTGTACTATCTTTACCAAATCACTTTAGAAGGTGACTGGACTAGACAGGAGTTAGGATAGTTTAGTATAAATCATATACAGGGTGCTTCCCCTTTTGAAAGCTGTGTAAATTATTTAATGTCAATTATTGTAGAATATCAAACATTAAGGTACAAATATGACTGAAGAAAACAGATTTATGTTAAAACTTACTTTGGATATCAAGATATTATAGTAACGTGAATAATGTGAACTAGGTTTGTTTCTCTACATTTCAATTGCAAGTTTATATTGTAAATCGAAAGACTGTGTATTTGGTAATGGGGGCTATCGCGTGTCAATTGGCCGCTAGGGGCGCTTTTGTCGAGTGAGGTCCTCTAAATGTCAAATGACACTGTTTGCCGTTTTGAGAGCTTTTTTTAATAAGATTAATAATTGAATATTTATTCGTATGTAAGAGTCAATATGACGATTATCAATCAAAGAAAAAAAGCAAAACTAAAGAAAATACATGCGTTCGCCCTCTGTTTGAGGAAAATGGTACTCAGGAAAACTGTTGCTTGGCCAAGTGTTAAACGTTTAAATATATTGAATACTAGCGACCCGCCCTCGCTTCGCTTCGGGTATACCTCTATCTCTATATAATATATACCTGTGCCCGCGACTTCGTTCGCATGGACTACAGGATTTTGATTTTTTTTTTAACTTAAAAGTAGTCTTAGTTACTCCTTAACATCAGCTACCTGCCACCATATAAGTTAAGTAGGGTGATGGAATGTCGCTAAGTTTCGTTTTATGGCGCCTACCTACCCTCTAAGTTAGAAAAGTGATCAAATACTAACTTGAAGTCTTAGTAACACTCAGTTTAAAAAAAACATCAAAATCATTTCAGTAGCTATGGCGTCATGCGCTTCTTGACACGATCACGCTAGATTTCCGCAGATATGAGGAATTTTCCCGTCGTAAAAAGTAGCCTGTGTTTGTGTCTAGAATCCTATTTTAAAATTAACCAAGTCTTATAAAAATCCATCATCATCATCATCAGCCCATATACGTCCCCACTGCTGGGGCACGAGCCTACCCTAAACTAGGGCGATAAGGCCTTAGTCGACCACGCTGGCCAAGTGCGGGTTGGTCGACTACACAACCTTAGAATTTCTTCTTAGGTGTGCAGGTTTCCTCACGATGTTTTCCTTCACCGTTAAAGCGTCGAATGATGGTACATATGAATTTCAAATTTGAAAAACACATTGGTACCTGGCGGGGTTCGAACTGGCGACCTCTCGCATGGCAAGCAACGACCTTAACCACTCGGCCATCGACGCTTTTATAAAAATCCGTTCAGACATTAAGGCGTGAATGAGGTAAACTATTAAAACAAATGATTAAAAATCACTAACTTAATTAGTTTTCTGCCTACTGCCTATAAGTACGATACCATAAATATTAATAGCCTTTATCCTTTTCTAGGTAACTATCTATCTCCTAACTAAATTTCATCAAAATCCGTTCAGCCGTTTAGGCATGATAGAGCAAAACGCCCAGCCAAACCCTTAAAAAAATCACTAATTTAATTCAGTTTTCTGCCTACTTCCTACCTGGTTAACGTTCCTACGTACGATGACGTGATAATTTTGATCTTATATCCGTTTTTAGATAACCATCTAATACCCTACTTAATTTTATCAAAATCAGTTTAGCCGTATAGACGTCAAAGAGCAAAAGTCCTGACAAAAACGACAAAAAATCACTAACTCAATTTAGTTATCTGCCTACTGCCTACCCCCTAAGAACTATGGCGCGATTATTTTTAGCCTATAACTATTTCTAAGTTATCAACTATCACCATACCAAATTTCATTAAAATCAGTTTAGCCGTTTAGACGATAAAGAGCAAGTTCTAACAAAAACGACTAAAAATCAATAACTCAATTTAGTTATCTGTCTACCGCCTACCCCCTAAGAACGATGGCGTGATTATTGATAGCCCAGAACCATTTGTAGGTTATCATCTATCACCATACCAAATTTCATCAAAATCTGTTCAGCCATTTAGACGTGAAAGAGCAAAAGTCCTAACAAAAACGACTAAAAATCACTAACTCAATTTAGTTATCTGCCTACTGCCTACCCCCTAAGAACGATGGCGTGATTATTGATAGCCTATAAACATTTGTAGGTTATCATCTATCACCATGCCAAATTTCATCAAATTCCGTTCAGCCGTTTAGACGTCAAAGAGCAAAAGTCCTAACAAAAACGACTACAAATCACTAACTCAATGTAGTTATCTGCCTACTGCCTACCCCCTAAGAACGATGGCGTGATTATTTATAGCCTATAACCATTTCTAGGTTATCATCTATCACCGTACCAAATTTCATCAAAATCCGTTCAGCCGTTTAGGCGTGAAAGAGTAACAGACAGACAGACAGACAGACAGACAGACAGACAGACAGAGTTACTTTCGCATTTATAATATTAGTAAGGATGATGTAAATGGACATTTCCGATTTGGCTCCCGTAACAAGTTTTTACAGCCATATTTTAGGACCTCACTGAACAGTGGCGCCATCTTGTGAGCCCAAAAATGATAGCACCCATTGCATATTACTTTGTCAGAATGTTTAAATTTTTTCTGTTTAAAGTAAAACTTGTGTGTGGTAAACATCGCTTCAATAAAAGTTGCCAGTTTAAAACTGACATCGAATAAGGTGGATTTCAAACCGGTAATGTTTGTCTTATTGTATTAGAGCCGCATGATAATGAACTTAAATAAATAAAAGCTTGTAAGGTGGAGTACCCTGTAGACTCTCCCGTGACGAACCAAAGGCTGGGGGTTCGGAGCGGGACCGCGCGCGCGCACAAAACGATTAAATTTAATTGGAACAATTTTAAGGCGCCATTTAGAAGTATCCTATACTTCTTATTCTTTTAAGTTTATAAGATTTAAATATGTATTTATTTGGTTGAACCTAATCAAATTGATTGTGAAACAAAACATCTATTTCGACTTTAAGGAACATTTTGAAAAGCCGCTGTGTGGACAAATAAATGATACGCCGCCATTTTGTACAGGCCACCATTTTGGAAGACGTGTGTCAAAGTTCAGATAGTTTATTTCAATCAATAATTATAATATATCTTAAGCTAATGTCAATTAAGACATATTATAACACAAAACAATTATTTTGATTCAATCTTTATATCCTTAAAAACGTTTCAATTAATTTTTCTGTACGTAGTGTGTGCCGTGCCTAACTTTATAAATAAGTTAATTAAGCAAATGTTAAATAATATATTGTTGAGATGTATAACGCAATGTGCCAAGAGGTATGAAATAAAATGAACTGACACAAAAACATAGTTTCACTTTTTTCCTAACAGACTTACGGAACTGAACAATGATCGAAACCCGAGGAATTTATTTTACAAGCGACAGTTATGTAGGTAGGCGGTCTACCCACTTACAAAACCGTTGAGGAAATTGCACCAATATGCCTTATTAAGCCTGTCACCCTCACCATGAAGGCCAGCTTTTAGATGCCGTTTCACGCCCCGCCTTAAGAGCCTGGGACTATATGAGGGAGGGAAATCATGAGCTGGAAGGGTATTCCATGCCTTTATGTCGTGGGTTGGAATTCCCGAAACGAGGAGAATCAGTACAATAAATAACATACATACATACATAAAATCACGCCTTTTCCCCAGAGGGGTAGGCAGAGATCACTTCCAGCGATCCACTTTTCACCTCTGTGGGAAACGTGACGTGACGGGTTGTGTACCGCTGTCGCCAAAATAAATAACTATATGGGATATTTTCACACACGGTCATCTGACCCCAAACTAAACAGAGCTTGTACTATGTGCGTCAGAGACTGATATACATACACACATAAATACATAAACACACCCAGACACGGAACAAACACCGTTATTTGACCCGAGTGGGGAATCGAACCCACGACTCTTGAAACTGCATGCCAAGGACACTAACCACTAGATTAATTTAGGCTTCAAAATTAAAGGTACCTAACTAATTTAGTGATCAGTATTGTATTTTTTTTGGCAAATTGTATAATATATTTTGTTCCCCAAGATGGTAACTTCATTAAGGCGACACGTCATCGATAATTCAGTTTCGTCAAAGTAATTTGTGATTCCAATGAAGGGCAGACCTAATAATACAATTAGTAAAAATTTTATCACAAAATATTTATACTTTAAGGGTTCAAGAACTTAAAGGAAAGACGGACCCTTAGTTGTCCGTCTGTCTGTCTGACAAGAGTCTATAACAGAACTGGCGTACAAGTAATAAATAAAACGTTTTGTATTTAGTACAAATTAAACTAAACAACAATGTTAACAATTAACTCTTAATATTGATAGTTAAAAATATCTGACTTGAACACAAATTTTGTTGCAAAATAAAAGTATGTATCTAAAGACTGGCTCGGTGGAACGGTGGTTAGTGACCCTGGCTAGCGGTTCCAAGAGTCGTGGGTTCGATTCCCACTCGTGACAAATATTTGTGTGATGAACGTTCTTAAGTATGTATTTATAAAAATTTATGCACGTATATCAGTTTCTGTCACCCATAGATCAGCTTGTATGGAAGTGTCCCATATTTTTCTTTATTTATTGTACCTATACATGCTATGTAGATAGAACATATCGCTACCTTAAATCTCAAATGGCGTAACCGCCAATTTGGTCAAAATAACTTTTAAATGCAGTTTTATTCAGTTTTTTTTTCTCTATCGATCTGTATATTTAAAATCCTCAAATTCGCAAAAAAAAGGTTATTACGACCCAATGTTTTTTAAAGATTTGAACACTTTTCATCAGGTAAACAGGTCGTAAAAGGCTTAGTCTAATTAACTTGGTGGTTACGCCCCTAGAAATTATTGTGACGTAAAAAAAAGTCAAAAAAACCGGCCAAGTGCGAGTCGGGCTCGCGCACAAAGGGTTCCGTAGCAGCAAATATAATAAAAATCAACCTATCTCAAAAACTATAAGAGATACTTTGATCAAACCAAAAATCGTTGAAAGAGTTAATTAGCATGCATCACCTCTATTTTTTTTAGAATTTTATACCCCGTAGTTATAAAAATAGAGGGGGGGGGACATACTTTTTACGACTTTGAGAGCTGATATCTCAAAAACCGTTCACTTTAAGAAAAATGTTTTTTAGAAAACTTTATATCATTTTAAAAGACCTTTCCATTGATACCCCACACGGGTATGTACATCGAAAAAAAAACATTTCATCCCTCAGTTACATGTATGGGGGGCCCAATCCCAATTCTTTTTTTTACTATTTAGTGTCATATTTTTGTAGCGGTTTATACAACACATATTCCCATCAAATTTCATCACTGTAGTACTTATAGTTTCCGAGTAAATCGGCTGTGACAGACGGACAGACGGACAGACGGACAGACGGACATGACGAAACTATAAGGGTTCCGTTTTTGCCATTTTGGCTACGGAACCCTAAAAAAGGGTGTAAGGGACATTATTTTCCGGCGTAACTCGTAAGACACGCTATTTTTCGAAATTGCAATACAAAAGAAAGGCGTTTACACCCAAAATCGCTGAACACATGATTGTCATTATTATTGTTAGTATTGATGCGCGGGGGGATTTAGATTGCGGAGACATTGGCTATTTATTGCTTATCCTTGTTTCGGCATTTTAAATCAATGTCCAAACACAAATCAGAATCAAAGACCAATAACGCGCCAAAGTCAACGTAACGGTCACAAAAAATAATAAATACACGGAGGAACGTAATCTATGCGCACAAGTACGCAAATGGCTGAATACATAGATAAATGTATGGTGAATATACAGCAGCGGGGGTTACGAATGACAAAATTAATCGAATTACGTATAACTATAAGTGAAATTTCCCATGTACAAAAATTCTTCATCTTGTTATAAAACTTACAAGGTGAGTATTACCCATTACATCACTATGAAAACGTGACATATGGCGTAACTTTGTAAAAAGCGTAATACAGAGTGGAAATTTTACGTTTTCTTTCATTATTAAGTTATTTTAAAACACAAAAGACAATTACTTTCGGGAGATACGACCTTCACCTCTTAAAAATCATGTTTTTTTATGAGGCGTAAACGCCTTTTCGTAATATTTTCACAAGCGTAACCGACATCTATACTCCATTCACTTTGGCGAGCGACAAAATGTAAACAAATCAAAAAATGATATTTTTATAGGTCGTCTTTGGAAAGAGTATAAATAATTTTTTTTTTTCATGAATAGCCATGAACCATTATGTAAAAAATATTTAAAAAACCAAGCTTGTATGTACTAATAAGAAAATTAAATCTTATATTTTAATGCCTAATTTATATGATATTTTTTTTTGTATATTTTCGTTTTATTCCGTCAAAAGTATTTTGACAACGTAAGTTGACATAAAAAAACCGGCCAAGTGCGAGTCGGGCTCGCGCACAAAGGGTTCCGTAGCAGCAAATATAATAAAAATCAACCTATCTCAAAAACTATAAGAGATACTTTGATCAAACCAAAAATCGTTGAAAGAGTTAATTAGCATGCATCACCTCTATTTTTTTTAGAATTTTATACCCCGTAGTTATAAAAATAGAGGGGGGGGGACATACTTTTTACGACTTTGAGAGCTGATATCTCAAAAACCGTTCACTTTAAGAAAAATGTTTTTTAGAAAACTTTATATCATTTTAAAAGACCTTTCCATTGATACCCCACACGGGTATGTACATCGAAAAAAAAAATTTCATCCCTCAGTTACATGTATGGGGGGCCCCACCCCCAATTCTTTTTTTTACTATTTAGTGTCATATTTTTGTAGCGGTTCATACAACACATATTCCCATCAAATTTCATCACTGTAGTACTTATAGTTTCCGAGTAAATCGGCTGTGACAGACGGACAGACGGACAGACGGACAGACGGACAGACGGACATGACGAAACTATAAGGGTTCCGTTTTTGCCATTTTGGCTACGGAACCCTAAAAAGACCTAAATAAAAAACAATTCTCAAACTTCAGGCGGCCATTTTTACTCAGCCGATAAAGCTGTTGACGCGAGTGTGCATTTCCCTGATTTTGTTAATTTCTATTCAGATTCCTTGTTTTAATTGTTACTGTTAAGTTTAAAGTAGTATTTTAATTGTTTTCTTTTGTTATGGAATTGTTTTTCGTGGCTAAAATGTGTTGTGGTTTTTTTGTATTGTAGGTATCTACTCGTTTCATTATTTAAAAGTTTGAGAGCCGTAGGTTCATTGTTTACATTTTGTCGCTCGCCAAAATGAATGGAGTATAGTTTGTTAAATATAATATTTAGGTGCAAAGAGTTCTTACTGAAGCCTTTATCTCAAAATTCTAAGAAGTTTGATGTATAAAACATTTTCACTGCATTAAAATTGACAAAGTTATATAAAAAACAAACTTTTTTTTTTCGTTATTTTGCTCTCCTGAAAAGTTGCGTTTTGGTGGTTACGCCATTTGAGATTTAAGGTATCGATATTATGTGATATTCACTTGCTTTTTGACGATCGCGTTAAACATTAGGTACTTTCTAATTTTGCAGTCGGTTAAAAAGGCTCTTGTGGCTCTACTAAACTAACTGTGTACCAAGTTGGCGTTGGGCACTATCTATTGTACATTTCTTTTAGTGGACAATTAGTGCTATGGGTTCAGACAATAAAAATACAAAATCAGACGAATCTATTCTAATATTATAAAGCCGAAGAGTTTGTTTGTCTGTTTGTTTGAACGAACTTAATTTATTAACTAATGGTTCGAATTGAAAAAATTAAATACATACATACAGACAGACATGGGAAGCGACTCCCTAGACTATATCTGTACCAAATTTCATTAAAATCGGTTCGGTATTTAGGCGTGATTGCATAACACACAGACAGATAGTTAGCATTCATAAATTAGTAACTAGACAAGGATATTTCTAAGATGTGATCGGAAAATTCAATGAGAAGGACATTAAAATCAATTCGATCCCATATTATCACATCCACGAACCTACATTAATACAATCTAAACTTAGTTCAACTCACATCCGTGTGAATACAAATCTGGTTTATAATTTTGTTATCCTATTAGTGGGGAGGGTACGTGAGGAATATGTGACAGCGATAGTCACAGACTAGTAAGTGAACTAGGGAGGAATAACAATTCTAAAGTACGTAAATATGTAAGTTTTGTTTAAGATGCTACCAGCCCAAAGTCTACTCATGGAAGCGCTAACAGGGCACTACGTAACCAACTCGTTACTAATGAAGATGAGATTGTCATCAAACAGCGATTGTAGAGCCTGCAAGGAATAAATGGAAGACACGAAACATCTCTTATGTGAATGTCACTCACTGGCCAGACACAGGCTCAGACTTCTGGGAACGGCTTATCCGAAACCAGAAGAATACAGGCACCTCAGATCCAAGGACGTTATTGCATTAATGCATTTGATCTTCAGGAAGTAGGTGTATAAAGGTAGGGGAAACACAAAAGATCCCTGAGGGTCGACGTGAACCGGTTAGGTGGTCCTCAATATAAATTAAGACAATTTTCACATACACCCATTTTGAGAGCGTAAATAGCGGAGTCGGTAGCCTCTGAGAAAAAGGCGTGATTTTATGTATGTATGTATGTAAATAGCGGAGTAGTTAAGGTCGTTACTTGCCATGCGAGAGATCGCCAGTTCAAACCCTGCCATGTACCACTGTAATTTCAAATTTGAAATTCATATTCACGATTATTAGACGCTTTAACGGTGAAAGAAAATGACGTGAGGAAACCTGCACACCTACGAAGAAATTCTAAGGTTGTGTAGTCAATCAACCCGCACTTGGCCAGCGTGGTTTATTTAGGCCTGATCGCCCAAGTTTAGGGTAGGCCCGTGCCTACAGTGGGGACGTTTATGGGCTGATGATGATGATGTAACACTGCTCCATCCGCTAAATTCCTGTCTCCGGGCATAGTAATTTCTTAACAGAAAAACTCTATCAAAATGTGCCCGACTGACCCCGGACTCAAACCGGGGACCTCTTGGTCCTAACGCAGCATTTGGTACCAATTAGACAAACGAGGCATTCAAATAACTAAGACATTTACAAACATCCATATTTGTTTTTTTGTTTTAGGCCTTCAGGGTGAGTGCAACAGGCTCAATATGGTCTATTGTGCCTGTCGACCTCATATTTGTATCTCTCTACCTCTGTGGAGTGAGGTCATCTTATTAGCCTATTATAAAACAGAAAGACGTTAGACTAAAGACAGTTTTAAAATGAATATCTGCGAAGTGGCTTTCAATTCAATAAATTGATTCGATTGTACATGCCAGTCATCTAGAAAACCAATTACTTAGTATCCCCAAGTAATGATGCATATTTGAAAAGATCCCTATTCCCTATTAATAAGCAATGATTACCTTGGCAGTGCTTGTGAGGCTTCGTGTCTAGAAACCTATATTTATCGAGACGTTCCTATGAAATTCATCTGCAACGAAGCCAAATCAATTAAAGTATTAAAGATCTCTGCACATTGCTATCAAAGTACGCTATTTGACCTCTTTTGAATTAGTTTCCCTGTTTCTTTAAAAAGCGTCGAGTGGTTAAGGCCGTTGCTTGCCATGCGAGAGGTCGCCAGTTCAAACCCCGCCACGTACCACTGGGATATCAAAATGAAATTTATCGGTAATAGAGATTAAGATGAGAACATCGGATCATGTCGGATTGTCTCACCGAATTATGAAGGTAAGGGTGTAGAGAGTGCACTTGTGTTTGCTACGCGCAAACACTATTTTAATTTTTCATATTTTTATTTCTTTATGTTTTTTCTGTTTTTTTATTTTTCAATATTAGCTTCTGTCAATTGGTTGTTTTGTATCTGTTGTCAATAAAGCTTCTTATAGAGGAAGATCCCAGAGCTGCCAGACATCACTTATTTTCTAATGGACAAAATATATACGATTGAGTAGTGGTGGGGTGTACTATCATCATATGACTAGTTGCTACCTTGACCAGACGGCCATTTTTCAGATATCAACCAATCAAGGTACATAGAAACACTGCTCACCTCACTTAAATTCTGATGGCTGATTTTAACATATATTTCACACAATATCATTAAAAATCAGGTTTCATTACTCCCAGACACATGCGGTCGGCGGTTTTACCTTACAGACGCTTTAAAGCTATGAAAAAAATTATTAAGTTTACTTATTTTCTGATGCTTGATTTTTATATATGTTATTCAAACAACTATTTTAAAACGTTTTGCAAACGGACAGACCGATCCAAGGGGCCAAACATTCACCAGACGCAACTGTTTTAGAATTATTTTTTTATTGAATTTAGTTAAGTTTTTCTAATAAAATAGTTTGTAAGGTACAATTCTATAATTATTGCGGTCAGATGAGCACTTTTCAGTTGTTTGAATAACATATATAAAAATCAAGCATCAGAAAATAAGTAAACTTAATAAATTTTTTCAAAGCTTTAAAGCGTCTGTAAGGTAAAACCTGAATCCTGATTTTTAATGATATTGTGTGAAATATATGTTAAAATCAGCCATCAGAATTTAAGTGAGATGAGCAGTGTTTCTATGTACCTTGATTGGTTGATATCTGAAAAATGGCCGTCTGGTCAAGGTAGCAACTAGACATATGATGATAGAACACCCCACCACTACTCAATCGTATATATTTTGTCCATTAGAAAATAAGTGATGTCTGGCAGCTCTGGGATCTTGGACCATTAATTGTTTATTCTAAAAGCCCGTCAATTTAGTTCTACTGTGTCAAGTCTGTACGACTTCGATTGTGTCTTTCTGTCTTTGTGTCGCGTCGTCTTTCGAGTCCTGCGTAAACACGCGATGCTACAGCCTACAGCTGACTATTACACAGAAGCCTTTTTACCTGACTACGGCTAAATTAAAGGGGTTATGGCGTTGGAAATCTACTTGAATACCTCGATTTTGACTGGCTCGGTGGAACAGTTGGTGACCAAGGTTCACTAACTATGGTTCCAAGAGTCGTGGGGTGGATTCCCACCCGGAACTGTTCGTTCCGTGTCTGGGTGTGTTATTAAATATATTTAAGTACTAGCTGTGCCAGCGACTTCGTTCGCGTTTCCCCCGTTTTTTACACATTTTCCTTTGCATCTTTGCTCCTATTGGTCGCAGCGTGATGTTAAATAGCCTAAAGCCTTCCTCGATAAATGGTCTATACAACGCAAAAAGATTTTTTTAAATCGAACCAGTAGTTCCTGAGATTAGCGCGTTCAAACAAACAAACAAACAAACTCTTCAGCTTTATAATATTAGTATAGATATTCGTGTATCCACTGTTGATTCTGATATTTGTAACACAAGTGATTAAGCTACTTACCACGGGATTAGATCAATGTAAGTATGTGTTGTGTATAATAACAAACGTTACTGCATTTACCTTTTTCTCAACGTCTTAAATCTAGAAGGTAATACTAAAAATAACGACTATTTACTAAATGGGTGTCTTGTATCGGGTACCAATAACAAAAAACAATTTAAAAAATTGTGTCTCTCTGTTTATTCCTGCTAATCTCCGAAACTAATGGATTTTGTTTATCCCTTTCGTAAAACCGTTATTTAATTATTTGAATAAAAAATACTGCACAAATCTATTACCTACTACTAATAAAGAATCATTTACTGCGGGAAAACCACCACTATTTCACGGTACAGGTTGCATGCATCCTATTATGACATTATTTCAAACAGTAGTTTTGCCGAAGCAAATTATTCGCCATTTTGTATGTACATAATTGGGTAGTTTCCTAAGTCAAATTTTACATGTGATTTCACAATTAATAGTAAGATATAGGCAGATTAATAACTTAAGTCAAATTGAAATTAAAATTTCTGACAAAATGAGGCAATAATAGACATTTGAAGTTGGGTGGGCGAGTCCATTATAAAATATCAAAAGTGATTAAAATAAACAATACCATATTTCAAATTACATAATTAATAACAACTTTTGCATTGAGACCATTTTCATAAACGCAATATTTAGTATACTTGCCGAACAAATTTCTGGCGCGTTGCATACAAATAACTGAATCGTGACGTCACGATTCAGTCACTTTTTGTATGGAGCGTTTTGAGCTTGCCTAAATGATGTGCTATTGAAACAGTAATTTCTCGGCGAGTTTTAAAGTTATGACAATAATTCTTTAAGCATTTTTTTAATGTTGTGTGGTCCATCCATCTACATCAAAATAAAAAAATAGGCAACTACCCTATTCTGTTCGGTGTAAGCGGCGTCCTGTGACGTCAAATTCTAAATTCTTACACCCTTCATCTAGTCGAAAATGCAAAGGAAGGTCATTATCATTATCTTACAAGTATACAGGTACTTCGGTAGAGTTACCAAGTATGTTTTCAGAGACATTATTGTCGAAACCTTAACCTATTGCACCAACCAACAGCTTACAACCTTTTAAACTTACAGTAATTACCAATTAAACCTTTTAAACTTACAGTAATTACCAATGTCATCAATTCTGCAATTTACATTTCAACAATAAAATGTCTACGGCCGTTAGTGTATATCACTAACGGATGATGGCGCCACCTGTAGCTAACAGCATGGGGTCTCATCCCATACATTGAAAATCATATTCCCAAAAACTACAACAGATGGCGACACGAGTATTCATTTGTTGATGATGATTATGCAAATCCCAGAAAACGATAAATCCAACCATTAAAAATATATAAGCTAGTATTTAAAAATATGATAATACATAACCGATTTCGTGATTTGGGCGTGCTTCTGGACAAGAAATTACGCTTTCATAAACACGTCGATCAGGTTGTGACAAAAGGATTCCGAATGCTAGGGTTTGTTCTACGTAATACCAAAGAATTTAAATATACCTCAACAAAAATTTTATTGTACAAATCTTTAGTATGTCCCTACCTTGAATACTGTAGTCAGGTATGGTGTCCCCACTACGACGTTTACATTAAGCGAATAGAACGTATCCAGAAACGGTTTTTGTGGCATCTCTCATACCAAACACATAAATTGAAAGAATTTCCTTCGTATGAGGAACGTCTTGGTCACTTTAAATTGAATAGTCTGAAGGACCGTCGACTTCTGTTAGATTTAATGTTACTTCACAAGATAATTAATGGAACTGTAGATTGTCAATATCTGTTGCGATCCATTAACCTCAACGTTCCAATAAAGTTGGCGCGGGTTGGAAGATATTTACCATTTTCCGTTAGGGGCAGTAGAACCAACGTAGGTCACCACGCCACCCTGAATAGACTACAGCGGGAATATAATGTGCTTTGCAAATCATACAAGATTGACATCTTTGCAGATAAGCCCCAGATTTACAAACGCCGGATACTGCAATCGTTTTGCCATGACCCTACATAGGTGATGTAAACACCACAATACGAATTAGTAAATTAATTAAGTAAATTTAAAAAGTCCTATCTTATACAAATATAAATTGTTGTTATTGTTATTATCATCTTAAATATATTATATAACTGAATTGTAGTCCACATTGCATGCCGTGGCAACCTCTAATTAAGATTAGCACTTAGCTCTAAGTTTATGTTGTTTTTATTGACTTTTATTAATCTGTACCAGTGTTTTTCTTGTTGGTTGTCCTAATAATAAATAAATAAATAAATAAATAAATAAATAACCAAATAAATTAAAACCCTTTTAGATGAATATTTTCATAAATTTAAATTTGCAATAATATTTGTAGTTTTCGTGAGTGCTAATCTGGTAGAACGCCATCTAGTTCAAAAAATGACTACAGTCCGTCATCAACTAGATGGCGTTGTTCGCGTATATTTTATATTGGATAAATTATAATTCTAGATTATTTAATTTCTTTTGTTAAAACAAGAAAATAATATGACACGAATATAAGAGTTACTTAACTATCAACTACAAGAATGATTAATCTATTCCTTAGATTAATATGTATTTGGTAACATTTCTCCGAATTGTAGTAATAAATATTCCCTAACGCAACAAAAACGATTCAACTATCTAGTTTAAAAATTGGAAAAAAATCGCATTCTTGACCCCGCCTGAACAGGGTCCCCGTTTAAATAGAAATTAGATGTTTAAATTTACATAGAGCTTTGAATAGCACTAAAACAACAAATAAAAATATTCAACTATAAATAATTGGTCATAAATTTTTTTAAAATATTTTTCGAGTTTTTGCTTCAAAAATATATTTCAAATAAAATAAATATCATACAACATCACTTTCATTGTGTTCATTCAGTGGTAAGTAGTCGTATCCCAAATCACAAATAAACTTAAAAATACGTATATAAATAGCACACCAAACACGACGCAAACAACGATGTTCCATTAAACAAATATTTGACCCGAGTGGGAATCGAACCCACGAGTCCCACGACTCTTGACGCATGAGACAGGGGCACTATCCAATACGCCATCGAGCCAACAGCCATCCAGAGAAGAAATACTATATTATAATTTTTATATGAAATAGATATTATCAACACAATAACTCGAATTTCTTCTATCGTGAACTTTTAAGTATATTCTCATTTTAAGTACATTCTATATATTGCTGCATTGTCATAAATCACCATTATAATTGATTTAAGTCAATGGTTCACTACGCATAATAAAATAACAACTTTATTTTTAATACATTTTAACAAAGCCTAAGGTTTCGTCCGCCTCCCGCGCGGCACGATGTACTTGCGCGCGATGATAGCCTACCGACCAACGCGACCGGAACTCGCTTGCTCTAAAACTCAGAGAGCTGCCGCGCGCAGACGG
The DNA here is from genome assembly GCA_039566165.1 of Maruca vitrata. Classification (NCBI taxonomy): domain Eukaryota; kingdom Metazoa; phylum Arthropoda; class Insecta; order Lepidoptera; family Crambidae; genus Maruca; species Maruca vitrata. The sequence goes on from CM076941.1 coordinate 153,032, forward strand.
CGCTGCTATCAAAAAAATAATGATGCAGATATTCTGTGCCTTATCTCGAGTAATTGTTCCCGAAATTTTAAATTTGTGCCTCCAAGGGTTCGGAGTTATTTAAGATAAACTGATTCTGCTGCACGAACGTTCGTCCAGCAAAATATTTTTTATTTTTTTAGTCTATCTGGATATAAAATATGCAAAAAGATAGCTTACATACGGCTGTAATTGTGCCGTAAAAATTAAATTTGAGCCTCTTAAGATTTAAGAGATATTAAATTTTTTGCTGGGCGAACGTTTTGGCAAATGCTATAGCATTTGCCAACACGTCGTTGGACGTGTGGGACAGTGATGATTTTTTTTTATACAGATACAGTATATTTGTGCGTATAATTTTCATAAACATGACTAGCATGGTTCAGGAGTTTAATTTTTTTTCCTAGAAAATTAAAAAAGGCTCTAGCCCTCGAATGAACATAACCAGGGACTTCGCGTTGGTGCCGACAGTTACCTATTATATATTCTCACGATCCTATAAAGTTTTGATTATTGGCGAGTTATTAACGAAATTGTATTTTTGAGGTTATTTTGATCCAAATTACTTAGAATAGGAAAACGCTAGTTTTCTGTGAGCTGGCTTATTACGTTCTTAAACAATAATTTGTGCCATATTTTAAGAATACGTATACAAAAAATCAGGTCAATATACCCATAAGATTAGACAAAAACGCTAAAAAACCTTTCGAAATATTTTATTAACCGACCAAATTCGAGTGAACATTAAAAAGCGGCCGCAGGATACTTCAAGCTATCCTTCCGTACTTGATGGTGTTAATGAAATTAAAATACTACAGATAGTTGCATAATTGTTAAGTTAGAACATATTTTATTAAAATGTGATATTTTTTCATTAAAGATATATTAATTGTTCTTAGACAACCGCAAAAAAATTTGTTTGTGTGTATACCCGTTAATTAAAACAATAATGATGAAGAACCATTCGAAATGCTTTTTTATAGATTACCCGAAAAATTTGAGTAGACATAAAAAGGCGACCTCTTTGTTCAATTTGCTAACTAGTTTATTGCGTTGACTGACGCTTTTTCAATAAAATTAAATGTTCGGTCTAATTAATCAATGAATGTCGTCATTTAATGAACGCGCTAGGCATACAATCAAATAGCTGATTACGGACAATTAATTTGTAATATATAATAATACACAACAAATTATAGTGTAGGTATTATTATTAACAAAAAAAGCACATGTTATTTAATGTCTCTATTATAGAATATGTTCCAACTTAACAATTCATCACGCATCTGTTCTGTTTAAATATCTTTACAACGCCATCAAATAAGGAACATAAGCTTGAAGTATCGCGAGGCCGCTTTTTAATGTTCACTCGAATTGGGTCGTTTAATCTACCAAAAGTATTTCGGATGGTTTTTTATCGTTTTTGTCTAATCTAATGGGTATAATGAACTGATTTTTTGTATACGTATTCTTAAAATAAGGCAAAATTATTGTTAAAGAATGTAATAAGCCAGCTCACAGAAAATGTGTTGCGTGGGTCAGAATGTAAAAATAGTTATCTAACTCATTCTGTTTTAATAATAAATAAAAATAAAATAAAAAATAGCGTTTTCCTGTTCTAAGTAATTTGGATCAAAATAACCTCAAAAAAGTAGCAGGCCGGCAAAACTTTATAGGATCGTGAGAATACGTCATAATAGGTACCTGTCGGCACTAACGCGAAGTCCTTGGTCATGTTCGTCTTTTTCATTTCCTAGGAAAAAAAATCATACCTCCTAAACCATGCTAGTCATGATTATTAAAATTTGAGCACAAATATACTGTATCTGTATAAAAAAATCATCACTGTGGGACGTGGGTCCAACCGTTTCCGATATATAGCATTCGCCAAAACGTTCGCCCAAACTTAATATCTCTTAAATCTTAAGAGGCACAAATTTCATTTTTACGGCACATTTACAGCCGTATGTAAGTTATCTTTTTGCATATTTTATATCCAGCTAGACTAAAAATATATAAAAAATATTTTGATGGACGAACGTTCCTGCAGCAGAATCAGTTAATCTTAAATAACTCCGAACCCTTTAGAGGCACAAATTTGAAATTTCAGGCAGAATTATTCGAGATAAGGCACAGAACATCTGCATCATAATTTTTTTGAAAGGAGATACTTTTTTGCTGGGCGAACGCACACAATGGCACGCTCTGCTAATTTATAATTGACGTTTTTATATTAAGTATTTTGAGCAAGTACGTATCTTATTTATTATTCGGAATTACTTTAACTTCAAATGAAACTACAATAATAATGACTCATCAATATTGAATTAATAAAATATTGTTATGTAAATTAAATTACCTTGGCTGTTTCAATACAATACTTAAAAATAATAATAAAACCACGTTCCGCAACGGGGTTTTAGTAAAAAGTTACATAGACCTTTGAATAGCACTAAAACAACAAATAAAAATATTCAACTATCAATATTCGGGCATAAAAATCTTTATATTAAATACTTTTCTCTTAACTACTTACGAGTTTTGGTTCAAAAAATATATAAATTCAAATAAAATCACACAACATCACTTTTAATGTTCCGATCCGTGGTAAGTGGTTGTATCACAAATAAACTTAAATATACGACATTTCCGACCTCGCTCCCTTGTATTGAAGAAAGGTAATCGCCGATAGAGGTGTGTCGACAACAAATATTTGTGTACGTATATAATAGCACACACTATAGTTGTGTCAAAGACTCGCTGCCCGCGATGCCATAAATCATCTGTATGCAAGGGCGGCCCATGCGCATAGCGCACTTGTAGATGGACAGTTATCGACAAATGCATTCTTCCAGAAAATTGTATATACGTTGTTATGTGCGCATCGTGATTGTTTACTAGGTATTTGAGCTAGCAATGATAATTAATTAGTAAATTAAATTGTCAGAAACTCAACTTATAAATGTTTTAAAGAGTAGGTATTTACGAATTAATTCACTAATAAGTATAAACTTCAATTTACATACAAATATTCAATATTAAAAATAATTGTATAATCATTTACTTCATAAATTTTATTACTGTACAAAATATTTATAGTATTAATATCGACACCACACTGGTGCAACACTACGCCTCCCCATAAGACCTGTGAGTGCGACAGAGAGATGAATATTTGCTGTCGTAGTCCCACGTTTTATTGCCCCGCGGGCAGCGAGTCTTTGACACAACTATAACACGTCGCAAACACCGATGTTCGATTATACAAATTTTTGTTCCGAGTGGGAATCGAACCTACGCGCACGAGTCCCACGACTTTTGACGCATGAGACAGGGGCACTATCCAATACGCCATCGAGCCAATCAGCCATACAGAGAAGAAAGGATATAATTTTTAATTACATGATATAGATAAATTATTTAACTCATACATTATCGTGAACTTTTAAGTAGGTATCTTCTCGTTTTCGTTTCGTAAGTACATTCTAGATATTGCTGTATTGTCATAAATCACCATTACATTTTGAAATAAATCAATTGGTTCACTACGCATAATGAAATGACAACTTTATTTTAAATACATTTTAACAACGCCTAAAGTTTTGTCGGACTCTCGCGCGGCACGATGTACCTACTTGCGCGCGATGATAGCCTACCGACAACCGGGCCGCGCCAAAGAGAATATAATCACTAGCGCTTGCTCTAAAGCTTAGAGGGCTGCCGCGCGCACACGGCGCTGTTACATATTATTAACGGCACGCTCTCTGCTATTTTATTATTGACGTTTTTATTAAATTAAAACGACAATAATAATGACTCATCAATATTGAATTAATAAATAATGTGATGAAAATTATTAAATTATTATTGTTATGTAATAATTTACATAACAATATTTATTAATTCAATATCTAATAATTACCTTAGCTGTTTCAATACAATAACTAAAAATAATAATAATTGATTAAAATGTTCTAATAATTTACCTAACAATCATTGTTCTATCGAAAAAGGCCCTCACAACTCCTTTTGTACAAGTGACACGCAGCTTCAAAGCAATATCAACTTCACGAACATATTGTTTTGGTACACTTTCGCACTGTCGCAGTAAACAGCCCTTTGCATTTTGCGCGCGAGACGTTTTCCTTAAAAGGAGACAACCCTGCTCTTGTGTGAGGTTCGGTTACTCGCGCGTGCGTATCGTCATTCCGCGACCCTGTGACGTCAAAGCTGTTTGGGAGCCTTTACAGCGACATCTTTTGATGTGCTTTTTCGACATGCGTTTACACTGGATGGGAATGGCTCGCTCGCTCTAGCGACATCTGGTGTGCAAGACGGAAATCAGACATGGCGCGTGAGATGCCCGAGTTATGATGTCTACGTTTCAATGTATGGGATGGGGTATCTGTATAGTTATGTTATCTGTGCTAACAGGTAATATACGGGAAAATCTACTCCAAGCCATCATCGTACGTCAGTTAGAAAAAAGAAAACCGCTGTACCTCACGCCTACGTTTTGCCATCTAGTAAAACACACAGATGCTTAAAAATATCACAATCAAACAAAACCGCCTTCAAAAACCCGACTCACTAAAAATTACAAAATAATATAATACGAACATTTATAATCATCTGGGTATGAATTTTATATGTTGTTGAAGGCGGTGCCGTTTATATTTCAAACAGACAAGCTAAGAGTGCTTCTTTTTCCTCAAAATTTTGATTGGCACCGCCTTCAAAAACATATAAAATTCATACCCAGATGATTATAAATGTTCGTATTATATTATTTTGTAATTTTTAGTGAGTCGGGTTTTTGAAGGCGGTTTTTTTTTTGTTTACAATTTTTTTTCATACTTTTTAGTGTTAAATCTTTTGTTACCCTATTAGTTCAGCTCACCTGTAATACTACTGATATTATAACTAGTAGTCTTAATATGTATACAGTAATGAAAGAATTATCCTTTTACTCCAAACAATTAAGGAGTTGACCATCCATCATCAGCTCAGCATCATAACATTATGATTGCAAGAAGCAATGCCAATATCACTTCAGAAAATATATAAAACGCGGTACATGTGCCTATAAAATTTGAGGGTTGCCCTCGATTTCTCCTGGATCCCATCATCAGATCCTAGACTGGTCACCCTATTAGTTCAGCTCACCTATAATGCTACTGATATTATAACTAGTAGTCTTAATATGTATACAGTATTGAAAGAATTATCCTTTTACTCCTAAGTATTAAGAAGTTGACCTTCCATCATCAGCTCAGCATCATAATATTATGATTTCCAGAAGCAAATGCCAATATAACTTCAGATAATATGCAAAACGCGGTACATGTCCCTATAAAATTTGAGGGTTGCCCTCGATTTCTCCTGGATCTCATCATCAGATCCTAGACTGGTCACCCTATTAGTTCAGCTCACCTATAATGCTACTGATATTATAACTAGTAGTCTTAATATGTATACAGTATTGAAAGAATTGTCCTTTTACTCCTTTTACTCCTAAGTATTAAGGAGTTGACCTTCCATCATCAGCTCAGCCTCATAAGATTATGATTTCCAGAAGTAAATGCCAATATAACTTCAGATAATATGCAAAACGCGGTACATGTCCCTATAAAATTTGAGGGTTGCCCTCGATTTCTCCTGGATCCCATCATCAGATCCGGGACTGGTGAAAATGGGACCACCTCGGAAGTGAACTGTATCCAACCAAAAAAAAATTTTTGAAATCAGTCTATAATTGACGAAAATATCGGTGAACATACATAAAAAAAAAAAAAAAAAAAAAAAAAAAAATATTATACATACAGACGAATTGAGAACCTCCTCCTTTTTTTGAAGTCGGTTAAAAATGGCCGCTGTCCCAGGCGGCAAGCTGTAACAACTCGATTATTTCATAACAATATGACGAATGTCCTGTCACAGTTTGTTCCGTTCGCGATTATTTGCGAAGACACTGTCCTTTGTAAACAGATTAGCCAAATATAGCATTGTAAATAGCTGCTGGGTATTTTTTCTTGTCATAGTTATCAGATGACATAGTAACAATTTGAAATTCACGTGTAGGTTTGATTATTCGACACTTTATAGGTAAAGGAACATCGTGAGCTAGCCTGCTCACCTATGAAGACATTCGTCGTCATTCTAAGGCTGACCAACCAGCACTCATCCAGCATGTGTATAGAGGTAGGTCATTTCCCAAATTTAATGAAGTTTAGTAAAATAATTCCTTTATTCAAGACAGGTAATAAAAATGACCCATCCAATTTTCGCCCTGTTTCAATACTACCTGCACTTAGTAAAATTTTTGAAAAAATCTAGACACGCGGTAGCGTGTCAAGCCAAGTTCACGAAACAGAACTGGCGAGCCGCACTGCGTGTAATATTACACGAACCATTTGGAACCACATTTGAACCCCTCATAAATCAAAAACTATTTCACATAAACGTATCAAATTTGGCTCATATATTGTGACTTGCGAGATATATATGTGTTCTAAATTTCATAAGCTTATCTCAAACAGTTATTTAGATATTAATGTCCAAAAATCCTCATTTTTATCATTGACTGACTGACAGATCAAAATTCTAACCCAGTTCAAATGACCTAGAGAGTTCAAATTTGGCATGCAGATAGGTAATTACATGAATACAAAGGAATAAATAAAAAACTGGAAATTTTTTAAGCGAGCGAACATAATAATACGTTGGTAGGTTTATAGAAACTAGCCAAGACAGACCTTCATAGGCTACCACCATACATTATCTTATGTTATAAGAAGATATGATAGGTATGTTATAGTGTTACTTATAAATAAATTTCAGGGTTGACCATTGAACGTGGCACCCATATAGATCTCACTTCTTTTGTCGTTGAAGTCAACAATCAAGGCAATTATCATAATATTGAACTTGGCTCTCATTTCACATTTATGTTTTTGATTGGATTATATTCTCTCAATTAATGTCCCATTTTAATGAAAATAAGATTTTACATAATAAGCAATTTGGCTTTACTAAAGGAAGATCCACCACTGACGCAGGAGTGGCACTTGTCAAGCATATCTTTGACGCTTGGGAGAATAAGCAGGATGCAATAGGCATCTTTTGCGACCTGTCAAAAGCCTTTGATTGTGTACATCATGAAATATTGTTATTAAAATTGCATCATTATGGTGTCTCAGATAAAGCGATTGATTTATTGAAATCATATCTCAAAGATAGGGTGCAAACAGTGAATGTTAATGGAGTTGACTCGTGTGGCGCTCCTATTCTCATGGGAGTGCCCCAGGGCTCGATTCTGGGACCTTTGCTGTTTCTGATTTATATAAATGACCTTCCGTATTTCACTGCAGACCTATGTGAGACGGTACTGTTTGCTGATGACACATCATTGATTTTTAAGGTTGACAGAGGTAAAAATAATTACGACGAGGTAAATAGTACCCTTTCACAAGTTCTTCAATGGTTTAATACAAATCATTTATTGTTAAATGCGAAAAAAACTAAATGTATGAGATTTACAATGCCAAATGTAAGACAAGTTGATACTAACATTATTGTAAATAACGAACTTGTAGAATTGAATGAATCTACAAAATTTTTAGGAATCACTATAGATGCTAAGTGACACTGGGGACCTCATATCTCTGTTTTAGCGGGTAGACGTAGTTCAGCTGCGTATGCAGTTAGAAAAATCAGGAATTTAACTGACGTTGAAACGGCAAGGTTAGTTTATTTCAGCTATTTTCATAGTATTATGTCATACGGTCTTCTGCTGTGGGGGTCTGCTTCTGATATACAGACTATTTTTGTATTACAGAAGAGGGCTATCCGGTCCATATATGGCTTAAGACCGCGTGACTCCCTTAGAGATATTTTTAAAGACATAGATATTTTAACCGTAGCTTCCCAGTACATTTTGGACTGTATCTTATATGTTTACAAGAACATGCAATCATTAAATAAGAAATCGGATACTCACCATTTTAACACCAGAAATAAACATAGGCTTGCCGTTTCAAGGCTCAGGCTTCAAAAGACTGGAAAGTCGTTCTTAGGTTTAAGCACAAAATTGTTTAATAAGATCCCACAAAATGTTATTGAATTACCTTTTTATAATTTCAAACTTTTTATTAAGTCGTGTCTTGTGAAAAAAGCAGATTATAAAGTAGAAGACTACTTAAATGATAAAAATCCATGGACATGATGAGCTGCTCGCTTGGACATCAATGAATTATGTAACTTGTGAATTTTTATGTAATATGTGATTAATTTATTTACGACTTGACGTGCAAAAGTATTTCATGTAAATCTATTTGCAGAATAAATTATTTCATTTCATTTCATTTCATTTCATGGTTGACTAAGGCCTGACAGTGATCGCCCTAGTTTAGGGTAGGCCCGTGCCCCAGCAGTGGGGACGCATATCGGCTGATGATGATGATTTATTTATTTATTTATTTATTTGTTCCACACTTACAACTATTTTTACAGGTTTTGCCCTAATACATATAATATAATATGATGATAGTACCTACCGACCTATGTTGATCTAATCCTGAGATTTGCTGGTATCTATTGAATAAGTCAAGTCAAAGTTTTTTCTATAGGTAGATAAATTAATGAAAATTATCGTAGCTATACGAAGGGAAAGAAACTTTGTGTTCAAATTCACGTTCAAATGTTAGCAAAAGGGGTAAAATAACTCATTACGTTTTAAAACAAACACAATTGTCTGCGAAACAACAAAATATCATATTTGTTCTAACCATGTTTGAAAGTTTGCTTTAGGTACCTGATATTTTGATAGCACAACATATTTTGGTCTTACTTTTGGTAGGCAAAACTTTGATTATTCAAAAATAATTAGGATTAGCGTCCGTCCACGACTTCGACCCAGTGGAAATGGTTTTGGAAGTAATTATTTATCCAATCAAAAACATAAATGTGAAATGAGAGCCAAGTTCAATATTATGATAATTGCCTTGGTTGTTGACTTCAACGACAAAAGAAGTGAGATCTAAATGGGTGCCAAGTTCAATGGTCAACCCTGAAATTTATTTATAAGTAACACTATAACATACCTATCATATCTTCTTATAACATAAGATAATGTATGGTGGTAGCCTATGAAGGTCTGTCTTGGCTAGTTTCTATAAACCTACCAACGTATTATTATGTTCGCTCGCTAGTTTCTACCAACAATCCAAATTTTCGGAATTATAAAATAAATACCGACAAATACCAAACTAACCAAGACAACTAATTAGACTACTAACTAGACTACTAACTAACTAACTAAAGAAAACTAGCCAAGACAGACCTTCATAGGCTACCACCATACATTATCTTATGTTATAAGAAGATATGATAGGTATGTTATAGTGTTACTTATAAATAAATTTCAGGGTTGACCATTGAACTTGGCACCCATTTAGATCTCACTTCTTTTGTCGTTGAAGTCAACAACCAAGGCAATTATCATAATATTGAACTTGGCTCTCATTTCACATTTATGTTTTTGATTGGATATCATTACTTTTTGTAGAAAAGTTTATATCATCGTAACGCCTAGGGTCCTTTGAAAAGGACAAATCCAAAACTAAAACTAGACTTTATAAATATAAAACCATTGAATCAGTTACTGTATTTTCCTACGTTTACGGGGTATAACCCTAAGTAATAAATATGAAAACCGACTATAAGTACCTACTCTTAATTGTAAATCAGTAAGTATGTATACCTAAATATATACTTAGTGCTCTGCCTTCCCCGGTATATAGGCGTGATTAGGCACTAATTAGGTATTTATGTTAAGCGTTCACAATAGAACCTAACCGCAGCATGGTCTATTGTGCCTGTTGACCTCATATGTAGATCTCACTACCGCTTACCATCAGGTGGAGTGAGGTCATCTTGTTAGCCTATCATAAAAATAAAAAAAAAAAAAAAAAACCTAAGTATTAAAAAATTGCCAGTTTTTAGGGTTCCGTAGCCAAAATGGCAAAAACGGAACCCTTATAGTTTCGTCATGTCCGTCTGTCCGTCTGTCCGTCTGTCCGTCTGTCCGTCTGTCACAGCCGATTTACTCGGAAACTATAAGTACTACAGTGATGAAATTTGATGGGAATATGTGTTGTATGAACCGCTACAAAAATATGACACTAAATAGTAAAAAAAAGAATTGGGGGTGGGGCCCCCCATACATGTAACTGAGGGATGAATTTTTTTTTTTCGATGTACATACCCGTGTGGGGTATCAATGGAAAGGTCTTTTAAAATGATATAAAGTTTTCTAAAAAACATTTTTCTTAAAGTGAACGGTTTTTGAGATATCAGCTCTCAAAGTCGTAAAAAGTATGTCCCCCCCCCTCTATTTTTATAACTACGGGGTATAAAATTCTAAAAAAAATAGAGGTGATGCATGCTAATTAACTCTTTCAACGATTTTTGGTTTGATCAAAGTATCTCTTATAGTTTTTGAGATAGGTTGATTTTTATTATATTTGCTGCTACGGAACCCTTTGTGCGCGAGCCCGACTCGCACTTGGCCGGTTTTTTATTTTTTCCTTTGTATTCATGTAATTACCTATCTGCATACCAAATTTTAACTCTCTAGGTCATTTGGAACTGGGTTAGAATTTTGATCTGTCAGTCAGTCAATGATAAAAATGAGGATTTTTGGACATTAATATCTAAATAACTGTTTGAGATAAGCTTATGAAATTTAGAACACACATTTATCTCGCAAGTCACAATATATGAGCCAAATTTGATACGTATATGTGAAATAGTTTTTGATTTATGAGGGGTTCAAAAGTGGTTCCAAATGGTTCGTGTAATTTACACACGGTGCGGCTCGCCAGTTCTGTTTCTTGAACTTGGCTTGACACGCTACCGCGTGTCTAGATTTAAATAGCTTAGAATATACCTTGTTAATTTAGCTATTTATTAGTGCAGAATCCGTCAAAACTGGTCAAGCCGTTTCAGAGATTAGAAAGAACAAACAGACAGACAAACAAAAATATTTTGAGCTATTGCATAGCTTTTATCGCGGGCTTTGAGCGCGGCGACCGAACCAAGAAATTCCGTAACGAAAAAAATCTCACAATCGTCTAACGTCGTTTCAGTTCGGTAGACTTCGGCACGGTGTTTGTGTGCGTGCGGTTAGACGTATTGTACGACTCTACGAAACTCGCACGAATCGAGACGAGCTGCTCCGAAATCAGATGATGCTATGCAATAGCTTTATCGCGGCTCTCTCCGAGTGCCACACGTCTTTTTTTTTTTTTTGTTATTGATATCAGGTGACAGTAACGATTTGAAATTCATATCTACGATAATTCGACGCTTTACGGTGAATGAAAAACATCGTGAGGAAACCTACACACCTGTAAAGAAATTCTAAGGTTGTGTAGTCGACCAACCCGCATCTGGCCAGCGTGGTCGACTAAGGCCTTACCGTCATAGTTTAGGGTAGGCCCGTGCCCCGGCAGTGGGGACGTATAAGGGCTGATGATGAAGTACTTGGCTATGACTATGACCTACATGTTGTGACATTTAAATTAGAGTGCGTAATGAGTCGACTTACTCAAAGATATCGTGGTCAGCCGTCCGGCAAGCTCGAGTGGCGATACTATCTCACCTAATTTGGGGACCAGCCCGACAGATTTCATAATGAAATAATAATGTATTGTTCATGTCAAAAGCGACGATGGCCGAGTACTTTACACTGTTTATATCTACAGAAAGACCCACCGTTTTCAAATCGTAGCCGTTACATAAGAGTAAGAATAGGAATAAGAATAAAAAAAGACGTGTGGCACTCGGGGACTGCCGCGGTATAGCTATTGCATAGCATCGTCCGATTTCGGAGCAGCTCTTCTCGATTCGTGCGATTTTCGTAGAGTCGTACAATACGTCTAACCGCACGCACACAAACACCGTGCCGAAGTCTACCGAACTGAAACGACGTTAGACGATTGTGAGGTTTTTTCGTTACGGAATTTCTTGGTACGGTCGCCGCGCTCGAAGCCCGCGATAAAAGCTATGCAATAGCTTAAAAACAAACGTATTAAATCTTTCATTTTCAGCTCGTGGTAGATATCTGCCCCGTTTGCGACTGAGCGAATATAAAGTGCATACAAAATACATGAGATACAATTTAGGTGCGTCTAGGCTAGACCGAGCGACCCTTTTGAAGAGCTTTTTAGAAGGAAATCTGATTTAAGATTGAGAGTAGATAAAACGGTCTTTTATATTTCAGTTTAACATGAATTGTGTCTGCGGTAAAGAATGTTGCAAGGGAGTAAAAAGATGGTTAAAATCAAGGTTTTTTAGACAACAGTTTTGCTGAAACGGGGCCATATTAACCTCTCAGACCGAAAACGGGACAGTCCCTTTGAAAACGGGAAGTCTGAGAGCATAGCGAATCTAAACAAACACTGAGACAGAACTTTTTTACAATTTTTTTTTAGTACCTTAATTTTATTGGAAGAAGAAAATATTAAAACTTAAGAAAGTCTTAACCGTGACCACGAGCGCTGTAAGGAGCTCGAAACGTCGGATCTCTAAATAATGTTTAGAAAGCAATACACGCGAGTTCAATCCGTAAAATTAGTTTTATTTCAAATGTGTAGTGCTCGCGCAAATAAAAATAGACTACCTATACTATGAAAATATTACTTCCGTAACTATAACTATTGGGACCGTGCGAAGTGGAGGATGGAGTAATGGCGCTGATTGTCAAAAACGCCTTTAATGTTATGAGATGTCCGTCCATTGTTATTTCTAGCGGCGGCCTTTGGTACTAATTTCACTCCATAAGATTTAACGAAAGAAACGCCCACAAAATGAGGGCAGCACCGTCGTGCACGCTCCCAATACCTAGCTGGTCACTCATCTCAGTCATCACATCCGCTAGCATGTTGAAATAATTTTAAACTGTCATGGTTACACACATTACAAAACTGAAAGTGTCCGGGATATTTACCATGTTGTTTTATTTTAATATCGGGACAACAGTGCCGAAATATCGGGAGCTCATTAAAACAAAACAACATGGACACTTTCAGTTTTCTAATGTTGAAATAATGTTTCAAAAGATGGCGCCAAAATGCTACTAGTATGCTTTGGTCAATAGCAAGCTAGTTAAAAGCATGCTACTTAATGCCGACTACTTAGTAACGCTGTTATTCTTGAATAGGTAGGTAATTAAATTTATGAAAACAAACGGCTAGAAAAGTTTCAATTAATTCAGTTGAGCATTTAGTATTTTTTCTACTCACAAATACGCATTGCGAATTTTAGTTTTTTCTTTCGTTTTTTAGGATTTACATAAATGTCGTCCACACGAATGCATACTCATGGCGCCACCTGTTGAGTTTTTTGGTAAACCAAATTTATCGTAATCAAATAGGACGGCAGGACGCCCAACTTTAATTCGGGTGTGTGTTGTTTATTACTATTTACACATTTTTAAGCTATTGCATAGCTTTTATCGCGGGCTTTGAGCGCGGCGACAACCAAGAAATTCCGTAACGAAAAAAACCTCACAATAGTCTAACGTCGTTTCAGTTCGGTAGACTTCGGCACGGTGTTTGTGTGCGTGCGGTTAGACGTATTGTACGACTCTACGAAACTCGCACGAATCGAGAAGAGCTGCTCCGAAATCGGACGATGCTATGCAATAGTTATTATACCGCGGCAGTCCCCGATTGCCACACGTTTTTTTAATAAGCTAACAAGATGACCTCACTCCACCTGATGGTAAGCGGTAGTGAGATCCAAATATGAGGTCGACAGGCACAATAGATCATATTGAGCCTGTCGAACTCACCATGAAAGCCCGATAAAGAGGAGACCACTGCTGCGGCAACAACGAGACAAGGCGTGGAGTCTCTCGCACTCATCCTGAAGGCCTTTAAATTAAATGCCGGTTCACGCCCCGTCTGAAGAGCCCGGAATCGTAGGTGGGAGGGAAAACATAGCTGGAAAGTCATTCCGTGCTTTAATGACACGGGGCAGTGGGGCTACCATGAGTTTAAAACTTACGCACTCGATATCGCCTACGTAAATATGTCTATGAAAAACTTGTACAGCGCCGCTGGTGGTTACGCGAAGAACTAAAATCGGCCGTAAGTTTTCGATAGGCGATAGCCAACTCATGGTAGGCCCTCTGAAAAGAGGAACTGTTGAACTTCTGAAGTCTTCCAAGCAACTAGCGCCTGCGTTGTACTCAAAGATAATATTATAATCACTAGGTACGTTTTATTCGGTTTTATTGTACTTTTCAAAGAGAATATAATCACTACGTTTAAGTACTTTTTTTATTTTTTTTCTTTACTTTACTTACTTCTTTATTACTTAATTTTAGCACTTAGTGATGAAGATTTTTATGCGGCAAAAGTAATTTTATGATTTCTTTAAGAAGTTAATGGTTTTAGAATAAACATGTATATTTTCAATACAGTTTGAAATCATGAGATGATTATTAATATACGTAATTATGGCGGTTATTATACACCTGCTACTACAAATATAAGTATTTCACTACTCTAAAGGAAGTGATCTCTGCCTACCCCTCTGGGAAAAAGGCGTGATTTTTATGTATGTATCATACGTATGTAAAGTAAAGTGTTAGTTAATTACTTTCACATAATTATAACAGTATTGCATTTGGAATACCTGCCTGCACTCACAAATTATTAGATTAAATATATTTTTAACGAAGAAACAAAACGCAATTCGATTATACGGTTGTAGCACAAACACATCCCTAATGTCATAGTGACATTGGCATTCAAATTGCTTGTACTGTACAATGTCTGATCTGATTATTGTTAGCGTGTAGACAATTTGTAAATAATGTTAACGTGCAAATGTTTTATCGATGTATAAGTTGATTCTTTGCTAGTTACAAGAAATATAAGTGCAGTCATGTGCAACATTTGATTAACGCTTGTTATAATACGGAGATCTGGCCGTTGCTCGAAATCAGGATGTCAACTCACCCAGGTATATCAAGGATATCTATTATTTCTTCATACTTATTCCTTAATTGGTGTTCACGTTTTGTTTATATGTAAATATCCTAGCGCACGGTAAATTATTTATGTTACTGGGTGTGTTGTTGCGAAGAAATTCTTCAGCAAATATAACGAGAAGTTTTGTTTCAACCTTTTAATCGAAACTGTTTGTTTTGAAACGTTTCTTCTTCATTCTCCTTTGGATGACAGGGTCAGAGAAATCTGCCAGAGTTAGTCTTTAATAGAACATACAGATAAACGGTGGTTAGGTTAGGTTATTACTTTTAGTATCAGTATGATCATGGCTTTGTTTTGACACCTGTGCCTGGGATATGTCTCATTATTTAACAATTCCTTTGTTATCATGCTCTTAGTACCTTGAATAATCTTGGTTCTTGCCCTAGGTATGTTTAAAAGTCCTTGTTATAGCAAATAGTTCGCTATTCATGGTAATTCTTGATTCTTTGGATAAAAATGTGATGCAAGTGTGTTTAATCCATAAAAATGTGCCAGCCAATAAAAAGCAATCCTAAGTTCTACATTTGTTAAAGTCAAGTAGAAGCTTGTAAGTAGTACTATTGATGTTTAGGATTTGGTACGTAAACTACCATCAGATAAGATCTAATTTTCAAGACCCCAGTTCTTTAAATATACATTGAACTTCTTCTTTTCTATTTCTTGTTAGTATGCTATTTGTATAACTTTTAACAATGAAAAATGAGATTTAAAAAAAAGCTACATCATTCTCCTGCCCTTGTCCCACGCTTAGTGGGATCGGCGCAACATATGTACTTCCTCCACTCGGGCCTGTTATTCGGCAGCTCTGCGTCTACTTCTTTCACTCCTATATCAACTTTCACACAATCCATCCATGTCTTCTTCAGTCTTCCCCTACTATTACATCCATTGACATTTATACACATCACTCGTTTAGTCTCATGGCTTTCTTCCCTCCTCATAACATGCCTGTAAAAAACCTAACCTTGCACTCTTACCTTTTCTAAGATTGCGGCACCTTTCAAACTAACTCATATATATTAATTGCTAATCCGGTCCAACCTTGTTACTTCACATGTAATTTGACATTTGTCACAATAATTTTACAGTACTTAGTAATTAAATATTTTGCTATCATTTGACAGGCTTGGTATTGGATTGTGCCACCGTCTCATATGCTAAGAGTCATGGGGTCTATACTCACTCGGGATAATAAAATATTTGTGTGATGATTGTCTTATTTCTGACATACAATGAAGGCTGCTAGTAGCATCTCGTCATTATCAGCGGTCTTGCGGGGAGATGGCTCTCACCCCTAAAGTAGCATTCGTGCGATGAATGTTTGTTCCAAGTCTGGGTGTGTTATTTAAATATTTAAGTTTACTTGTGTTTTCCCTTTACCATTGTTGTTTCTGATATTCATAACAAAGTGCTTAAGTTCCTTCCCACTGAATAGAACAATGTATGTGATGTTTATTTATTTATTACTAGCGGCCCGTCCCGGCTTTGCACGGGGGGACTTAAGATTTTTTACATAGTTTTACGTTTTATTATTAAATTATTAACTTCGAAGTCCCGTCGCCAAAATGACATAACTTTGGAGCAAACATCTAAAATCATTAAAAAGATTATTATGGGTAAACTATAAAAGGTAGACATATTCTCTCGCGGACTTTTTTAAAGATAATGTTAAGATGAACCAAACCCCTTCATCCATAGAGCATTTTTGTATAACTTTAACTATATGCTCAGCGCACGCCACGAAAGGCCTCAGAAATGATACTTTTCCCCCGTTTTTTAAACATTTTCGGTTACTGCTCCTCAACTATAGTACCTAGCGTGATATTATATAGCCAATGTTACTTCTGAATAATGCAGCTTTCTAATGGTGAAAAAATTATTGCAATCGGTCCAGTAGTTTTTGAGTTTATTAATTACAAACATACAAAAATACAAATCTTTCCTCTTTATAATATTAGTGTAGACTAGTGACCCGCCCTCGCTTCGCTTCGGGTAAATTTTACATACAAACCTTCCTTAAGAATCACTCTATCTATTAAAAAAAACCGCATCAAAATCCGTTGCGTAGTTTTAAAGATCTAAGCATACATACGTACATACAGCGAAAGCGACTTTGTTTTATACTATGTATTGATAGTGGTCCCGGCGAATTTCGTACCGCCAATACTGATTCTTTTTCAATATTTTCTCATTGAAACCTTCCCTGGACTACGACAAACATTTTAAAACCAAAATTACCTAAATCGGTCCGGGCGTTCTCGAGTTTTAGTCGGACTAACGAACAGCAATTCATTTTTATTTATAAGAAGAAGATCTATCGTATGTTTCCCTTGCTGTGCATCCAACTAATATTATAAATGCGAATGTTTGTGATTGTGTGAGTGTATATGTTTGTTACCTTTTCATGTCTAAACGGCTGGAGCCATTTTAATAAAATTTGGTATGGACTTAGCTGACACCCTAGATTAACACACACTATTACGATCACTACAAGAAAACATGCTGCCCATAGTTACTATTCAAGTGCAAGAAGTAGCGGGCACAGCTAGTCAATTAATAATCTTCATGATGTGTGAACTAAAAGTTCAAACTGATTATTGTTTTGACAACTATACAAAAATTCATTGTATTGACATGTTATTTAAGGCTATGACAAGGACTCACACACAAAAATATTCTCACCCTGTCTGGTACATGGAGCCTATTGAATAAAATACCCGCCAAGTGTGGACTCACACAGGTCTCTGTACCTATGTTGTAGAAAGAATAGTCTCTCAAGTCAGTTATATGGGAATAATTGTTTTATTTTGTTTGACTGCTTTTAAATGCATATAATCCATGTACATACATACATAGAATCACGCCCTTTTCCCAGAGCCGTAGGCGATCTCTGCCTACTTCCTGCCATGTCTACGGTCCTGGCACACCACTTTCGTTTCCTGTAAAATCCACTTTAACAAATAAGGTTCATTCACACTAGTACTATGCAGTTCCATCATCATCATCATCAGCCCATATACGTCTTCACTGCTGGGGCACGGGCCTACCTTAAACTGGGGCGATAAGGCCTTAATCAACCGTGTTGGCCAAGTGCGGGTTGGTAGGCAGTTCCATTCCAGTACATTTCACTATCAAATGCATTAATTGAATTGATAGTAGAACTATTGGACATGAACCACAAATACCACCCGAATGATCCTTCGCTCTCACTCTGAACGCCTGCAAGAATGCAGTTCATTTCATTTCACCGCCTGAAGAGGCCAAATTAGCAAAATGTAACTTGTGTACCATCAAACGTATGTTCTCCAGCCAGCGACCCAGTCAGCAAGCCATCCAGCAAGCCAGCCAGCAAGCCAGCCAGCAAGCGAGCCAGCAAGCGAGCCAGCAAGTCAGCCAACAAAGAGCAGTCGTCGTACCAATGCGCTCGCTGCTCGGGCAAGGTGCTGTCGGGCAAATGCTGCGAGGGCTGCGGCGAAGTGTACCACTGGGGCTGCGAGCCGCACGCCAACCGCTGCCACCTATGCGCCTCGGGTGAGTACTTATAGCGCCATCTGTTGTTGAAACAAGAAAATAACTGCCGTGGAGTAGCGCCATCTGTGGTCGGAGCGAGGAACTAACTGGTCACATACTTAAGTAGGTACTGCGAGGGCTGCGGCGAAGTGTACCACTGGGGCTGCGAGCCTCACGTCAATCGCTGCCACCTATGCGCCTCGGGTGAGTCCTTATCCGTATAAGGCCTTATATATAAATGACGCTGTCATCTGGTGTTGAAACAAGAAAATAGCTGCCGTGAAGAAGTGCATTCTGAGGGCCTACCGTGAGTTGGCTATCGAAAACTTACGTACGTTAAAAACCTATAGAGTTGTTTTTTTCATACGGCCGATTTTAGTTCTTCGCGTAACCACTAGCGGCGCTGTACAAGTTTTTCATAGACATATTTACGTAGGCGATATCGAGTGCGTAAGTTTTAAACTCATGGTAGCCCTACTGTTGTCGGAGCGAGGAAACAACTTACGTGGAGTAGCGCCATCTGTTGTCGGAGCGAGAAACTAACTGGTCACAGGCATAAGTGTTGTGCGGGTTCTGTCAAACATTATTGTCACTGTAACACACATGAGTTGATTCAATGAATCCGTTAATTTCATTCTTATGTAAGATTCTAGACTTTCGCGTTCTATTACTCTAAATATTAGTCTTTATGGGTCTACACGCGAAATTAGGAAAAGCAATTACATAGTTACCTACTGCCCGACGTTTCGACTTGACTACACCAATCATGGTCGCTAGCGAACCTAATATTTAATTTCATTCTGAACCAGAAATAACCATTGGCGGTATGAAGTTCGCCGGGACCACTAGTTAAAATTAAAAACAAAAATTGATTTACCCCCAGACACGTCGCAGCGCATCATCAAGCTGGGCAGGCGCGGCGCGGTCCTCGTGTCCATGCCCGCGGTGGAGCCGTCCGCCGCCGTCGCGTCCGGCGCCGAGGGGCCCTACGACATGATCGACGTCGAAGGTACCACTTGATTCGGTTACAAAACAAACAAAACAAAACAAACATACATACACCGTGAAATTTTAGTGGTTGTTTTCCCGCAGTAAAATGATTCTATCTTAATAGTACAAAAGATGTGTGGAGTTATTTTTTGGTAAAATCAATAAATGCCGGTTTTACGAAAGGTTTAACCGTAACTCGAAAGCACGTTCGAACCGCTTTATGACTTAGGGTGTAGAGCTTCTTTAGCTTTAAGCATCGATTTTATGCGGCAAGCAGTACCTGAATACGTCACATCTTCAAAAACAACGATAGCTTTTCTCGTTTTCGAGTTGGAAAAAACGAAAAAAAAAAAGTTTTTTTTCGAGGAATGATTTGCATGATTCGATAGTATTACTAAAGGCAAGTCGTTCTGCCACGGGAAAACAACCACTAAAATTTCACGGTGTATAATCACGCCTTTTTCACAGAGGGGTAGGCAGAGAACACTTCCACCGATCCACTTTTCAGCTCTGTGGGAAACGTGACGTGACGGGTTGTGGACCGCGTCGCCGCCATTCTGCCTTGTGCATTGTTTTAACAAAGTCATCGCGTTCCCACAAATAGCAAGGATATATGACGGGGGAAGGAAAATGGGAGGAAGGATACTATCGCCTCGGACGATTTGGACTGAGTCGATAGTAGCTCGAGGAGCCGGGGTCGCTTACCCGTATACCGTTCACCAACCACCGGACAGATAGTTGTGACTGGTATCCCCTGGCTGAACAAGTTCCCTATAAAGGCACGTGCCAGTTAGGCGCCATTCGTTTCACAAAGTAGTTTGTTTTCTCCCTGATGTAGCTGCGTAAGGACCGAGAATACCTCGGTTCAAGTCCGGAGTGGGTCAAAATTTGCGTAAGTTTTTCTGTAATGGAATTATTCAGCCCGGAGTTAGGAAGTTGGCGGTAAAACTCCGGTCCGTCGTAGGGAGGATGAGGGGCAAGAAGGCGGATTAAAGCTGTGAGGACTAACAAGTATTGATTGTTTTCTTTAAAAAAGTTTTAAATAGTGTCAGGATTTTTTAAAATTTAAAATTTTATTTTAAGCTATTGCATAGCTTTTATCGCGGGCTTTTAGCGCGGCGACCGAACCAAGAAATTCCGTAACGAAAAAAACCTCACAATCATCTAACGTCGTTTCAGTTCGGTAGACTTCGGCACGGTGTTTGTGTGCGTGCGGTTAGACGTATTGTACGACTCTACGAAACTCGCACGAATCGAGACGAGCTGCTCCGAAATCGGACGATGCTATGCAATAGCTATACCGCGGCAGTCCCCGAGTGCCATACGTCTTTTTTATATGTGTGTATGTGTGTAGAAGCGGAGCTGGCCCGCGAGCGGTTCGAGCAGGCGCTGCGCTCGCGCGTGGGCCGCGCCGCCTGCTCCTTCGTGCAGCGCTACGTCAACAACGAGCTGTTCCAAATACACAGGAAGGTGAGCGCCATCTGTTGACGGAGAGGGGAACTAACTTGTTACAGGGGCAAGCACGGTGCGCGTAGCATATAATGTTGCAGAGGAGCGGCGCCATCTGTTGACGAAGAGAGGTAATAAATGGTTTCAGGCGTAAGCACGGTGCTCGTAGTATATGTTGCAGTGGAGTGGCGCCATCTGTTGACGGAGCGGGGTACTAACTGGTTACAGGCAGAAGCACGGTGCGTCTAGCATATGTGGGAGGGGAGCGGCGCCAATAGTTGGCATAGGTTAGGAAGTAGCTGGTGCGTCTAGCTGGTATTGCTGTGGTGTAGTAACCTGTTGTCTGGTTAGGGAACTGATTGGGACTACTATACTCACGATTCACGAATGGGGTGCAGCGCCACCTGTTGAAAAAACTAGTTAGTGCGTATCGGAACGTCATTGGAGCTACCCAAAACCAATTTGGTGGTGATGAGTGAGTGAGAGTGAACAGTGACCATTCAGTCACCATTTAGAGAACAAATTGATGTGGTGTTTAAGCACTGCTGCCGAGTGCTGCCCCTAGCAACATCTAGACACGCGGTAGCGTGTCAAGCCAAGTTCAAGAAACAGAACTGGTGAGCCGCACCGTGTGTAATATTACACGAACCATTTGGAACCACTTTTGAACCCCTCATAAATCAAAAACTATTTCACATAAACGTATCAAATTTGGCTCATATATTGTGACTTGCGAGATAAATATATGTTCTAAATTTCATAAGCTTATCTCAAACAGTTATTTAGATATGAATGTCCAAAAATCCTCATTTTTATCATTGACTGACTGACAGATCAAAATTATAACCCAGTTCCAAATGACCTAGAGAGTTAAAATTTGGTATGCAGATAGGTAATTACATGAATATAAAGGAATAAATAAATAAAAAGAAAAAAATAAACTTTTACACTATAACTTTACTGTCAACTTATAACATTTCAAATTCAACATATTTGACACAATTTATATGTTTTAAAAGCTTGTCGCGAGATTTAAGTACTCGTATTTACTTTCTTAGTTTAAAATTTTTAATAGGCAGGTATTTTAAAACTTGCTTTTAAAATTACGAGTAGGTACTTAAATCTCGCGACAAGCTTTTAAAACATATAAATTGTGTCAAATATGTTGAATTTGAAATGTTATAAGTTGACAGTAAAGTTATAGTGTAAAAGTTTATTTTTTTCTTTTTAGCGCATTTAAATAAAAGCTTGTTTTTAAAGATTTTTACAAGCTTTTATTTAACTTGCAATGTATGTATGTATGTATGTATGTATGTATGTTTGTGTGTTCGGGTGGAATTTTATAACTCAATTTTAAGGCACTTGCCCTCAACCGATTGAGCTGAAATTTTGCATGCACGTGTATATCCGATGACAATGCAATATTATTATGACATGGAGCTGATCTGATGATGAAGTCGGAAGATAGCCATAGCAACTCAGTAATTAAATAACATAACCACATCGAGTTTGGGCTCATTTCATTCGACTAGATGAGTACTTTGGTGCTAGATAGTAACCAAGGTCTGATGATGGAGCCGGAAGACAGCCAAAGGAACTCAGTACTTAAACGACACAACCAAATCGAGTTTGGGCTCGTTTGATTCGCCTAGATGAGTACTTAGATGCTAGATGGTAACCAGGGTCTGATGATGGAGCCGGAAGACAGCCAAAGGAACTCGGTACTTAAACGACACAACCCCATAGATGAACAGACTTAGGAACTTACAAGGTGAAAACTAAAAAGTATAAAATAAATTAAGGTAAAAAAATCTTTAAAAACAAGCTTTTATTTAAATGCGCTAAAAAGAAAAAAATAAACTTTTACACTATAACTTTACTGTCAACTTATAACATTTCAAATTTAACATATTTGACACAATTTATATGTTTTAAAAGCTTGTCGCGAGATTTAAGTACTCGTATTTACTTTCTTAGTTTAAAATTTTTAATAGGCAGGTATTTTAAAACTTGCTTTTAAAATTACGAGTAGGTACTTAAATCTCGCGACAAGCTTTTAAAACATATAAATTGTGTCAAATATGTTGAATTTGAAATGTTATAAGTTGACAGTAAAGTTATAGTGTAAAAGTTTATTTTTTTCTTTTTAGCGCATTTAAATAAAAGCTTGTTTTTAAAGATTTTTTTACCTTAATTTATTTAAGCTATATTATTGTACGACTCTACGAAACTCGCACGAATCGAGACGAGCTGTTCCGAAATCGGACGATGCAATAGCTTAACCGCGACAGTCCCCGAATGGCAAACGTCTTTTTAGGGTTCCGTAGCCAAAATGGCAAAAACGGAACCCTTATAGTTTCGTCATGTCCGTCTGTCCGTCTGTCCGTCTGTCCGTCTGTCACAGCCGATTTACTCGGAAACTATAAGTACTACAGTGATGAAATTTGATGGGAATATGTGTTGTATGAACCGCTACAAAAATATGACACTAAATAGTAAAAAAAAGAATTGGGGGGGGGGCCCCCCATACATGTAACTGAGGGATGAAATTTTTTTTTTCGATGTACATACCCGTGTGGGGTATCAATGGAAAGGTCTTTTAAAATGATATAAAGTTTTCTAAAAAACATTTTTCTTAAAGTGAACGGTTTTTGAGATATCAGCTCTCAAAGTCGTAAAAAGTATGTCCCCCCCCCTCTATTTTTATAACTACGGGGTATAAAATTCTAAAAAATAAATGCGCTAAAAAGAAAAAAATAAACTTTTACACTATAACTTTACTGTCAACTTATAACATTTCAAATTCAACATATTTGACACAATTTATATGTTTTAAAAGCTTGTCGCGAGATTTAAGTACCTACTCGTAATTTTAAAAGCAAGTTTTAAAATACCTGCCTATTAAAAATTTTAAACTAAGAAAGTAAATACGAGTACTTAAATCTCGCGACAAGCTTTTAAAACATATAAATTGTGTCAAATATGTTGAATTTGAAATGTTATAAGTTGACAGTAAAGTTATAGTGTAAAAGTTTATTTTTTTCTTTTTAGCGCATTTAAATAAAAGCTTGTTTTTAAAGATTTTTTTACCTTAATTTTTTTACCTTAATTTATTTTATACTTTTTAGTTTTCACCTTGTAAGTTCCACGAGCCCAAACTCGATGGGGTTGTGTCGTTTAAGTACTGAGTTCCTTTGGCTGTCTTCCGGCTCCATCATCAGACCCTGGTTACCATCTAGCATCTAAGTACTCATCTAGGCGAATCAAACGAGCCCAAACTCGATGGGGTTGTGTCGTTTAAGTACTGAGTTCCTTTGGCTGTCTTCCGGCTCCATCATCAGACCCTGGTTACCATCTAGCATCTAAGTACTCATCTAGGCGAATCAAACGAGCCCAAACTCGATTTGGTTGTGTCGTTTAAGTACTGAGTTCCTTTGGCTGTCTTCCGGCTCCATCATCAGACCTTGGTTACTATCTAGCACCAAAGTACTCATCTAGTCGAATGAAATGAGCCCAAACTCGATGTGGTTATGTTATTTAATTACTGAGTTGCTATGGCTATCTTCCGACTTCATCATCAGATCAGCTCCATGTCATAATAATATTGCATTGTCATCGGATATACACGTGCATGCAAAATTTCAGCTCAATCGGTTGAGGGCAAGTGCCTTAAAATTGAGTTATAAAATTCCACCCGAACACACTAACATACATACATACATACATTGCAAGTTAAATAAAAGCTTGTAAAAACTGCCAATTTTTTAATAATAAGCTTAAGTTCTATTATGAACGCTTAACATAAATACCTAATTAGTGCCTAATCACGCCTATATACCGGGGAAGGCAGAGCACTAAGTATATATTTAGGTATACTTACTTATTTACTATTAAGAGTAGGTACTTATAGTCGGTTTTCATATTTATTACTTAGGGTAGGTACCTACTTTATTAACTGGGATTAATTATTATTTTGATATTCAGCGCCCATCAATAGTATAAAATTATTACCTACTCATGAATAATGATAAAATAATAGGCATTAAGAAAATTATACCCCGTAAACGTAGGAAAATACAGTAACTGATTCAATTGTTTTATATTTATAAAGTCTAGTTTTAGTTTTGAATTTGTCCTTTTCAAAAGACCCACGGCGTTACGATGATATATACTTTTCTACAAAAAGTAATGATATCCAATCAAAAACTTAAATGTGAAATGAGAGCCAAGTTCAATATTATGATAGTTGCCTTGGTTGTTGACTTCAACGACCAAAGAAGTGAGATCTAAATGGGTGCCAAGTTCAATGGTCAACCCAGAAATTTATTTATAAGTAACACTATAACATACCTATCATATCTTCTTATAACATAAGATAATGTATGGTGGTAGCCTATGAAGGTCTGTTTTGGCTAGTTTTCATATATGAATTATAGCCGTCGCAAGTTCTAAGCCTACAAGTATTTGTCGGTTTTTATTTTATAATTCCGAAAATGTGGATTGTTGGTAGAAACTAGCGAGCGAACATAATACGTTGGTAGGTTTATAGAAACTAGCCAAGACAGACCTTCATAGGCTACCACCATACACTATCTTATGTTATAAGAAGATATGATAGGTATGTTATAGTGTTACTCATAAATAAATTTCTGGGTTGACCATTGAACTTGGCACCCATTTAGATCTCACTTCTTTGGTCGTTGAAGTCAACAACCAAGGCAACTATCATAATATTGAACTTGGCTCTCATTTCACATTTAAGTTTTTGATTGGATTTATATATTTCGGAAACCAGTTAACAAATATTTCCCTCATATTACCTGTTATAGCCACAACCAATAGAGACGGCAGCAAAATATTTTAAAACTATATGACAGCCATTTCTTTCCGAACTGACTAAGATGATGGCTTGTCATCATCACTTGCGGGGGAGCGGATGGCTCGCACCCCTACAATTTAAGTGGCTTTTGCCTGAGGGTGTCTTCGCGGCTAGGACCCAGGTTCTGGGTCACATCGCTACTATTGCTACTCTGTAAAAGAGTTGGAGTAGGAGTGGGAGTAGGTTATTAAAATGTGTGCTTACCAGTAATAGGTAATGTTCAAAAAGGTTTTGTTCTTCGTATTGTCTTATAAATGTCAGTAATATTTTTGTATTCTAGTTCTAGTTTTGTTATTTTGAATCAAACTGTTAGTTTTAGTTTATGACAATAGATGGAACTATCCATTTTTACATCGCGCAAGCGTTTTGTTTTCTCCGTCCTATATGTATAGCCGAGAGGCATGTTCAAAATGTTCGCACTTCAATAAAACTAAGGTCTCTATACAACCTGTTTTATTCAGTAGATTTGGGTCTATAGGAGTTTTTACAGGTAAAATCAAAATCAAAATCAAAAAATGTCTTTATTCATATACGCAATTACATGCACTTATAAATCGTCATATTACTAAATAAGATTCTACCACCGGTTCGGAACGCCGATTCTACCGAGAAGACTCCGGCAAGAAACTCGATAGTTGCTCTTTTTAACGACAATCATGTTACAAAATGTAAATGAGCCAAGTCATACAGTCTGGGTGTGCCATAGCAAAAAGTACCAGTTCAATATTTACTACCTTAAAAAATAACGATAATTAAAATAAAAAGCAACAGAGCAAAGATAACAATGTTCAGAATACCATAACAAATGTGTGATCTCTGATACTATCTTAAGACCAATTTGTTACCACACCGTTTCAAATAAGTATACTCCGTATCCTCAGACGTGCGAGCTGCAGTACGGCGCGTGCTGCTACGAGACCATGGCCCGCGTGTCGCAGCGCTCGCAGCCCTACCGCGACGCCGACGAGATGGCGCTGCTGTGCGAACGGTTCTTCGACAACTACGACGAGCTGGTGAGTTGGAGAGAGAGTGGAATGAGGGTGTTCCCGTATAAGATATCCACTAGATGGCAAGACGTAGATATGAGGTCTAACTGCTTCGTGATTGGTGAATATTCACATGTCTGTCAATCATCATCATCATCATCAGCCCATATACGTCCCCACTGCTGGGGCACGGGCCTACCCTGTCGACCACGCTGGCCAAGTTCGGGTTGGTCGACTACACTACTGACCTTAGAATTTCTTCTTAGGTGTGCAGGTTTCCTCACGATGTTTTCCTTCACCGTTAAAGCGTCGAATGATGGTACATATGAATTTCAAATTTGATAAACACATTGGTACCTGGCGGGGTTTGAACTGGCGACCTCTCGCATGGCAAGCAACGACCTTAAGCACTCGGCCATCGACGCATTCTGTCTATCAATGTCACGTCAAAAATAACCAATCACGCTGCAGTTGGACCTCACGCCTACGTATTGCCATCTAGTGAAGTTCTTATACGCGAAAACCCTCATTGCAGAGAAACTAGAAGGTTCCAAGTGCTCGTTGTAAAAAGCGCAGAGTTAATTTGTCGATATCTGGGTTATAAGAAAGTGCCGACCGCAACCGATAGATGGCGCTCATTCACAAAATTCGTTTTGTTGAAGGCGGTGCCGTTTATATTTCATGCAGACAAGCACAGAGTGCTTCGTTTTCCTCAAAATGTTGATCGGCAGCGCCTTCAATAACATATCAAATTCATACTCAGTCGATTACTAATGTTTGGATTATATTATTTTGTAATTTTTAGGGAGTCGGGTTTTCGAAGGCGGTTTTCTTTGTTTTTGTCTGAATGGATAAAGGCTTTTTATCCAATGTGTTTTTATTATTATCCAAAAGAAATTTACAGAGTATACCACTTACATAGGTACATACTATTAAAATAACTAAACTAAACTATACTATTAATAATCCAGTCCGCAGGTATTTTTGCCCTGCAAAAGGTGGAGTAGAAAATGTTTTGGCGTTATATTGCTTACGTATGGCAGTTTAATAGAAATCCAAGTTTTCGACCTCGGGGGGCGCATGCGCGAGCCGCCATCTTGAATTAAAGGTGCCGAAATTCGTTTTTTTTCTAAATAACGTCTAAACAGTTAACTGTATGACTAAAGTGTCTTTGAAAAGCATAAAGAAGACTAAATTATTTACATTTCCTTCATACATATTTATTCTGTAAGTCTTATAGGTAAAAACATAAAAGCAGTTGAAAAATAAAAAGTTACAAAAATCATCAATTCAATTAAAATATTGATTAAAAAATTTACTAATTATTTTTTAAACCTTTTTGATGGCCCAGGTAGGTGAATGGTCCACATCTTCATTAATCTCGCTAGAATTTTCAGTTTCAATGGCGCTGTTTCTAAAAAAATGTGTTTCCAGTAATGAAATTTCGTCGTCATCGTTGTCCTCGTTATCTATCCGAATCTCTACCGCATTTCCGCAGGACTGACCACTACAGAACCCACATACAATAGAGCATTGTAATCCAGCTTTTCTGCAACTACATGCTCTACTGCATCCTTTTTTACAGTGGCAAGAAATTACTTTTAAAAGCGTTGGAGGTGCAGCTTTCTCAGTTGTTTTTATTGGACTGAGCCCATTGGTGTTATATCTCCAGCCCCAGTCTTCTGGGTTTTTTTAATGCAATACCATTTTTGAACTTGGAGATTTAAATATATTTTTCGTTTTTTTTCCATCGCTTGTAAACTTTTACCTATAAGACTTACAGAATAAATATGTATGAAGGAAATGTAAGTAATTTTGTCTTCTTTATGCTTTTCATAGACACTTTAGTCATACAGTTAACTGTTTAGACGTTATTTAGAAAAAAACGAATTTCGGCACCTTTAATTCAAGATGGTGGCTCGCGCATGCGCCCCCCGAGGTCGAAAACTTGGATTTCTATTAAACTGCCATACGTAAGCAATATAACGCCAAAACATTTTCTACTCCACCTTTTGCAGACCAGAGGCTTTTATATGTCCCCACAGGCTGTACTATAAGAAGATGCTGTGCACTAATCAATAATACCAAATATGACTTTGCTACAAACGTTCGTTACGTAAACAGTAGCGTATAAAGGTACTTCGTATGGGCAAAATACGATACATTCATAATGAGATTAGATAGGCACAACAAGCAAAAAACAAAATCATACAAAATTGTTCATAATGTTGGAGGTATACAGAAGAAGTAATTCATTACCTTCCGTGCTAGTTACAAACTGTGTTACACGGCAAGGTAAGATTCACGCTCCGGGATCCTTAAGACAAAATTATTTAGTGCCTTTTTTCTGCGGAGAAAAAAAAATCATCATCATCATCAGCCCATATACGTCCCCACTGCTGGGGCACGAGCCTACCCTAAACTAGGGCGATAAGGCCTTAGTCGACCACGCTGGCCAAGTGCGGGTTGGTCGACTACACAACCTAAGAATTTCTTCTTAGGAGTGCAGGTTTCCTCACGATGTATTCCTTCACCGTTAAAGCGTCGAATGATGGTACATATGAATTTCAAATTTGAAAAACACATCGGTACCTGGCGGGGTTTGAACCGGCGACCTCTCACATGGCAAGCAACGACCTTAACCACTCGGCCATCGACGCTTTTTTTTCGAAAAAAAAAATGTCTAAAATTATTTAAGTTAATATGTGTGTTCCAGCTGCGGAGTATGATCTGGCTGCCGCGCGGCGGCACGCGGCGGGGCGCGCTGTCGCTGGCGCCGTCGTGGCTGCGCACCGCCGAGGCCGCGCTCCGCCGCCTCGAGAAAGTCACGCAGGTACGCTCCCAACAGGGTTCGGGGCTTCTAGAGTGTGGGCTCCTAAGAGTGTTGGCTTAAAAGAGTGTGGACTCAAAAGAGTGTGGGCTCAAAAGAGTGTTGGCTCAAAAGAGTGTTTGGGGCTCAAAAGAGTGTTTAGGGCCCAAAGAGTGTTTAGGGCTCCAAAGGGTGTTTAGGGCTCCAAAGAGTGTTTAGGGCTCAAAAGAGTGTTTGGGGCTCCAAAGGGTGTTTAGGGCTCCAAAGAGTGTTTAGGGCTCAAAAGAGTGTTTGGGGCTCCAAAGGGTGTTTAGGGCTCCAAAGAGTGTTTAGGGCTCAAAAAAGTGTTTGGGGCTCCAAAGAGTGTTTAGGGCTCCAAAGAGTGTTTAGGGCTCAAAAGAGTGTTTAGGGCTCCAAAGAGTGTTTAGGGCCCAAAGAGTGTTTAGGGCTCCAAAGACTGTTTAGGGCTCCAAAGAGTGTTTAGGGCTCCAAAGAGTGTTTGAGGCTCCAAAGAGTGTTTGAGGCTCCAAAGAGTGTTTGAGGCTCCAAAGAGTGTTTGGGGCCCCAAAGAGTGTTTAGGGATCCAAAGAGTGTTTGAGGCTCCAAAGAGTGTGGGCTCAAAAGAGTGTTTAGAGCTCCAAATTTTTGGATTTACTTTAATTTTTGCAATTGAGCATTCATGTGGTAATACGAAAATAAAATACTCAATTTGATTTTCAGGATTACCAGAACGAAGCGAAGGACGGCGACAAGTCGGAAGAGGAGGAGGATAGCAAGGTATGTTTTTGTTCTTAATTGCACCGACCGCTAGATCTAAAAGTGGACCGTAACGGAAAGGTCGATATACGATATGATGTACCTTAATAATTAAAAAAACGTGTGGCACTCGGGGACTGCCGCGGATTGCATAGCATCGTCTGATTTCGGAGCAGCTCGTTTCGATTCGTGCGAGATTCGTAGAGTCGTACAATACGACTAACCGCACGCACACAAACACTACATTCGCTCGTTTGATCTAAATGCACCTTTAGGCTTAGGCCGCATTACGGCTAAATAGCCGCGGATTTTCACCGCCTGATTTTATGAGTAAAAGAAATTAATGGAAGCGGCCGCACTGACGGTTTTTTTCCGCGGCTGATTTTAAAACCGCGTTTTGTTACAGAATTGATGGCGGCATAAAACCGCTTCAAAATTTGTAGTGAAAATTGTGGCTAGATTTCGCGGTTTTTAACCGTAGTGTGTGCGTCTCGGGCGGTATGCATGATTTACCGCTTGCGGGAAAAAACCGTAGTGCAACCTAAGCCTTGTGTATAAGCACACTAACATTTTTGTTTTTAAGTGCTGCATCCCTCTCCCCCAGAGCGCGTCGGGCACGTCGTTGCTGGCCGCGCTGGCGGCGGCGGCGGCGGCGCGCGGGCCGCTGGCGCTGCGCCGCCTCGCGCGCCGCCGCCGCCTCGCCGCGCGCGCGCTCCTCAACGTATGGTGAGACTTGTACTGCTTTACAGGCACGAACATACAAGTGGACGACACGGTCAGCGTATGAATAGTCATAGTCGTTTACGGCGTAGTTGTTGTTATTGAAGTCATAATATTTGTAACATTATGACGTATGTGACTATGACGCAAACAACTATGACTAAGCCGTAAACGATTGACGTAAATTAATATGACTACGACGTAAATTAATATGAATTAACGACTATAAAATAAATGTCTATGACGTAAAAGACTATGACTATGACCATAAACGACCATACTACCGTGAACGTATATGATGTAAGTGACTATGACGTAAACGACGACAAAAACGGCTATGTCATAAACGCGGATAACGGAAACGACAAAGATATGCGAGTATGACGTAATTGTCTATGACATACGTGAATATTACGTAAGTTACTATGTCTAAGTGACTATGACGTAAATGACTATAACGTAAGTGACTACGACGTAAGTGACTACGACGTTAATGACTTTGCCGTAAGTGAATATGACATAAGTGACTATCACATAAGTGATTTTGACATAAGTGAATATGACGTACGTGACTATGACTGAAATGAACTTTTGACAGCCAAACCTTTAGTTTTTTTTTTTTATTTATTCATTTATTGCACACATAAAAGTACATTTTAAAGCACAGTTTATGAACCCTGTAAGGGTGTAGCAATTGTCTTATATCTAGAGTTAGTTTTAAATCGGATGAACGCCATTTAGAAGGAAACATTACAATCCCCAGGCTGGAGTACGTGGAGCTGTGCCTGCGGCGGCTGCAGGCGGCCGGCCGGCCCGACGCGCCCGCGCTCACGCGCCGCGACTGGGCCGTGTGCGACCGGGCGCTGCGCACGCGCACCGCGCCCATGCTGTGGCTGGTGAGTCTCACAGGGGCGAGGTGCAGTGCGTGCAGCTCACAGCGCGACTGGGCCGTGTGCGCATTGATATCTTACGGAGTAACGCGACAAATTATCAACTTACTAGCTGTGCCAGCGACTTCGTTCGCGTTTCCCCCGTTTTTTACACATTTTGCATTGTATCTTTGCTCCTATTGGTCGCAGTGTGATGTTATATAGCCTAAAGCCTTCCTCGATAAATGGTCTATACCACGCAAAAAGATTTTTTTCAAATCGAACCAGTTCCTGATATTAGCGCGTTCAAACAAACAAACAAACTCTTCAGCTTTATAATATTAGTATAGATTTGTTTTGGAGGAACAGATTCATACATGAGGTTTTGTTATCCTGTGCGTTAGGAGATCAAAATGCAAACAATTTAGACAGATGCATAAGCATGAGTTTGAAATGACGAGCAGTTGACCAGTAATCATTCGTGTGCGCATCCGTCGTAACAGTCGTATGCAGATCAGTACAGACAGTAAGCGGATATCAGTCGATTTTGTTGCTATATCAGACCCCACACCACTCTTTCTTTACGTCAATCATGTATGTTGATAGTTGATCAAGATTCAATGCCGTTAGCGGTACTACAGCCTTAACGCCTATACCATACGGTTCCAGGCCTTTCATGTATGTTGATCTAGATCCACTACCATTAACATTACTACAGCACAACTATATAGCTACAAATACGAGGTTATAAATAATCTCAATATTTTAAGCTTGTATATATATTAAATATAGTAAGTTATAATATAATATAAAAGGATATAATTTAATATGATATTTAGTCTAAGAGAATTTCTTATGTACTTTTATTTCTTTAAAAGTTACCATAAAAATACAGCGTCCTCTCTTCAATTTCATTTGCAGTGCCCTAGCAGGGTCTATAATGTATCTATATAATTACTACCCTAACACTAAAGTATTGAGTATTGCACCCTTAACGCCTACACTACCCGTCGTGTCTAGGTCCACTCGACCGAGAACAGTCCCCGCTGTCCTCTGATGACGCTGGTCCGCTGCGTGCGGCGCTACGGCGTGGAGCGCGCCGCGCCGCTCGCCGAGCGACGCCGCCGCTGGGCCGCCGCGAGACAACACCATCTGAGACGGTGAGACACACACACACACACACATACACATGTATTGAAATAAGTCTTTATGGGTCTTCACGCGATATTAGGAGTAGCAAAATTACATAGCTACTTACTGCCCGACGTGCAGACTGGGTTACACCAATCATTTAAAAGTATAAAATTTACTTTAAATTTACTTAATTTACACCAATCGTGGTCGCTCGACCACGATTGGTGTAACCCAGACGAAACGTCGGGCAGTAAGTAGCTATGTAATTTTGCTACTCCTAATATCGCGTGAAGACCCATAAAGACTTATTTCAGTGTAATGGAACGCGAAAGTTTAAAATCTTACATACACATGTATGTATATACAGACTTACACAAACAGACAAGGTATGTCCTTACAGACACAGACACAGGGGCTGATGCACCGAACACACACACAAGAGATAAATAGACACATACCTGCACAAACACACACACACACATAGACAGACATACAGACACAAGGGCAGATACACCAAACACACACACGCACACGCACATACACACAAACACACACACACACACACAAATACATAGACAGACATACAGACACAGGGGCAGATACACCAGACATACACACGCATGCATACTCATATATACACACGCACACACTCAGTCGCATTGTCCCATGAACAGATACACACACAAAAACATACACACACACACACACTCGCACACATGCATACACATACACACAGATATTATAGACAGAGCTAACAAAGTTCACCTGCCACACTGATGTTATATTTCATTTATGCATTGATCCATTCTGTTCATCCCTCCCCAGCGTGTGTTATCTGATACTTATCTATTAATGTATCACCTCCCCAGTGTATCTTTTCATGCTGAGGCCTGTCCTCGTTGACCACTTTGACAGTCCTTGCCTATATGTGTCAGCTAGTATATGTATAGTTTCGTCATGTCTGGGCAGCGGGCTGGCGACGTCGCTGCTGCTGCTGCAGCGGCGCTGGTGGGAGCTGCGGCGCGAGGCGCGCGCCCCCCGCGCCGCGCCGCCCCCCGTGCTGGCGCTCATGCTGCACAGGTTAGAGACATGACGGATTGGTGGGATTGGGAATTAGCGAAGTAAGGGATTGACGGGACTGGGGATTAGCGAAGTAAGGGATTGACGGGACTGGGGATTAGCGAAGTAAGGGATTGACGGGACTGGGGATTAGCGAAGTAAGGGATTGACGGGACTCGGGATTAGCGAAATGAGGGACTAACGGGACTGCGGATTCATTTAGTATTGGGGGTTAATGGGACTGAGGATTGGTGAAGTAAGGAATTGACAGGACTGGGGATTAGCGAAGTAAGGGATTAGTAGGACTGGGGATTGGCGGGCCTGGGGAGTAGAGAAAAGAGGGGTCGGTTGGACTGCGGATTCATTTAGTGAAATACGGTGTTTATGGGACTGGGTATTGGCAAAGGAAGGGGGTGGTGGGACTGGGGATTAACGATTAAGGGATCAGTGGGACTGCAGATTCATTAAGTGAAATATGGGGTTGATGGGACTGAGGATTAGCGAAATAAGGGATTGGCGGATTGGGGATAAGCGAGGCTGGGGGTCGGTGGGACTGGATATTAGCGAAGTAAGGGATTGACGGGACTGGGGATTAGCGAAGTATGGGACTGACGGGACTGGAGATTAGCGAAATAAGGATCAAAGTCTATGTTATTGTTTTTTGAACCAATGGAGACTTACTCTACTTTTGTAACTATTTATCATTCTTTAGGAATCATCGGTACGTTATATTTAGAAAAACGGAAAAAATTCAACTGCCTCACCGCGGCCCGGGGATTCGAACACCCGTCCTTCCGGGAATCGCGCCCAGACGTGCATTACCATCACACCAGACCAGCAGCTATTAATTGAAGCCGTCGAATTTTTCCCGTATATGACCTGTTAGCCACAGGTGGCGCCATCTACTATCAGTGATACACACTGACAGCCGTAGACATCTCATTGCAGAAATGTAAACTACAGAAAATGATGACACACTGGCAATTAATGTAAATTTAAAATTTTTAAGTGCTAAAGCTTGCACTAGCTGAACTAATATTTAGAAAAACGGAAAAAATTCAACTGCCTCACCGCGGCCCGGGGATCATTTTCTGTAGTTTACATTTCTGCAATGAGATGTCTACGGCTGTCAGTGTGTATCACTGATAGTAGATGGCGCCACCTGTGGCTAACAGGTCATATACGGGAAAAATTCGACGGCTTCAATTAATAGCTGCTGGTCTGGTGTGATGGTAATGCACGTCTGGGCGCGATTCCCGGAAGGACGGGTGTTCGAATCCCCGGGCCGCGGTGAGGCAGTTGAATTTTTTCCGTTTTTCTAAATATTAGTTCAGCTAGTGCAAGCTTTAGCACTTAAAAATTTTAAATTTACATCGGTACGTTATTCTAAATCTGAGTTCAAAAGATTCCGGGATTGATTCCAGCCAAACATGCACACCTAAGAATAAATTCTGAGGATGTGTAGTTAACCAACCCGCACTTAGCCAGCGTGATTGACTAATGGTTGGCCTTATAGCCCCCATTTAGGGTAAGCCTTTGCCCCAGCAGTGGGGATGTATATGGGCTGATGATGAAGCTACTTATAACCGAATCAAAGCAATGTATATGGTGTAGTCTGTCTAGTCCAATGTGTTTGTATACGCCGCAGGTACCCACAGCTCACGTCGCAGCCGATGGCGAGCTGGCAGACCTTCGTGGTGAGCGGGCAGATCGTGGACGCCACGGTGAGTGAACGAACGAACGAGTGAGTGAACGGGTGTGTGAGAGAGTGAACGTATTAGTGAGCAAGTGATGATGACGAGGCTACTCCAAGCCATCATCGTATGAGTGAGAGTGAAAATGAGTGAGGGAGTAAGAAAGTGAATGAGTGGAGAAAGAGTGTGTGAGAAAGAGAAATAAAAAAAGAAAGAGAAAAAGAAATAGTGTTGTATGTTTGTTGGGTCATATTGGACTGGATATTTGAGGTATGTTGAAGATGAGATGCTCGAAATATATGTCAGAAATAATTGCTTAAAATTTTATTTATTTATTTATTTATTTATTTATTTATTTATTTGGTACAGCAACAGAACACAAATCCAGGCTTATACAAAAAATATTTTAGGTAAGAAAACAGTTAAATTTGCGCCCCGATCATAGCTGAACACGGCAATGGCATTGTATAGTTCAAATATTTTGTAAAAATAAACTTATGTTAAAGTCCATATTACTCTGAATACATTACAAAAGGAGCAATCAAAAGGAAATAAAAGTTACACTACACAAATAACATTATAACTTGGATTTACATATTTTCAAGTAAGATAAATGAGAAAATGAAAAGATATCCAAGTCCTTACTTATATGGTTATAAGCTCTACACATACGAAAGACAGGATCATTATGTGTAGTATTCGTTCTACATGTTGGTAACGAAAACAGTTTTTGCGTTCTTTGGCTACCTCCAATTTTAAATGAAAAGTGGCTTAGAAGTTCTGCGACATCCCAATTGCAGCGTATGATTTTGTATAGGATAGATAAGTCAGATACTTGTCGTCTTGACAGAAGGGTACTCACCGCGAAATATTCAAGTCGAGCCTCATACGTGCACAGTTTGCGCCTCAAACCAAACTTACTACTCAAATAACGAAGGAAACGTCTTTGAATTGCCTCTATCCTGTCTATGTGGGTATGATACAATGGTGACCAGACCACCGAACAGTATTCCAATATACTTCTGACTAACGCAAAGAAGAGCATCAATATACTAGACGATTTTTTAAAAGGTTTTATACATCTAAAAATGAATCCCATGATTTTATTAGCTTTTGCTACTATATGATCGTAGTGATGGGTGAATGTGAGCTTACTGTCCAGCAGTACTCCAAGATCCTTTACTACATCCCGTCGATCAACTACTTCATTATTTATAAGGTAATTATAGCTAATAACGCGTTTATTTTTTGTAAATGAAATCAACACGCATTTGGATATGTTAAGAGACATGCCGTTGTCAAGGCACCATTTGTACAATTTATCTATGTCATTTTGTAATACCCCGCAATCAAGGTCCGATTTGATTTCGTTGTATATTTTTATGTCGTCAGCGTAAGCTATACAATTGCATGAAATTGATTTAATTAAATCATTAATAAACAGGATGAAGAGTAGAGGACCCAGATTCGAGCCCTGGGGAACTCCTGACTTCGGTACAAAAGGTGAAGACTCATATCCATGAACCCTAACAATTTGCGTGCGATTAGACAAGTATGAAGTGAGCCAGCGCAAGAGAGAACCATGGATACCAACGTGATAGGCTTTACGAATCAAGATATTGTGGTCCACTCTATCGAACGCCTTTGAGAAATCTGTGTACAGGGAATCGACTTGTGTCCGCTTATCGAAAGCAGAATTCAGATCATGGACATAACATAACAGGTTCGAAGCGGTAGAACGGCCCTTAACAAAGCCATGCTGACGGTGACTCAAGATTTGCTTGAGATGAAAGCTAATGTGCCTATAAACCAACCCTTCAAGTATTTTTGAGAAACAGCTTAAGATACTGATTGGTCTATACTGCGTTATATCCATTTTGTTGCCGCTCTTGTGGATCGGGATTACATTGGCAATCTTCCAAGAAGCCGGAAACTGGCCCGTGCTAAGGCTTTTATTAAATAATATGTAAAGAGGTTTGACGATGGCAGCAGCACACATCTTGATAAAATAGGGGGGAATAGCGTCCGGACCCGGGCCCTTAGAAACATTCAGTGACTTGAGAGCCGATTTGATTTCCGACTCTGTTACTGTGATCGAGGAAATGGTAGAACTCGATTCAGGAAAGTTGGGTGTGTAGGTAGTGTTAGCAGATTCATTGTAAACAGACGCAAAATATTTTCCAAATAGATTGGCTATATCCTTGCCGTTTTCCGCATAAACACAGCCATAGGACATATGGCTCGGTAAATCATTGGCGTTTCTTTTAGATTTAGAATAGCTCCAGAACAATTTGATGTCGTTCTTTAAACCATCCTCAATATTACAAATGTATGATTTAAAATTTGATTCGCAAACAACTTTAGCTCTAGATCTAAGCATAGAGAAAGTGTCAAAGTCACGGGGGTTCCCAAATCTCTTATACTTTTTGTGGTACTTGTCTTTCTCTTTCAGGATCTTGATCAAGGAACCAGAGAACCAGGATGGGTAGGACTTTTTAGTCCTTGATTTGGGTGTATATTTAGCTATACAGGTCCACAAATGGTCAGAGAAGATCAATAAAAAATCATCGCAGCTCAAATCGGTGTACAGATCCCAGTCTATTCGAGAGAGTTCCGCAATGCAGTTCGGGTAATCTGTTTTGTAAAATTTATATCTAAATTCATCTTTCTGTTTCAATGAAGGTGTTAAGTTAGTTTTAAAAGAAATTTCCAATGGGGGATGATGGCTATCCAGTCGGCTTAGGATTTGGGACTCAGTTACCTCACAGAAACAATCGGATCGGCTGAATACAAGATCTAGGATTTTCCCATTAGCATTTTTCACCATGTTCCGCTGGCTCAAATTCATTCTTACAAGAAAGTCGTTTAGGGCCATGCCTCTAGCATTTGAGCTCCTATCAGAAGAAGGACAGAGCCAGTCAATGTCCGGAATATTGAAATCACCAACAATGACTGTCTCAGCGTCAGGAGATAACATAACTATGTTTTCACTATTATCCAAGAACTCAAGAAAATCGTCATTACTGAGATATGAAGGTAGATATACAGTGCAGAGATTAAGTGTGATATGCTTAAAACGTATGTTAACCCATATATCTTCGACTGATGACTGCCATTGACTTTTCTCACAACATAGGAGGCTTTTCTTGACCGCAATAAGCACCCCTCCGCCATGGGATTTTTTATATTTATTCATAAAGCTGACTGATCTATCCCTGCGATAAATACTATACCTATTATCAAATAACTCCGATGAGTCAACAGAATCATCAAGCCAGGTTTCGCACAAACAGATAATGTCGTAGTTGCTAATTAATACCGAGTTCAGAACGTCTACGGTTTTAGTTTTCAGTCCTCTTACATTTTGAAAATAAATTGACATTAACTCCATTAAAAGAAAAATTTTAAAACATTACATAGAATAGTATGAAGATACATTATAAAAACTTAAAAGTAAAACAGGGATATTAGCTTAAACTTTGGAGGAGTTGCTCACTTTTAACGTGAATGAAAGGAGAGGTTTCGTTTTTCCGCATAAAAATTCTCCCGCCTCTCACCCAAACAAATTTATAGGAAAGTACTTTGGCACGAGCCCTAGTGGCAGCATGGAGTGCTTTGTTAGCAGGTGAAAGGTGTTCAGACACGTAGACAGGTGAATGGTCGCCGCTGATGCCCAGTAAAGAAGAGCAGAGCTTGTTCTTAGGGTTTGACTTGTTGTAGCGCGCCACTGCTGAGTAGAATTCGTCCCGACAACGGGCGCTTCGTAACTTCATCACGATCGTTTTCGGTCTCTTACTGTCCTTGTTTAAGCTGGCCACTCGAGTGCAGTTCAGTATATCCGTATCGTTTATCTTGAGGGAGACTACTTCTGCGATTTTCTTAACAATATTAATGACATTTTCATTTTTATGTTGGGGCACTCCTTGAACTTCGATATTGCTGTCTCTCTGCTGCTGTTCTATAGTATTTAAGCGGTCTGACAATGTCGCGACAGTGCTTCTCAACTGAACGCACTCAGCTTGCATAGTTTTGTAATCATGGGCTAGTGTCGCAGTAGTTTTAATTATGTCGTCGTACTGCTTACTGACATAATCAACACTCTCCTGTAATGCACTTAGCTGAGCCTTGATAGGGGATAGTTCAGATCGTATCGTGGCCTGAATTAGCTGCTGAAGATTAGTGTCCTTTTCCGTAGACAAAGCAGTACTGGTGGGTTGCTTTGGTTTGTTACGCAATGTGATGTTTTCTTTGGGATAGTCAGATGTGTCATCATGACAGCCATCACGGCGGATAGGTGTCCTACTATTATCACCCTTCGGTATTTTGGTTTGGCATCCTGGACATGTCCAGGCAGTCTTTTCCTTGCCAGTCGCACTATAAAGACTGTGGAAACGCTTCTCCGATACATTGGCGCATACCAAATCATACGTACTGTTGCAGGTACGGCATTTTAAGAACTCCTTACCAGAGATAATGTTCAAACAACCAGAACAAGTATTGGTTTTTGATGCCATAATTTAATTAAAAAAAAAATTGTATGGAAAATAGTTTCAAAACAAAAAAAAAAAAAATTTTTTTTTTTTTTTTTTTCGCCACGCAGATCCGAACCCGTGTACACTCAGTTTGCACCCTATTGCTTGAGCCACTCGGCCAAACGTCGCACTATTTAATTTGACGAAATAGCCGTCCGCAACCGACGCAACACTGTTTGTCTATGAAGAATAGTATTTTCTAGTTTCAAGGTCAGGGGACGAGTCGCTCGCTGCGTATTGTTGTATTGTTGGCAGTGCACGATAGTAAAAGATATTTCTTGAAGGGTAGGTAAATGTTTTGAGGGAATTTGTCCACAATCACTATAAACTGTTAATTTTTCACCGTAAAAACACCGCCACACTGCACTGAATGTAAATAAGCTACTGTAGACTGTAAATAATACTCAGGATTAGTTCTTTTTGAATATTTTGAAATTAAAAACGTTGAGCGCGGACCTTAGAGATGTTGACCGCTCGGGCGGCAAGCGCGTATATGTGATTATGAGAGCGATGATTATTTTTGTTGTCTATTTTTTTAGGAAGAAGAACTTGAAAATATAGAACCGTTGACGGACGCGTTGTCAACCTCAGGTAAGAAAATAGATGTTTCAATTTGTTATTTAATAACATTAGTATGTTATCAAAGAAGCCAATAGTGATTCATTTTTTTTAAAAAACATGAATCGTTACAGATGATGAAGAATACGAACACTATTATAACACACCGAATGATCAGCGAGAGGATAATCGAATAACAGAAATAGGAACGTCTTCCCATAGCACACAAAACCAACACGAAACCCAAAATATAACTACAAGTCAAGAAAGCTCTACTGAAGTAGTAATAAATGAAATGAATGACATGGAACTAGATAATGAATCTATTTCCTCCCCAAAAGAGTGCGATGATTTAATGCAAGAGAGTTTATCGAAATTATCCAGTATTGATCTTTCAAAGGTCGAAACGTCGATTATATTCGACAGTGACTCGGATGATGACAATAATATGTTGATGATTGATGATGGCCCCGTCATGAGTGATGGTGGTAATGATCAAAGTGAGATAGTTAGTCAAATAGAAGCAAATAAGGATACTAGTGAGAAATCTAGGGATAGGAGTGAAGAAGGTGAAGGTGAAACTGTGGAAAATAAAGATTCAAGTATGGACACAGATAAGAGTAAAGATAAAGTTGAGGAAGCAAATGGTCAAAGTGCGATCAATAAAGATCAAAGTGATGGTCTAACTAGTAGTAAAACTGTAATGGATGTGGATATTTCTCTTGATAATACAGTGAATGCTACAAATCAAGAAAATGAATCTTGCTTACACAAAGAAATATCTAATGTACAAACGAATGAAATAGAAGTTCAAAGTAATTTGAATCAAACAGCATCAATTACTAATGAACCTAATCCAGAGAAAACATTAAATAATGAAGCTAGTTCAAATGTAAATACATTAGCTCAATCTCAAGAAATATTGGCCACTGTTAATGATGATTCAAATCCTACAAATAATATACAACTAACAGACGTTGTAGATGGTCCCAATTTAGAAATGAATGATGAAATTACAGAAAATCAGCTTGGAAGGTCGATTGAAAATTCTAACGAGACCATTGGAACTACAAATCGACGCGAACGCGTAATGGCTTTAGCAAGGAAAATATACAACTCAACATTTCGCGGATATGAATCTAATCAAACAGTAGGAATACCAACAGATGTCGTAGATAAAATAGACAGTTCTGCTCTTATAAAGTCTAAAACTAGCGTAGCCGATACTACTGAAGATATCGATGTGAATATAGCAGAAGTGGACGAAGCAGAGAAAGAGATTGAGAGTCTACTAACAGAAGCGAAGGGAATGGTGTTGAGCGGAGAGGAGAGCGACGGAGATAGCTCTACGAGTGAGGGAGATAGCGGTACGAGTGAGAGATACAGCGCTAG
Organism: Maruca vitrata; assembly: GCA_039566165.1. Lineage (NCBI taxonomy): Eukaryota > Metazoa > Arthropoda > Insecta > Lepidoptera > Crambidae > Maruca > Maruca vitrata. The sequence goes on from CM076941.1 coordinate 195,449, forward strand.
TGACGGGGATAGCAGGATGGACAGCGATTACAGCGGGAGGGGGCTCGGTGAGTTGCTAATTAGTTTTTTAATGTTATTAAGACTAGCCCGGTAGAGCAGTGGTTAGTGACTGGCTACGTTTCTAAGAGTAGTGGGTTCGATCCCCATCCGTGACAAACATTCATGTGTTGAACATTTGTCGGCTAGTCCACGAGTTCAAAGTCATACAGTCATACATAGAAAGAGCTATGGTCGGTGTTTCTGTATCGAAGCAGAAATAAGGCGATCCTGCGGAGAACTAAAGTCATCGCCATAGCTCATCGAATCAGCAAGCTGAAGTGGCAGTGGGCTGGCCACATCAGCCGTAGAACCGACGACCGATGGGGTAGATGATTTCTGGAGTGGATACCGCGTCTCAGCAAACGTAGTGTAGGACGCCCGCAGGCCAGGTGGTGTGACGATCTGCGCAGGACGGCTGGTAGGAGCTGGATGCGAGTAGCTGAAGATAGAGAGAAGTGGCGTTCATTTGGGGAGGCCTATGTCCAGTAGTGGACAGGGATGGACTAATCATGATGATGAAGATGAATAGTTGGGTGAGAATATGTGTTTAACCATGTGCTTTCAAATATCTATGTATTTATATCATTTCAACTCTTAGCAGTACTAGATCTGCTTAAATAAGGAAAAACAATCAAAGGTATTCCACCTACAACGGGAATTTGGTTAGGGGTGAGAGCCGCTCGCCCGCAAGTCCGGTGATGATGACGAGGCTACTCCAAGCCGGCATCGTAGTCGGAGAAGAAGAATAAAACGGGAATTCGGGATTTGTGTTCTACTCTTATTTGTGTTAACTGTCTCCTTTATTTTCGCTCCCTGTCACATCGACATCGAAAGCCAATAGTTCCGACACGTCGGAGGACGACTCGTCTCCCTCCACGCCGCGCCCGGCTTCGCCTGAGGATTTCGACTTTGAGACTGGTAATAGGAACTTCCAAGTTTTATTTTCTTGATCTTTGATTTTACATTCTTTCTTCTTTCTGATGTCTTAATTTCGTCACTGATTCGTCATTATTTCCTATTATTCAAGTTTTTCATTGTTTTTTTTTGATTCGACAATACTTTCTTTTTCTTAAATTTTTTATTCTTTATTTCTCGTTCGTTATTTCTTCTTTGATTTATCTTTATTTTCTTACAAGAATTCACAAATTAGATTTTTCCATACCGGGGGAACTATCCTACTTTGGGCTTTACTGACGTTTTATAAGTGAAAGTAAGAAGTCAACATGAATGTATGATTTTTCATTTCAGATACGAAACTGACAATGATCTGTAAAGTAGTTCTGACGCGATTGGAGGATATGTCTCTTTGGTCTCAAGCTGACCAGAAATCTAGCGGCAGACAGCAGAAGAAATGTCATTCTGGGCGAAGGTAAAGAAGTAACTTTCGTGTTTCTGATTCGATAAAAATAAATATCTGAAATATCTAGGACGTTTCCACACATGGTCATCTGACCCCAAACTAAGCAGAGCTTGTACTATGGGCGTCAGAGACTGATATACATACTTAAATACATAATCACACACACAAACACCGATGATGATGGCTCGGTGGAACAGTGGTTAGTGACCCCGACTGACTGTTCCAAGAGTCGTGGGTTCGATTCGTACTCGGGATAGATATTTGTGTGATGAACATCGGTGTTTGTTCCGTGTCTGGGTGTGATTATGTATTTAAGTATCTATTTATAAATATCTATGTATGTATATCAGTCTCTGACGCCCATAGTACTAGCTCTGCTTAGTTTGGGGTCAGATGACCATGTGTGGAAATGTCTAGACATTTATTTATTTATAGGTTACGCCGTCATTCGAAAGAAATATTACGAGGCGACGTAAAGAGCCTACTGAAGCTGTGCCGGCCCGTGTCTGTGGTGCTGCAGAGGCTGTCCAGCCTCCAGATAGAAGCGGCGATTGGGGCGATTAGAAAAGGCAAATCGATTGTGAACAAAAGTGGTAGTAAAGAAGGGGCGATTGAAGCGACAAGAACTGAAGGGGCTATTAGAAATGGCAAATCGATTGTGAACGAAAGTGGAAGTGAGGAAGGGTCGAATCAATCGGTTTGGGCGATTGAAGCGATCGGGGCGGAAGTGTCGGTTGTTGACGACGTGTCGATCGGGCATCCGCCCCAAGTGTCGAATGGGGAGGAAGGGTGGGAACGAGCAGTGGAAGGGGGCTCCGCAGTCCCCTCGGAGGAATCGTCGTTGGATGCTAGAGCGTGCTGTCCAGCGCGAGTCCATCGAGATGCAAATGATGCTAAAAGACGAGAAAACCCTGCGCATGAAGACGTTGACTACCACGAGTGAGTACGAACCTATATAAATAACTAGCTTTCCGCCCGCGACTTCGTCCGCGTAGAGACGTTTAACGGGTAAAACATTACTTTCTTATAGCGCAGTCGGTTAAAAAGTAGCCTATAACCTTTTTTAGGCTCTGGACTATATCTGTACCAAATTTCATTTAAATCGGTCCAGTACTCTATGCGTGAAAGCGTAACATACAGACAGAGTTACTTTCGGATTTATAATATTAGTAAGGATTAGTAAGGAAGTAAGGATTTGATTTTGAAAAAAAAAACTGTTTTCAATAGCACGTTTGTTAGATACCAGTTACACGCGAAATGACAAATAATAAAAAGTTAAAAACTAAAACCCAACTACGACAAAAAACGACGCTGAAAAAGTATAAAACAAGACTTTTAGAACACTGAACTGAACAAAGTTGCTTATGTAGTTCCAAGTAAATGGACACAGTAGACTCTACCAAAATGCTTATGTTGAAAATTGACAATAATGTCATACAATACTATTTTGAAGTATGCAATATTCACTATGTAGAGATAGGTTTTCATGTTTGGAAAACCGCAGTCACACGTTGTCAAAGTGCTACGGTAGGTAGGTACTTGTGTATGGAACGTGTGACTACGCCTTTCCAAACATGAAAACTTATCTCTACATAGTAAATATTGCATACTTCAAAATAGTATTGTATGACATTATTGTCAATTTTCAACATAAGCATTTTGGTAGAGTCTACTGTGTCCATTTACTTGGAACTACATAAGCAACTTTGTTCAGTTCAGTGTTCTAAAAGTCTTGTTTTATACTTTTTCAGCGTCGTTTTTTGTCGTAGTTGGGTTTTAGTTTTTATTTATTTTATTTATTTATTTATTAAGGACAACCAACAAATCTTACACTAAACAAATACAACAGATACATGGCATAGAACTAGAGCTAAGTGCAGATTCAATTACAGGTTGCCACGACTTGCAATGTGAGATAATCTATATAATGGGGTAGACTGATGAAAATTTTAGTTATTAGAAAAGTAATTTAATATATATTTTTTGAACTTATGTAAACTATTTGAATGTATATCGATATCCAATATTTTATTATTAATTAGATTGTACTGTCGTTGCAACCTGTTCATGACTGAGTGGTGGCCTAGATTGCTCTTAGATCCTTTGATATTAAAGGGTAAGTATTTACCTTGCCTAGGTAGTTTTAGCGGTATGTTAAACTGAAGCTGTTCCAAAAGACTGGGACAATCCAGCCCACCTCTCAAAATTTTAAATAAAAACAATAGGTCCAACATTAATCTTCTGTCTGTAAGACTCGACATTTTAAATTTAGAGAGTCTTGCATCGTAAGAAGGCAGTTGCTTGGCCAAGCCAGATTGGAATGAAAGGTGCCATAAGAATCTCCTTTGAACATTTTCTAGTCGTTTAGCATGCACTTCATAGTGAGGTGACCATACAGGGCTACAATATTCTAGCGTCGATCGAACATATGCATTGAATAGTAGTATCTTGGTGGGTGGTTTTAACTCCTTGCAGTTGCGTATTACAAAACCTAGCATTCGGAAGGCTTTACAGGTAATATTATCTATGTGTTTATGAAAACTTAGTTTTTTATCTAATATTACACCCAGATCACGCACATCATCTACTTCTTTGAGGATTCGCCCCTTAATGTGGTAAGTATATGTTGCTGGTAACTTGCTTTTTGTAAATCTAATAAAATGACATTTATCAGCATTTAGATCCATTAAGTTATTTTGAACCCATATTGATAGACTGTCCAAGTCTTCCTGAAGAAGCGCCTCATCGCCAGGTGACTTGATTTCCTTGCAGATTTTCAAGTCATCCGCAAAAAGGTAGGCCCTAGAGTGCTTGACAACTGACACAATGTCATTAATAAAAATAATGAATAGGGTAGGACCGAGATGCGATCCCTGAGGAACGCCTGAGAGCACAGGAAATGAATCCGACGTAAAACCCTCCAGAACAACTGTTGCTGTTCTATCTGCCAGATAAGAAGAGAACCATCTTACTAAGCCTTCACCAAACCGAATTCAGACAACTTGGACAGCAAAATGCTGTGATCCACCCTGTCAAAAGCCTTGCTGAAGTCTGTGTAGATTGCGTCAACTGGATGTCGGTTATCAACAGACCGACTAATATCAGACACAAACTCAGCAAGACCGGACCCAGTAGAACGACCCTTAATAAATCCAAACTGACGAATAGAGATAGAATGTTTAATGTGCCATGCTAGAATCGGACAAAGGAGGGATTCAAAAACTTTGGCAACTATGGGCAGAAGGGAAATAGGTCTGTAATTTTTCACTAGTTTTACATCACCAGATTTGAAGACGGGTACTATGACGGCTTTTTTCCAAAATGTAGGAAAATTGCCTGAGTGCAAGGATTCGTTAAAAATCAATGAAAGCGGATATGCCAAACACTTAGAGCAGTGAAACAAAAATACCGAAGGGATTCCGTCTGCTCCAGCTCCCTTAGCAGGATCTAGTTTAGCAAGAGTACGCTCAATTTGACGTGGTGAAAAAGATATCCCTCCAATACAGCTATTACTTGAGGCTACCGCTGGGACCAATGGGACAGTAATTTTTCCAGCCGGTTTAATGGGAACGTTGTAGGCTTTCATAAAATTATTTGCGAACAAATTAGCAATTCCTCCCAGTGTCAGCAGTATTATTTTCAAAGTGCATTATAGATGGATAATTACTGCTATTGGATTTCTTATGCTTCAAAAAGGACCAGAATACTTTGGGGTTCCAAGCGAGCGATTTCTCGACATCCGATATGTATTTTTTATAGTTTAATGTAACCAAGGCGTCACACCTATTCTTTAAAGATTGTAAGTATATAAGATCTAGAGGGTTATAAAACTTTTTGTATCTTACTCGGTACTTATTTTTCTCGCGAAGAAGTTGTATCAAAGCTTTAGAGTACCAAACAGGATATTTTTTGTTCTTGGGTTTACGCAGAGGAACATAGCTGGATATCACCTGCCTTAATATGCAATAAAAACGTTCAACTTTATCGTCTAAACTTATACACCCACAAAATTCTTGATCCCACGAGATCCCCGTAAGAGTAGAAACAATTCCCTCATAGTCCGCTTTAAAAAAATTATGCCTCGCCTCGTTGTCCTTGTCCCTCAGTCTGGAATCAGTGCTTATAGGAACAAGGATCTCCAAGCTGGGATGATGAGGATCTTCGTTACTGAGGCTAGTAGGACTTTTGTAGCTATGTCTAATACGAAATTTGAAAGTATCAAATCTAAAATTCTATTTTTAAAATTACATATGTCATTGTATTGTTTTAGGCCATTTAAATTAATAAAATCTGATAATATGCAGTTAAGAGCGCCGCCGGTACCTGAGTTATTAGGTAAACAATTTGTCCATGTTTGGGAACTCATATTAAAGTCGCCTACAACAATTGTGTTTGTATGTGACTCCATATTACGACTGGTAACATTAGTGAACTCTGTCAGCATTTGAGTTTGAACAGGAGGGGGTAAGTATACGGAGCAGATGTGTAAAATATTCGTAGATAACTTTGTTTTAAATAACAATGCAACCCATACGTCCTCACATTTACTTTCGTATGCCGAAAGCCTATACGAACTTAACTTTTTATTATTTGTACTATTTTGGTGTTAAAGTGTATTTGTGGCGCATAATATTATCAAAAGTTAAATTGATGAACCAACATGTTTTATATTTTATCAGTCCATGAATATACGTAAAGTCACATTCAAATGCTAGTAATATACACCGTGAAATTTTAGTGGTTGTTTTCCCGAAGCAGAACGATTTACCCATCGTAGTACTATCGAACCATGCTAATTATTTCGTGAAAACGTAAAAAAAAAATCTCAACTTTTCAAAAAAAATATTATTTAACTCGAAACAGTGAGAAATGATAGTAGTAGTAATAGTAGGTAGATACCTACGTAGATTGTAATTTATTACCCTAATGGCGGCGCGGCGCGGCGGCGGCGCCCTTTGTCGGACTGCCCCGACAAAGGCGCCGCCGCCGCGACGACTCTTTGATAGAGCCGCGCACCGGGCGCGAGCGCACTACCGATACCTACGGACTCCTCAGTCCCGCTGCGTGCGCCGTCCGCTGCGCACGCACGCACGCCGCTCGCCGCCCGCCGCCTACGCATGTGTGACGCGATACCGTGAGGTCAAAATGGATCGCCATTATGTTTATTCGAATGTGGAGTATGTGTCTAGCAGATGTGGTGATGTGAACCCGCAGGTGCCACAGCACCGGACGATCGTAACCGCTACCCAGCGGCTGCTCGATCACGGGCAGTTTGCGATGAGTTGAAAACTGGGATAGTGGACGCTTTCAATGTAGTTAGACGTGACAGAGGCACTATCAAATTCATAATCTAACCAGATAAAACGTGCGCGTTTGTGTGTGGAACGCAGTGGCTTACATTTTGATAATTGCTCCGGTACCAGGAAGAGTAAGTACTTGTACATAATTTGTGAATAGTGAAATTTCTAAGGTTAGGTAGGAAATTCAAATCAGTGTAAATACGTTGATTTTCATTTTTAACCGACTTCAAAAAAAGGAGGAGGTTCTCAATTCGTCTGTATGTATAATATTTTTTTTTTTTTTTTTTTTTTTTTTTTTATGTATGTTCACCGATATTTTCGTCAATTATAGACGGATTTCAAAAATTTTTTTTTGGTTGGATAGAGTTCACTTCCGAGGTGGTCCCATTTTCACCAGTCTCGGATCTGATGATGGGATCCAGGAGAAATCGAGGGCAACCTTCAAATTTTATAGGGACATGTACCGCGTTTTGCATATTATCTGAAGTCATATTGGCATTTGCTTCTGGCTATCATAATCTTATGATGCTGAGCTGATGATGGAAGGTCAACTCCTTAATAGTTATGAGTAAAAGAATAATTATTTCAATAGTGAATACATATTAAGACTACTAGTTATAATATCAGTAGCATTACAGGTGAGCTAAACTATTAGGTTGACCAGTCTAGGATCTGATGATGGGATCCAGGAGAAATCGAGGGCAACCCTCAAATTTTATAGGCATATGAACCGCGTTTTACATATTTTCTGAAGTTATATTGGCATTTGCTTCTGGCAATCATAATGTTATGATGCTGAGCTGATGATGGAAGGTCAACTCCTTAATAGTTGGGAGTAAAGGGATAATTCTTTCAAATCTGTGTACATATTAATACTACTAGTTATAATACCACTAGAATTATAGGTGAGCTGAACTAATAGGGTCCAATCTAGGATCTGATTATGGGATCCAGGAGAAATCGAGGGCAACCCTTAAATTTTATAGGCACATGTACCACGTTTCACATATTTTCTGAAGTTATATTGGCATTGCTTCTTGTAATCATAATGTTATAATGTTGAGCTGATGATGGAAGGTCAACTCCTTAATTGTTTGGAGTAAAAGGATAATTCTTTCAATACTGTATACATATTAAGACTACTAGTTATAATATCAGTAGAATTATAGATGAGCTGAACTAATAGGGTGCTAAAAATGTAACACTAAAAAAGAGGAAAAAAATTGTAAACAAAAAAAAACCGCCTTCAAAAACCCGACTCACTAAAAATTACAAAATAATATAATACGAACATTAATCTGGGTATGAATTTGATATGTTGTTGAAGGCGGTGCCAATTAAATTTTTGAGGAAAACTGCATGAAATATAAACGGCACCGCCTTCAACAACATATCAAATTCATACCCAGATTAATGTTCGTATTATATTATTTTGTAATTTTTAGTGAGTCGGGTTTTTGAAGGCGGTTTTTTTTTTGTTTACAATTTTTTAAATACTTTATTACCTAATTCAGCAACAAATTATTACTTTCAGACAATCTTAACTCTTCTTTTTGATGACCCGATGTTTATCCATTAAAACATTTTGTTCGTAATTTAGTAGGCAAAGTATTTACGATGGTCCTAAGCCCGGTAAAGTATGAAGGAAATATGGAAATCACTTGTTAGTAAATAGGTAGTAAGTTAAAATCAGCTGATTGATACCAGCAATCGGTATCAATCAGCTGATCGGACGGTCAATAACCTGTCGAATCATTAGGCCTGTCCTCCACCGGACGTTATTTTAGTACTATTATTTACGTTACTGTTATTACAGTTTCAGTTTATACGTTACCTGTAAAAAACTTACCGGTTGATAAATTGGAAACGAATTTTTGAGACATGTTAGTTCGGCATGTGCACTTTTACAATAAAAGTTAGTATTTTACGATGATTATTAGTGCCGTACCGTAATAAGTATCGTTACCATTTAACGTTAAAATAAGTATCGCTACTTATTCAACGGTAATTATTTTCCCATTCCAATAGTATCCTTTTTGAAATAACTTATTTGTACTGAAGAGAAGTGGAGATTTTTTTGACGCTCCGCTGCGTCGCTTGCTCCGGACAGACAGCCTTATTATTTAAATAATAATAACAATTCTAGCAGGACGAAGCGCGGCTAGTACTACTGGCGTTAGTTGGCGTTCTCGAATTCGAATGTTTCGTTTATCACTTTTGTAAAACTGACATTTAGTGATTTTAATAAAAAAAAACTGCATCGATCTATTGTACTACTAAGACAGAATCATTATGCTGCGGGAAAACAACCACTAAAATTTCACGGTGTATATATATTTAAAATGTACAAGTAAAGCGCTTTCCAATGATACCAAACACGGCGTATTTATCTTAACTTTATTTTTTTACTCTGTATGTTTTGTCCGCTAGTGGGCGCCACATTAGATTTTGTGAAACCCTATATAGCCTATAACCAGCGGACAATTAAGACGCTTCTAATGATATGTCATTTGTCGAATTCTGACAAGCAATTTAGAAGTTATGTGGAAACAGATGAACATACATACATACATACATACATAGCCTGTCAAAATCCTAACCCTCCTTTTGCTTTGCCGTAGTCGGGTAACAAAAAGGGTCTTCCTTCGCTCAGTATAAGGTCGTGACGGCGAGTAGAGCTGCCACGACCACTGGTATTCTGCGGAGGCCCTTTATTTTTAACCGACTTCAAAAAAAGGAGGAGGTTCTCAATTCGTCTGTATGTATAATATTTTTTTTTTTTTTTTTTTTATGTATGTTCACCGATATTTTCGTCAATTATAGACGGATTTCAAAATTTTTTTTTTGGTTGGATACAGTTCACTTCCGAGGTGGTCCCATTTTCACCAGTCCCGGATCTGATGATGGGATCCAGGAGAAATCGAGGGCAACCCTCAAATTTTATAGGCACATGTACCGCGTTTTATATATTTTCTGAAGTGATATTGGCATTGCTTCTTGCAATCATAATGTTATGATGCTGAGCTGATGATGGAAGGTCAACTCCTTAATTGTTTGGAGTAAAAGGATAATTCTTTCAATACTGTATACATATTAAGACTACTAGTTATAATATCAGTTGTATTACAGGTGAGCTGAACTAATAGGGTAACTAAAGATTTAACACTAAAAAGTATGAAAAAAAATTGTAAACAAAAAAAAAACCGCCTTCAAAAACCCGACTCACTAAAAATTACAAAATAATATAATACGAACATTTATAATCATCTGGGTATGAATTTTATATGTTTTTGAAGGCGGTGCCAATCAAAATTTTGAGGAAAAATTGTAAACAAAAAAAAAACCGCCTTCAAAAACCCGACTCACTAAAAATTACAAAATAATATAATACGAACATTAATCTGGGTATGAATTTTATATGTTGTTGAAGGCGGTGCCAATTAAATTTTTGAGGAAAACTGCATGAAATATAAACGGCACCGCCTTCAACAATATATCAAATTCATACCCAGATTAATGTTCGTATTATATTATTTTGTAATTTTTAGTGAGTCGGGTTTTTGAAGGCGGTTTTTTTTTTGTTTACAATTTTTTTTCATCCTTTTTAGTGTTACATTTTTTTACACCCTATTAGTTCAGCTCAAATATAATTCTACTGATATTATAACTAGTAGTCTTAATATGTATACAGTATTGAAAGAATTATCCTTTTACTCCAAACAATAAAGGAGTTGACCTTCCATCATCAGCTCAACATTATAACATTATGATTGCAAGAAGCAATGCCAATATAACTTCAGAAAATATGTGAAACATGGTACATGTGCCTATAAAATTTAAGGGTTGCCCTAGATTTCTCCTGGATCCCATAATCAGATCCTAGACTGGACCCCATTAGTTCAGCTCACCTATAATTCTAGTGGTATTATAACTAGTAGTATTAATCCAATCAAAAACATAAATGTGAAATGAGAGCCACGTTCAATATTATGATAATTGCCTTGGTTGTTGACTTCAACGACAAAAGAAGTGAGATCTAAATGGGTGCCAAGTTCAATGGTCAACCCTGAAATTTATTTATAAGTAACACTATAACATACCTATCATATCTTCTTATAACATAAGATAATGTATGGTGGTAGCCTATGAAGGTCTGTCTTGGCTAGTTTCTATAAACCTACCAACGTATTATTATGTTCGCTCGCTAGTTTCTACCAACAATCCAAATTTTCGGAATTATAAAATAAATACCGACAAATACCAAACTAACCAAGACAACTAACTAGACTACTAACTAACTAAATAAAGAAAACTAGCCAAGACAGACCTTCATAGGCTACCACCATACATTATCTTATGTTATAAGAAGATATGATAGGTATGTTATAGTGTTACTTATAAATAAATTTCAGGGTTGACCATTGAACTTGGCACCCATTTAGATCTCACTTCTTTTGTCGTTGAAGTCAACAACCAAGGCAATTATCATAATATTGAACGTGGCTCTCATTTCACATTTATGTTTTTGATTGGATATCATTACTTTTTGTAGAAAAGTATATATCATCATAACGCCGTAGGTCCTTTGAAAAGGACAAATTCAAAACTACAACTAGACTTTATAAATATAAAACAATTGAATCAGTTACTGTATTTTCCTACGTTTACGGGGTATAACCCTAAGTAATAAATATGAGAACCGACTATAAGTACCTACTCTTAATTGTAAATAAGTAAGTATGTATACCTAAATATATACTTAGTGCTCTGCCTTCCTCGGTATATAGGCGTGATTAGGCACTAATTAGGTATTTATGTTAAGCGTTCATAATAGAACCTAACCGCAGCAGTGGTCTCCTTTTTCACGGCTTTCAGGGTGAGTGCGACAGGCTCAACATGGTCTATTGTGCCTGTCGACCTCATATGTGGATCTCACTACCGCTTACCATCAGGTGGAGTGAGGTCATCTTGTTAGCCTCTTATAAAAATAAAAAAAATAAAAAAAAACCTAATTATTAAAAAATTGCCAGTTTTTTATTTTTTCCTTTGTATTCATGTAATTACCTATCTGCATACCAAATTTCAACTCTCTAGGTCATTTGGAACTGGGTTAGAATTTTGATCTGTCAGTCAGTCAATGATAAAAATGAGGATTTTTGGACATTAATATCTAAATAACTGTTTGAGATAAGCTTATGAAATTTAGAACACATATTTATCTCGCAAGTCACAATATATGAGCCAAATTTGATACGTTTATGTGAAATAGTTTTTGATTTATGAGGGGTTCAAAAGTGGTTCCAAATGGTTCGTGTAATATTACACACGGTGCGGTCCGCCAGTTCTGTTTCTTGAACTTGGCTTGACACGCTACCGCGTGTCTAGATATGTACACAGATTTGAAAGAATTATCCCTTTACTCCCAACTATTAAGGAGTTGACCTTCCATCATCAGCTCAGCATCATAACATTATGATTTCCAGAAGCAAATGCCAATATAACTTCAGAAAATATGTAAAACGCGGTACATGTGCCTATAAAATTTGAGGGTTGCCCTCGATTTCTCCTGGATCCCATCATCAGATCCTAGACTGGTCAACCTAATAGTTTAGCTCACCTGTAATGCTACTGATATTATAACTAGTAGTCTTAATATGTATACAGTATTGAAAGAATTATCCTTTTTAACCGACTTCAAAAAAAGGAGGAGGTTCTCAATTCGTCTGTATGTATAATATTTTTTTTTTTTTATGTATGTTCACCGATATTTTCGTCAATTATAGACGGATTTCAAAAATTTTTTTTTGGTTGGATACAGTTCACTTCCGAGGTGGTCCCATTTTCACCAGTCCCGGATCTGATGATGGGATCCAGGAGAAATCGAGGGCAACCCTCAAATTTTATAGGGACATGTACCGCGTTTTGCATATTATCTGAAGTTATATTGGCATTTGCTTCTGGAAATCATAATCTTATGATGCTGAGCTGATGATGGAAGGTCAACTCCTAAATACTTAGGAGTAAAAGGATAATTCTTTCAATACTGTATACATATTAAGACTACTAGTTATAATATCAGTAGCATTATAGGTGAGCTGAACTAATAGGGTGACCAGTCTAGGATCTGATGATGGGATCCAGGAGAAATCGAGGGCAACCCTCAAATTTTATAGGCACATGTACCGCGTTTTATATATTTTCTGAAGTGATATTGGCATTGCTTCTTGCAATCATAATGTTATGATGCTGAGCTGATGATGGAAGGTCAACTCCTTAATTGTTTGGAGTAAAAGGATAATTCTTTCAATACTGTATACATATTAAGACTACTAGTTATAATATCAGTAGTATTACAGGTGAGCTGAACTAATAGGGTAACAAAAAATTTAACACTAAAAGTATGAAAAAATTGTAAACAAAAAAAAAAAAACCGCCTTCAAAAACCCGACTCACTAAAAATTACAAAATAATATAATACGAACATTTATAATCATCTGGGTATGAATTTTATATTTTTTTGAAGGCGGTGCCAATCAAAATTTTGAGGAAAAAGAAGCACTCTGTGCTTGTCTGTTTGAAATATAAACGGCACCGCCTTCAACAACATATAAAATTCATACCCAGATGATTATAAATGTTCGTATTATATTATTTTGTAATTTTTAGTGAGTCGGGTTTTTGAAGGCGGTTTTTTTTTTTAACCGACTTCAAAAAAAGGAGGAGGTTCTCAATTCGTCTGTATGTATAATATTTTTTTTTTTTTTTTTTTATGTATGTTCAGCGATATTCCCGTCAATCATGGACGGATTTCAAAAATTTTTTTTTGGTTGGATAGAGTTAACTTCCGATGTGGTCCCATTTTCACCAGTCTCGGATCTGATGATGGGATCCAGGAGAAATCGAGGGCAACCTTCAAATTTTATAGGGACATGTACCGCGTTTTGCATATTATCTGAAGTCATATTGGCATTTGCTTCTGGATATCATAATCTTATGATCCTGAGCTGATGATGGAAGGTCAACTCCTTAATAGTTATGAGTAAAAGAATAATTATTTCAATACTGTATACATATTAAGACTACTAGTTATAATATCAGTAGCATTACAGGTGAGCTAAACTATTAGGTTGACCAGTCTAGGATCTGATGATGGGATCCAGGAGAAATCGAGGGCAACCCTCAAATTTTATAGGCATATGTACCGCGTTTTACATATTTTCTGAAGTTATATTGGCATTTGCTTCTGGCAATCATAATGTTATGATGCTGAGCTGATGATGGAAGGTCAACTCCTTAATAGTTGGGAGTAAAGGGATAATTCTTTCAAATATGTGTACATATTGATGCTACTAGTTATAATATCAGTAGAATTATAGGTGAGCTGAACTAATAGGGTGTTAAAAAATGTAACACTAAAAAGGATGAAAAAAAATTGTAAACAAAAAAAAAACCGCCTTCAAAAACCCGACTCACTAAAAATTACAAAATAATATAATACGAACATTAATCTGGGTATGAATTTGATATGTTGTTGAAGGCGGTGCCAATTAAATTTTTGAGGAAAACTGCATGAAATATAAACGGCACCGCCTTCAACAACATATCAAATTCATACCCAGATTAATGTTCGTATTATATTATTTTGTAATTTTTAGTGAGTCGGGTTTTTGAAGGCGGTTTTTTTTTGTTTACAATTTTTGTTTACAATTTTACTCCAAACAATAAAGGAGTTGACCTTCCATCATCAGCTCAGCATCATAAGATTATGATAGCCAGAAGCAAATGCCAATATGACTTCAGATAATATGCAAAACGCGGTACATGTCCCTATAAAATTTGAAGGTTGCCCTCGATTTCTCCTGGATCCCATCATCAGATCCAAGACTGGTGAAAATGGGACCACCTCGGAAGTGAACTCTATCCAACCAAAAAAAAATTTTTGAAATCCGTCTATAATTGACGAAAATATCGGTGAACATACATAAAAAAAAAAAAAAAAAAATATTATACATACAGACGAATTGAGAACCTCCTCCTTTTTTTGAAGTCGGTTAAAAAGAAGCACTCTGTGCTTGTCTGTTTGAAATATAAACGGCACCGCCTTCAACAACATTTAAAATTCATACCCAGATGATTATAAATGTTCGTATTATATTATTTTGTAATTTTTAGTGAGTCGGGTTTTTGAAGGCGGTTTTTTTTTTGTTTACAATTTTATTTTATTTATTAGGACAACCAACAAGACATACACTACCTAAAACTGATGCCTAAAACTATTTGGTACTTATGCTAAGTGCTGACTTAATTATAGGTTGCCACGGCATGCAAATGTGTTACAACACTATATAAATAATAAATAACTATTTACGCCGACGAGAAAGAAGCAATTATGTTTCGTTTAAATTTGTGCTTACTATCCGAGAAAATGTCTATAGATTCACATTTTAGTGCATTGTATTGGCGTTGGCTTCTACTCATAGTTGCGTGGTGGTGGTGAAGATTGGTCTTACATCTTTTGATGATGGATGAACAAAATGGGGTCGCTTCCTAGTGGTAAACCACTACCTTCCCTATACTAAGGGATCAAAATAAAAAACAAAGCCAACTTTGACTATATAGAGTAGGATGTTTATTCATTTCCACAGTTGAACCTATATGACTCCAAGAAAACAAAACGCTTGCGCGATGTAAAAACTGTTCAACGCCATCTATTGAGGCGTAACGGAACTAAAACGAACAACCCTTTGTATCGACTTAAACAATGGATTTTGGGCGATATCGATAAAAAACACTAATCGATCGCTCGCCCCCAGCCGCTACCACCGCGGGCGCGTGTGCTCGTGCTGCTGCGTGCACCTCGCCGCGCCGCCCGACGCGCGCGCGCTGCGCCGCCTCGAGCAGCGCCTGCGCGTCACGCTCGCCGGCGCGCGCCGCCAGAGTGAGTACACATGCACTGACACTAGCTGCGCTGCTGCGTGCACCTCGCCGCGCCGCCCGACGCGCGCGCTGCGCCGCCTCGAGCAGCGCCTGCGCGTCACGCTCGCCGGCGCGCGCCGCCAGAGTGAGTACACATGCACTGACACCAGCTGCGCTGCTGCGTGCACCTCGCCGCGCCGCCCGACGCGCGCGCTGCGCCGCCTCGAGCAGCGCCTGCGCGTCACGCTCGCCGGCGCGCGCCGCCAGAGTGAGTACACATGCACTGACACTAGCTGCGCTGCTGCGTGCACCTCGCCGCGCCGCCCGACGCGCGCGCGCTGCGCCGCCTCGAGCAGCGCCTGCGCGTCACGCTCGCCGGCGCGCGCCGCCAGAGTGAGTACACATGCACTGACACTAGCTGCGCTGCTGCGTGCACCTCGCCGCGCCGCCCGACGCGCGCGCGCTGCGCCGCCTCGAGCAGCGCCTGCGCGTCACGCTCGCCGGCGCGCGCCGCCAGAGTGAGTACACATGCACTGACACTAGCTGCGCTGCTGCGTGCACCTCGCCGCGCCGCCCGACGCGCGCGCGCTGCGCCGCCTCGAGCAGCGCCTGCGCGTCACGCTCGCCGGCGCGCGCCGCCAGAGTGAGTACACATGCACTGACACTAGCTGCGCTGCTGCGTGCACCTCGCCGCGCCGCCCGACGCGCCGCCTCGAGCAGCGCCTGCGCGTCACGCTCGCCGGCGCGCGCCGCCAGAGTGAGTACACATGCACTGACACTAGCTGCGCTGCTGCGTGCACCTCGCCGCGCCGCCCGACGCGCCGCCTCGAGCAGCGCCTGCGCGTCACGCTCGCCGGCGCGCGCCGCCAGAGTGAGTACACATGCACTGACACTAGCTGCGCTGCTGCGTGCACCTCGCCGCGCCGCCCGACGCGCCGCCTCGAGCAGCGCCTGCGCGTCACGCTCGCCGGCGCGCGCCGCCAGAGTGAGTACACATGCACTGACACTAGCTGCGCTGCTGCGTGCACCTCGCCGCGCCGCCCGACGCGCCGCCAATTATGAACACTTACTGTAAAAAAAAAAAAAATTACCAAAAAGTATGTAAATTTTCTTTGTTTGATTTTCACCCCTTTAATTTGCAATTCTGTAAAATTACTGCTACTAATGTTACTAACATAGCATAAATTTGCCGAAACATATCGATTTATTTTTTAAATTAAAGTTTTACATGAAAAATAAAAACACTGATTTATGGCACCTGTGCCATTCGCGTTCATTTTTCGTTTTGATGCTCTGGCAGTAGCGGTATGACATTTTCAGGGTATACTATCCATGAATGTGAGTTCCAATATGATAGGGTTATGACTCAAATCGGTATCGTAATTATAAAGACCCACTTTTGAACTACTTCTAGAAAAAAAATCGTGCAAGCAGGTCCAGTAGTTAAGCTACAGTGAAGACTTTTATACTGAATTCCGGCTTCTTACAAAAATTTCACAAAAATCTCAATAACTTTGGAACTATTGAAAATCGCTGAACATACATGGGGGCTATATCGATAGGTATTGAAGTCCCCTATCGATTGACTTACGATGATCCACCCCCCCTGTTACACCCTGTATAACTAGTGACCTGCCCTCGCTTCTAGACTAGCTGTGCCCGCCGCAGAGTGAGTACATCTGTACTAATACTAGTGACCCGTCCTAGCTTCGCTTCGGGTATATCTATCTAACGTACGCTTCACCAGACATAAGACTGAGCTAGATCGATTCCTCGTCCCCGAAAACC
The DNA here is from genome assembly GCA_039566165.1 of Maruca vitrata. Lineage (NCBI taxonomy): Eukaryota > Metazoa > Arthropoda > Insecta > Lepidoptera > Crambidae > Maruca > Maruca vitrata. Next base: position 212,852 of record CM076941.1, read on the forward strand.
CCCACATATCATTTTTCAGCGAAATCGTTAAGGCCGTTTCCGGAATCATATGCTTTTTTGAACAATCAGCTCCATCTGCCGGGCTGATTTGTGAATCTAAACCACCCAGGGAGCCACTCAAACGTCACTCATACAGAAAAAAACATTAAAATCGGTCAAGCCGCATCGGTCAACTATAAATAGCTTATTTTACAAGGTATATTATAGGCTATTTAATTAAATCATTGTTGCCAAAACCATTTCCACGCGGATGAAGTCGTGGGCGGCCGTTAGTAGAGAGAAAAAAATAAACCCATTGATTTGATAGTATAGTTGATTGATTAGTAGTAGTGAAACTAACTGATTTGATAGTATTCCAATACGTTGAATGGACGTGAAACTAACGAATTTGATAATATTCCAAAACTAACGAATTTGATAATATTCCAAAACTAACCAATTTGATAGTATTTCAATACGTGCCTTCTATCCACCAGAGCCGGAGGAGTTAGAAGCAGAGGGTAAACCGCGCCCGCGCAACCAGCGCAAGCGCCGCCGCCCCCCCGCGCGCCCGACACCCCCGAATCCCCCCTCACCCCCCAAATCCCCCGATACCCTCGAAAACCCTGAAGAGGCTTCGCTGCGCGAGTGGCTGCGACAGAAGACTATCAACGAGAGGTGAGTGTATTGAACACCTTTACAGATATACGTATACATAGTGCATGCATTCAATTTTTTTTTCTTATTTATTTATTTATTTATTTAAAATATTTGCATTACATATGACTTACATGCTACATAATAATAACATTTAACATTCATATGTACCTTGAAAGGCATTGCAAAGTGGAAGAGTGAAGGGCAGACATTTAAATAATTTCAAAATAATAGAGTAAATGCTCGAATTTGGTGTTATTTAATATTTATTTAAACTTATCCTCAAAATATTCATTTATTGTGTAGTAGCTATTTTTAATAAGAAAATGCTTAATTTCTTTAATGAATTTAGGATATTCTTCTATTTCTTTTAAATGATTCGGTAGTTTATTATACACTTTCACTGACATTGGGTAGGGTCCAGAGCTATGCATTGATAAGTTAGATGGGATTTGAATGAGATCATTTTTGTTACGGGGAATGTTACGTCTAGGAGCGTCAATTGTTTTAGTATAAAGATGGGGGTGTTTTCTGATGAATTTACAAATTTCTAATATGTAGATACAAGGCAATGTTAATAATTTTAGTTTTTTGAAATGGGGCTTACAGCTATCTGTCTGCTTGATGTTAGTAAGGATCCGTATGCACTTCTTTTGGAGGATAAATAGATCTTGTGAATTGGTACTATTTCCCCAAACAATGACACCATAGCTAAGCCACGCATATGCATAAGCGTAGTACATTGTGATACCTGTGTTCAAATTTGTAGACTTCTTTATTTCTCTTAATGCATAAATGAATTTGGACAATTTTGTTTTGACATTTTCTATGTGAGATTTCCAGTTAATATTTGAATCTAATACTATACCTAATAGGGGAAATGAAGGAACGAATTCTAATTTTGTGTTATTGTAGTAGACATTTATATCTAGTTCTGACTTTTGCCAGGGCCGGAATTGCATTAGTTTTGTTTTATTTAAATTTAATTCTAGATTATGATCATTCATCCAATTTACAATTTTGTCAAATATATTATTTATGTCTCTTTCTATGTTTATATTATTTTTACAGGATAATAATAGTGAGAAATCATCTGCAAACATTACACATTTTTCGTTGAGAATTTTTGGAAGGTCGTTAATGTACAGCAAGAATAGTGCACATCCCAGAACGCTGCCTTGTGGTATTGATGCAGTTACTGGTCGCACACAAGATCTAATTTCTTTGATTTCTCGGGACATCAAATCGAAATTTTGAATTTGAACGTATTGTTTCCGGTTCTCCAGTAATGATTTAAACCATTCGTGGGCGATACCCCGAACGCCAATGCCGTATAATTTATTTAATAAAATATCAAATATTACTTTTTCGTATGCTTTCGTCATATCAAATAGTATGCCTATAGCATGCTTTTTGTCATTTAATACGCTCAATATGTCATTTACATATTTGTATGTAGCTAATACGGTGGACCGATTTTTGCGGAAACCATTTTGTGAATCATCAAAGATATTATTTTTTTCGCAGAAGGAGTATAAACGTTTGAACATAGCCTTTTCATAAATTTTTGATATTACCGGTAAAAGTGATATAGGGCGATAGTTTTTAGGGTCTGTTTTAGAGTTCTTTTTGTATATAGGTTTTATGACTGCAATTTTTAAAAGGTCTGGGACAGCACCTTGTATAAAAGATTGGTTTATAAGGGCGGTCAACGGATACGTCAGCTCTTCAGCACATTCTTTGATGAGTTTAGCTGGAAGTTCGTCAATTCCAAAGCTACATTTAGGTTTTAGAGATCGAATTATGGAGAGGACTTCGCGTTCATCTACGGACTGGAGAAACATCGAGTTTTCAGTGGGATGTATGACGGGGCGACCGCGCGGCGCAGCCTGGGCCCCTGCAGCGCAGGAGGCTTGCCCGGCCGTCGCGAATGTCTCATTGAACGTATTTGCCACAAGTACAGGATCAGACGTTAACTTGTTATTAATATTGAGCTGTATGTTATGTTTCAGTTTACTGGTAGTCTTATTTGTTCGTTCTTTAATTACTTGCCACATGCTTTTTATCTTATTTGTTGATTTGTTTATTTTATGTATATGTTATGGACCAAGTGATTAATGCGAGCATTATTAATAATGCCCGAGCATTATGTATAATGTCTAGCCCTATCGGGCCAAGTGATTAATTATTATTTCAACTTCATTATTTGTCATTATGCGCGGTCATTATTATATGGCTATGTGGTAATTGGGCAATATGATAATTGTGCGTAATTTGAGAAAAAGAATTGTCTTTTGTGCTTTTAAATAATTTCATAATAAAAGAAAACGTAAAATTTCCACTCTGTATAACGCTTTTTACAAAGTTACGCTTTTTGACACGTTTTCATAGTGACGTAATGGGACGTAACTCACTGCGTAATTTTTAGAATAGGATGAATAATTTTTGTATATGGGAAACTTTACTTATATTTTTACGTAATTCGATTATTTTATCATTCGTAACCCCCCGCTGCTGTGTATTGACCATACATTTATCTATGTATTCAGCCATTTTCGTACATGTGTGCATAGATTAAGTTCCTCCATGTATTTATTATTTTTTGTGACCGTTACTTTTGTCGCGTTATTGGACGTTGATTTTGCTTTGTGTTTGGACTTTGATTTAAAATGCCGAAACGAGGAAAAACAATAAATAGCCAATGTCTCCGTAATTTTAATGGTCCAAGATCCCAGAGCTGCCAGACATCACTTATTTTCTAATGGACAAAATATATACGATTGAGTAGTGTTGGGGTGTACTATCATCATATGACTAGTTGCTACCTTGACCAGACGGCCATTTTTCAGATATCAACCAATCAAGGTACATAGAAACACTGCTCACCTCACTTAAATTCTGATGGCTGATTTTAACATATATTTCACACGATATCATTAAAAATCAGGATTCATTACTCCCAGACACATGCGGTCGGCGGTTTTACCTTACAGACGCTTCAAAGCTATGAAAAAAATTTTACTTTTACTTATTTTCTGATGCTTGATTTTTATATATGTTATTCAAACAACTTAAAAGTGCTCATCTGACCGCAATAATTATAGAATTGTACCTTACAAACTATTTTATTAGAAAAACTTAACTAAATTCAATTTAAAAAAAAATTCTAAAACAGTTGGGTCTGGTGAATGTTTGGCCCCTTGGATCGGTCTGTCCGTTTGCAAAACGTTTTAAAATAGTTGTTTGAATAACATATATAAAAATCAAGCATCACAAAATAAGTAAAATTAAGTAAAAGTAAAATTTTTTTCATAGCTTTAAAGCGTCTGTAAGGTAAAACTGCCGACCGCATGTGTCTGGGAGTAATAAAACCTGATTTTTAATGATATTGTGTGAAATATATGTTAAAATCAGCCATCAGAATTTAAGTGAGGTGAGCAGTGTTTCTATGTACCTTGATTGGTTGATATCTGAAAAATGGCCGTCTGGTCAAGGTAGCAACTAGTCATATGATGATAGTACACCCCACCACTACTCAATCGTATATATTTTGTCCATTAGAAAATAAGTGATGTCTGGCGGCTCTGGGATCTTCCTCTATAATCACCCCGCGCATCAATACTAAAATAATGACACTCATGTGTTCGGCGATTTTGGGTGTAAACGCCTTTATTGCAATTTTAAATAATAGCGTGTCTTACCAGTTACGCCGCCAAATTATGTCCATTACCCCCTTTTTTATGACATTTTTTCACACCACAATATTTTTAGAGGCTAACTACTTTTTATATTAAACTATTGTATATCAAATGATAAAAATAATTAAAGTTTTTTCTACATAATAACTTTGTATTACTTTGCCCAAAAGGTGATAAACATTATGTATAATGCCCGGTCAAAGTGATTATTTGAATAATTATTATTGAATTGCACTCTCATATTGGGCATTTTTCATATGGACCGGGCAGTATGAATAATGCCCAATTTATCATTTGGTCCATAACATATATAATGAATTTTTTTACTTTTAATAATAGCTTTTTTTAGAATTTTCTCATATAATTTATAGTAGTTGATTAGGATTTTATTTTTTGAATACGTTGAATGAATCTTTAACAAACGTTTGTTTCTACAAGATATTTTTATGCCACGCGTTAGCCACAATTTATTATTTTTTAATATTAGTTTTAATCTTTTTTTAGGTATATGGCAGTCTAATAATTCACGTAGGGTATTGTGAAGAGAATTATAATTATCGTTAACATTTTTATTTTCGGAAATAACGTTAATCCAATCGATTTGTTGTAGTTCCAATCGATTTGTTAATCCAATCGATTTGTTGTGTTGTTCTTTAGATAAATTAGATGAAGGATGGAGGATGAGAGCCATTACCTCCCCCACAAGTCCGTTGATGATGAAAAAGCTACTCAAAATCATCATCGTATGTCAGTTAAAATAAAAACAATTTTTCTTCTAGTTTTTATTAAGAGTCCCTAATGTTTGCATATTAAATCCTAAATACATATGTCTAGCGCACTGTAATAGATAAGATAGATAGTGTTATCTATCTTATCTATTGAATGTGATAAGTGAATAAATGTGTGAATAAATGTGTATTTATTCACATTCAAGTAATATAGCCAATTTCCAAATAGCCGAAATATGTTAGACACCATAATGATTACACTCACATACAGTCCGTCAATACAGTAACATGTATTTCCCCATAGGTTCTTCTATCTTACACCGCCGAACGGCAAGCCCAGTAAACGTTCGAAGCCGGCGCCCCCACCGCCGCCAGCCAATGATAAACCCGCTCAGAACGATTCGCCCGCACCATCAGACGTCATTGACTTATGCAACGATGACGACGACATCGCTCCACAAAAGACCAAGTCCCGAAAACGAACCAGGCGACCATACACAATAAAGATAATACCCCCTAAAGACACCCAAGCAACAAATATACAAACAACACCCAATAACACCCAATCGAAACAATACATAACGATAGAGGTTCCTAATAAAGACACCCAACCGCCCTCCCTGAGTACAATACAAATGCCATCGAACGACACCCAAACGAACCCTTTCAATATACAAATGGTTCCCAATATCACCTCTTTGACTACAAATGTGCAAATGGCACCCAATCCCGTACAGACTCCATTCACGACCGTACAGTTGCCGCCCCAATTGACACAAGGGGTATATTCACCCGTACAGATTCCCGTGAACTCTTTAGACACGCAACCGGTAGAAGACGGCCTAATGAACACTCCGTACACACTGCTGGGTACGTCACCCGCGCAGCAAGGATTGGCCTTAAGCCAAATCCCTCCACAGGTCACACAGAGCCACTTAGGAATAACGCCAGACCAAAATACACAGAATACACAGAATGTAATACTCGGAAATCAGAGTCAAGGGGGACAAACGGCTAACTTCTACATGGTGTACCCTCAAACACAACCAGATGGCGACCAAAGGCGCACGATGGTGATACTACCGGTTTCTATTTGCATCAATCCGCCTCAAATTGTCAACCAAGCCAGCCCGACCAATGTCACCACTACCCCGACCAATCCGGCCAATGTCACCCAACCTAATCCAGCAAATGTCACTCAAGCCACCCCGACCAATGTCATTCAAGTCAACCCAACCAATCTCAACCAACCCAATCCGTCCAATTTGGCCGAGACGACACAGAAGCCACTGATTGTGAAGCTTATGAGGCAAAGGACACAGGAGAGCTCGGCTAGGCCTAAAGGGAGCGAATCGCAGGAGCAGAATCTACGAAGCATGCTGAAAGGCAATACTAGAGCTGAAGATGGAAAGTTACTGAAGATTCTGACAAAAATAGGTGAGTCGTAAGCATTCTTTTTTATGTTAGGCTAACAAGATGACCTCACTCCACCTGATGGTAAGCGGTAATGAGATCCAAATATGAGGTCGACAGGCACAATTGATCATATTGAGCCTGTCGCACTCACCCTGAAGGCCTGCCAACAACTGCTAGCATCAAAGCTTCGCCATTTTTGACGTGACAACGTCTTAAATTAGGTTGCGGCTGGGAGTCACTTATGAAAAAGTGTAACGCTCGGTAACGTTACGATGAGTCACCGAACGAGAGAGAGGCCCGCCGAATGCCTTGCGTCTCTCTCCCACTCAACTATGATCGGTCTGCCGCGCGCGCAGCACTAGAGAATTAGACGTTGTCACGTAAAATCTTCGCCCGTAAAACCGACTTTATTTTTTGTGTATTTTCCTCTGTTTTATGATTTTTAAGGGGTTTTTTTTGTACCTACTCCCTAAAGATAATAATGGTCATAGGTAAGAGGTGCCTGTATTCTTCAGGTTTCGAAAAATGTTCGAAAATACTAGTACAAGCTCTGCTTTGTTTGGGGTCAGATGAATATGTGTAAAGATGTTCCAAATATTAAGTTATACGCGTGATATTTGGCATGCAGGTTTTTTGCACCTTAATTTAATTAAAGCTTAGTTGCAACAGAATATTGTAAAATTCCCACGAGAGTTAGCAGAAAACACTTTTGTATAAAAATAATTAATCTAAACGGCACACCCTAATGAACTTAAAGCTTACTTGCAACGCGATGTTGCAAAATTCCCACGAAAACGGGAGTTAGCGGGAAAAAACTTTTGTAAAATCCTGTGGAAATTTTAGGCTTTCGCGTTCCATTACACTAAATATATTTTAGTCTTTATGGATCTACACGTGTTATTAGGAGTAGCAAATACATAACTACTTGATGCTCGACGTTTCGACTGGGTTACACCAATCATGGTCGCTCGCATCGTCTGGTGCCAGACAAATAAAGACTAATCTATACTAATATTATAAAGCTGAAGAGTTTGTTTGTTTGTTTGAACGCGCTAATCTCAGGAACTACTGGTTCGATTTGAAAAAATCTTTTTGCGTTGTATAGACCATTTATCGAGGAAGGCTTTAGGCTATATAACATCACGCTGTGACCAACAGGAGCAAAGATACAATGGAAAATGTGTAAAAAACGGGGGATAACGCGAACGAAGTCGCTGGCACAGCTAGTACTTAGTAAAATCCTGTAGTCCACGTGAACTAATTCGCGGGCACAGCTAGTATTTATACATTAGGCTATGTCCCTGACGGTGTCGTTGTGTCGCAGACACGCCGCGCAAGCTGACGCTGATGACGGGGGACGTGCTGACCTTCGACGACCTCTACGGCGACCTGACGCGCGGCGACGACGCGGTGAGCGAACAACTTTTGATACAATTTTAAACTGTCATGGTTACACACATTAGAAAACTGTAAATGTCCGGGATATTTACCATGTTGTTTAGTTTTAATGAGCTCCCGATATTTCGGCACTGTTGCAAGCGCCATGATCACGGGTGAACTGACGGGTGTTTAAACGGGCATTAAAACTAAACAACATGGTAAATATCCCGGACAGTTACAGTTTTCTAACTTTTGATACTTTTGAAATAAAACTAACTTTAACGGATTAAAACGCACGTAATGTTATTCTAAACATATTTTTTTGAGATTTATATTTGGAATAACAATACACGCGTGTTCAATCCGTAAAATTAGTTTTATTTATTATTTTCACGCATATAATAAACAATACTTTTACTTTTGATACTAAAAGCGACATCTGTTGGTTGCTTTCTGAATTACCTTGTCGGATTATGCCATGTGTTTTGTTTAATAGCGCTCATCTGTTGGTGGCTTTCTGAACTAGCAAGCCGGATTGTGTTATTTATTTATTTGGACATCCAGTAGCTTTTACATTTCAATTATATATCTAAGTAACGTGAACAATTAAAATAATGTGGTACAATGCAAAGCTTTTAAAGGTGTCACATCATAGTGTTATAGTAAATTCAAAATCAAAATGTCTTTATTTATATAGGCAATTTAGATGCACTTATAAATAGTCACAAAAGTAATATTGAGATTCTACCACCGGTTCGGAACGCCGATTCTACCGAGAAGACTCCGGCAAGAAACTCTTATTCTGTTTAGTAGCGCCATCTGTTGGTTGCTCCCTGAACTAACATGTCATATGCTGAGTGATGGTTTGTTTCAGAGCGCGTCGATGCCACAAATGCCGACCATCTCCAGCGTGGTGTCGCTCGCGCCCGGCGCTCCCCGCGCGCCCTGTGAGTACTCACGTTTTCATCATCATCAGCCCATACACGTCCCCACTGCTGGGGCACGGGCCTACCCTAAACTAGGGCAACAAGGCCGCGTGTCAACCACGCTAGCCAAGTGCGGATTGTTCGACTACGCAACCTTAGAATTTCTTCACTTCCTTCAACGTTAAAGCGTCGAATGATCGTGCATATGAATTTGTACTACAGAAAATATTCATATACTTTTGCGCGACATTATATCAATATGGGCCTACATTTTTTTTTTTTTTTTTTTTTTTTTTTATAATAGGCAAACAAGATGACCACACTCCGCCTGATGGTAAGCGGTAGTGAGATCCACATATGAAATCGACAGGCACAATAGGCCATATAGAGCCTGTCGCACTCACCCTGAAACCCTTAAATGCCATTTCACGCCCCACCTGACGAGTAAGGGTTCATATGAGGGAGGGAAAACATGAGCTGGGTGGGGCATTCCATGCCTTAATGGCACGGGGCAGAAATGAAGAGCTGAACCTCTTAGTCCGAGCCACCAGCGACTGCATTGTATGTGGATGGCAGCGCTGTCCTGCACGTGTCGTTCGGGAGTGGAAAGGGGAGGGAGGGATTAGCTGAAATAGCTCTTCAGAGCATTCCCCATTAAAGAGACGGTAGAGAACACTAAGACCGGCAATGTCTCTACGTAGTTGTAGAGGCTCCAGAGTTTCGGACACCTCTACATCACCGACAATACGGATAGCACGTCGCTGCAACCTATCGAGAGCGTCGAGCAAGTATTTTGCGGAGCCATCCCAGAGGTGACAGCAATATTCCACACATGGGCGAACTTGTGCCTTATAAAGAAGGCAGAGCTGCACCGGTGTGAAAAATCGCCGCACTCTGTTCAGGATCCCCAGTTTGCGGGAGGCTGTTCTAATGACGCTCTCGATGTAATCCCGCTGGTTCAGGTCGCGGCGAACATCTATGCCAAGGATGCTAAGGCTATCCTGTATTGGTAAGGGGGTGCTCTGAAGAGTAGGATGGGAAAGGAAAGGAGACACTTTACTAGAAAAACACACACCTGTGTCTTCTTGGCATTGAACTCGACAAGATTGCATGAGCCCCATTCGGAAATGCGGTCCAAGACCCCGTCAAGCTCGGCGACAAGAAGGTTCCTCTTTTCCTCGGTTTCGGTCTGCTTTACCCCAGGTCTTCCAAAATAACGTGCGTGGACAGTGCTGTCATCTGCATAGCAATGAATGTTGCCTAGTGACAACATGTCATTGATATGCAGCAGAAACAATGTCGGCGACAGAACGGAACCTTGAGGTACACCGGAATTTATTGGGTGGAAACAGGAAGTGCGTCCGTCACAAAGGACAACGAATCCTGCGCCCCTCCAAAAATCCCGCAATCCATTCGCATAAGCGAGGTGGCAGACCGTATGCCGGGAGCTTGGAGAGAAGCGAACGATGCCATACACGGTCAAACGCTTTAGCGATATCAAGGCTAACTGCCATAGATTCGCCGTGCTTCTCCATAGCCTCCCCCAGAGGTGCGAAACGTACGCCTAGAAGATCACCCGTGGACCGTTTTGGTCTAAAACCGTATTGACGGTCATGCAGCAGCGAGTGATCCTCTAGGTAGCGGATGAGCTGGGCGTTAATAATCCGCTCAAACACCTTACCCAGTACTGAGGTTATAGCTATGGGCCGGTAGTTGGCAGGATCAGACCTGTCCCCTTTTTGGGGACAGGCTGAACATTCGCCTCCTTCCAAGCCCGGGGCACGATGCCCGAGGTATATGAGAGGCGGTACAGGCGTGTGAGTACTGGAGACAACTCCGCTGCGCAAATTTGAAGTACTAACGCTGGAATACCGTCTGGGCCACTAGCTTTCCTTACATCGAGTGACTGCAACTCAGCACGTACATCACATTGCCTGATTCGGATCTCAGGCATATGAGCACCGCAATCTGGAATTTTAGGCGGCTGTGCTCCACCGTCATCAATGCAGGAATTGGCCGCAAAAAGATTGGCAAGCAGATCTGCCTTCTCCTGCGGCTGATGAGCTAGTGAACCGTTAGGATATTTCAGCGGGGGCAACGAAGGCAGACAGAAGTTGGATTGCACATGTTTAGCCAGGCGCCAAAAGGAGCGGCTACCCGTGGGATGCCTAATAAGGTCCTGGCCAACACGTGCAACTCGCTGGGCATCTGCTCTAATGTAGGCCCTTTTGGTGGCCTTGGTGGCTTTGTTATAGGCTGCTTTGATTGAAGTAATATTAGGATCCCGGAGTGCATGAGCCCTGGCCCAGTTGCGGTACGCCGTCCGTTTCAGTTCAACGGCTGCGGCGCACTCACGACTGAACCAGAGATCATCTTTGCGACCGCTGGTGACATCAGTAAATGGAATGTAATACTCCATTCCAATACTGATCTCACCCGCAATAGCCGCTGCACACTCCGTGGGATCACTTCCTCCAAAGCAGCACTGCCCCCAAGGGATGGATGCGAACCGTAACATGCAATAAAAAGGGTAGAAAATATAAGCTTTAGAGTTCGCTTGCGACCATGCCTGGTATATTCTACTCTTTTTACTTAGATCCATTGCATATAGGTTTTAAAGAAAAAAGAACGCGCAGTTGGGTATGAAATAAATTACAATTTTTAGATTTTTATTTTTACTCGTAAGCTGGACTGTGTCATAGTGTTACAGCATTTTCTTTAATAGCGCCATCTGTTGGTGGCTTTCTGAACTAGTAAGCTAGACTGTTTTAGTGCCAGGATCGTAGCACATGGCAGGAAGTGATCTCTGCCTACCCCTATACACCGTGAAATTTTAGTGGTTGTTTTCCCGTGGCAGAACGGTTTTCCTTTAGTAATACTATGAAATCATGCAAATTATTCACGAAAAAAAAATTTTTTTTTTTCAAAATTTTCTAAATAATAATTTTCCAACTCCAAAACCAGAGAAGCTAACGTTCTTTTATAAGATGTGACGTAATGAGGTACTGTTTGCCGCATGAAATCGATGCTTAAAGCTAAAGAAGCTCGACGCCCTAAGTCATACAGCGGTTCGAATGTGCTTTCGAGTTTCGGTTAAACCTATCGTAAAATCGGCATTTATTGATTTTAACAAAAAAGAACTGCACAAATCTATTGTGCTACTACGATAGAATCATTTTACTGCGGGAAAACAACCACTAAATATTTCACGGTGTATGTGTGTATATGTGTGTATGCGACTGGCTCGGTGGAACAGTGGTTAGTGACCCAGGTTTACTACCTACGGTTCCAAGAGTCGTGGGTTCGATTCCCACTCGGGACAAATATTTGTGTGACGAACATCGGTGTTTGTTCCGTGTCTGGTTGTGTTATTAAATATATTTAAGTATATTTGTGTATCCACTGTCGTTTCAGATTTCCATAACACAAGTGCTTAAGCTACTTACCATGGGATCAGATCGATGTATGTGATGTTGTGAAATATTTATTAATTATTTATTTATGTGTGTGTGTAGCGTCGATCCCGTTCGACGCTCCGTCGATGTTCCCGTCCGGCGCGCGCCGCGCGTCGGAGCTGCCGCGCGCGCCGCCCTACGCGCTGCTGCGCGTCGCGGCCGGCGCTCCGGTCTGGACTCTGCCCACAGGTGGGATTACATGTTAGGGTTCTGTACTTCTGTACATCATCATCATCATCACTGCCCATATACGTCCCCACTGCTGGGGCACGGGCCTACCCTAAACTAGGGCGATAAGGCCTTAGTCGACCACGCTGGCCAAGTGCGGGTTGGTCGACTACACAACCTAAGAATTTCTTCTTAGGAGTGCAGGTTTCCTCACGATGTTTTCCTTCACCGTTAAAGCGTCGAATGATGGTGATGATCTTCTGTACCTAATAGGTAAAAACTGGACCCTATTACTAAGCCTCCGATGTTCTGTCTGTTCGTCTGTATGTCTCCTCTGTAGCGCCACCATGAGTTTAAAAAGGTCAGACTCGATATGGCCTCTGTAAAAAATGTCTATGAAAAAATGTACAGCGCCCCTAGCAGTAACGCTAAGAACTAAAATTGGTAGTATGAAAAAAAATCGATAGGTTTTTTACGTACGTAAGTTTTCGATAGCTAACTCATGGTAGCGTTACTGGACTCTGCCCACAGGTGGGATTACATGTTAGGGTTCCCTTCCTATAAGGTAAAATTATGGCCCTATTACTAAGACTAGGGGTGAGAGCTATCCGCTCCCCCGCAAGCCCGGTGATGATGACAAGGCTCCTCCAAGCCATGATCGTTATTCAGTTAGGAAAAAACAAATCCTTTTACTAAGTTCCGATGTCCGTCTGTTTGTCTCCTCTGAACTCTGCCCACAAATGGGATTATTTATTATTAGGGTTCCGTATCTAACAGAAAGAAAGAAATCATTTATTGATCACATATACAATAACATTATTTTACAAATAAACAAACATGCCGTAAAAGTGATCAACAGGTTCTGCCTCAGCATGTACTACAACCGGGACCCTATTACCAAGCCTACGCCGTCCGTCTGTCTGTCTCCAAGCTAGCTAGAAAGTTAAAATTTTCACAAACGATGTATTTCCGTTGCCGCTGTAACAACAAATTGAAAAAGATAAAATATTAAGAGGATTACATTTAAAAGTGAAAGTCCCGTCAAAATTGTCAAGTCGAGCCGTATCGGAGAATAGCGAGGAAGAATAGAGATACAGACAAAACAAAATTAGGTTTTTGTTATCGGTACCGATTTCAGGACAGATTCATTCCCTAAATATTTGTCTTTATGGGTCTACACGCGTTATTAGGAGTAGCAAATTACATAGCTACTTACTGCCCGACGTTTCGACTGGGTTACACCAATCGTGGTCGCGAGCGAACTCGTGTAGACCCATAGAGACAAATATTTAGTGTAATGGAACGCGAAAGTCTAAAATCTTACAGATTCATTCCCATTTAGTAAAAAGTCGTTATACTAACATTTCAAACAGACACTTCAATTTTGTTTAGTTGTATAATGTCCGTCCGTTCCCAGGCGAGATCATAGTGACCCACGCGGCGCTGGAGTGCCGGGACGCGATGTACTTCATGATCGATCGACAATTAGCGGACGGCATCGAGCCGTGTCGAGTCACGTTAGACGACGAGAACGCCCCGCCCACTTCGACTGCTGCCAATCAGACAACACCACCGGTCAATCAGACCACGCCCACCGAGGGTGAAGGCACACCAGCGCCCAATCAGACCACGCCCACAGATAGTCAAGGCGGGCAAGCCACGCCCACAGAGTGTGGAGGAGGGCAAGCCCCGCCCACAACTACCACGTGTTCAGAACAAGCCCCGCCCACTCCGTCGGTCGCGCCGCGGATCAAAGTGAAGTCTTTCGCGAAGATGTGCATGGACGGTGAGTGAAAACTGTGTGTTATTAACTGACTTCATGACGTTATTTATGTTATACCATACATCATCATCATCAACCCATATACGTCCCCACTGCTGGGGCACGTACCTATTTAAACTAGGGCGATGAGGCCTTAGTCAACCACGCTGGCCAAGTGCGGGTTGGTCGACTACACAACCTGAGAATTTCTTCGTAGGAGTGCAGGTTTCCTCACGATGTTTTCCTTCACCGTTAAAGCGTCGAATAATCGTACATATGAATTTCAAATTTGTTATACGCTTAACATGACGTCGATAGCTAAAATCGAGTTATGATAGTCTCAGTCAAGCGGTCTCAGGTTTAATATCCGGCCGGGTCAAATTTGTGCATGTCAAGCTGTTCCTGTGCATGACATTACTATACTTTTGAATTTCTCTGTAAACGCCATCTGTTGGTGGCGGATGGAAATATCTTCCTCCAGCAAGTAGCAAAGTATTTGCTACTTCTTTTGCGGGTAGACCCGTAATAAATAGTTTTGACGTGACAACGTCTTAAATTAGGTTGCGGCTGGGAGTCACTTATGAAAAAGTGTAACGCTCGGTAACGTTACGATGAGTCACCGAACGAGAGAGAGGCCCGCCGAATGCCTTGCGTCTCTCTCCCACTCAACTATGATCGGTCTGCCGCGCGCGCAGCACTAGAGAATTAGACGTTGTCACGTAAAATCTTCGCCCGTAAAACCGACTTTACAGGCAACCATTTTTTTTTTAATAAATGTATCTTGTCCAATGTGGTGTCAGACGAGGCGCGGCAGGCCCCGGCGCTGGTGGTGCTGGCGCAGCGGTTGTTCCGGCGCGCGGCGAGCGGCGGGCAGCCCGAATATGTCAAGGTATATTTCTTCTCTAAATATTTGTCTTTATGGGTCTACACGCGTTACTAGGAGTAGCAAATTACATAGCTACTTACTGCCCGACGTTTCGACTGGGTTACACCAATCGTGGTCGCGAGCGAACTGGCGCCCACGATTGGTGTAACCCAGTCGAAACTTCGGGCAGTAAGTAGCTATGTAATTTGCTACTCCTAGTAACGCGTGTAGACCCATAAAGACAAATATTTAGTGTAATGGAACGCGAAAGTCTAAAATCTTACATATTTCTTCTCTGTCAAAAATAATGATTGTATGTCCTTTATAGAATTGTAACTATGTGTGTGGTCTCGTAATTTTGTCTCACGTCTCTGTAGCGTTACAGAATGTGTGTGTGTGTGTCTATAGCCTCTCCTATATCCGGCATACTGCTACATAGTGCAACCGTATCAAAAGTAAGCCCACTTCCATATCATACTTTTCCTTAAGCAAGAAGCGTCTGGTGGATATAAAGAGAGAGGAGGACAAACACACTCACTTAGTGATATTATAAATATGCGGAAGGCGAGAAGGACCCTGGGAAGGTGGTCATGGTGGGTCATGCGCCATAGTGACCCTGTATGTGTAGGTGGTGACGCCGGTGGCTTGCGGGGGAGTGTGTATGTGTGCGTGGGCGTGTGTGTGTGTGTGTGTATATCTGTCCTCTCCTATATCCGTCACATAGTGACCTTGTGTCCGTCCGTGTGTAGGTAGTGACCGCAGTCCGCGACGCGGGCGCGGCGGCGCTGCTGGCGCGCTGGGGCTCGCTGCTGGCGTACTGCCGCCGCCGCGACGCGCTCGCGCCGCTCCGCGCCGACCACATGCGCCTCGCCTGCGACCAACAACACGTCGCGCTGCAGCTGCGAGACAGGTGCGTCGACTGACCGACTGAATGACTGAACGACTGACTAACTGACTGACTCGCTGTGTGACTGACTGACTGCAGATTGACTGAATGACTGACTGACCGACTGCAGATTGACTGAACGACTGACTGAATGACTGACAGACAGACTGACTGACTGACTAACTAACTGACTGACTCACTGTGTGACTGACCGATTCACTGACTGGCTACTGATTGACTGACTGACTGCAGATTGACTAAATGACTGACTGACCGACTGCAGATTGACTGTCTGACTAACTAACTACTGAATAACTAACTGACTGACTGACTGACTGCCTCCCTGCCTGACTGACTGACTGACTGATAACGCTAATCAAAAACGTAGACACTCGAAATTTGGAAAGAAAGTAGCTTGGGTGTCGTAGAGGTGCACTAACTAACTAAAAATCTGCCCAAATCAATTTTTTTTGTATTTATTGTAAATGTAAAGGGAGAAAAAAAATACTAATAGTCTTTGACGAACCAAAGATGAAGAACCCTGAGTATGATGTCTTGTTTCAGCTTCAACGATATCTTGCGCGCGCACCCCAACGCGCCGCCGCTGTGGCAACTCGACACGCCTTCCTTAGGAAGGGGAATGCGGTACGACTGTGTAGTTAATAGTCATCGGCCCTCGGATTACACCGGGATTTGAACCCATGACCAGATGAAATAGAAAGGAATCTTCTTCTTCTTATCGTGTGGTTGATGAACAACCTGGTGTCAGAGTTTAAGCCGCCCGTAGGCATCTGACATGGCTTCACACACCGTAGAAAAATCTCTCAGGTGTGCTGGTTTCCTCACGATGTTTTCCTTCACCGTTAAAGCGTCGAATGATGGTACATATGAATTTCAAATTTGAAAAACACATTGGTACCTGGCGGGGTTTGAACTGGCGACCTCTCGCATGGCAAGCAACGACCTTAACCACTCGGCCATCGACGCTTTAAGGAATGTGCTCAAACCATTTATGTATAAATATGTTCGTTTTCTTTTTACATATGTTTATTATACTAAAGTTATGTAGATATGAAATCTATTATATACTTTAATTTTTATGTATTCTATTTTAATTTCCTGAAATTTCACCTATTTCAATTTGGTAATGAAATCTTGGGTCCGATGTCTTACTTTATTAGATAATTACTTACTTACTTATTTATTAGACAATTGTATAAATACGAAAACACCTGTAAAATATAACTTTTTCAAGTGCTAAAGCTTGCACTAGCTGATTAAATATTTACGAAAATGGAAGAAAATCATCTAACGGCTTCCGTACATAGCTGCTGGTCTGGTGTGATGGCAATGCACGTCTGGGTGCGATTTCCGGAGTTATTCTAAGGAAGGAAGTTGAGTTGTTCTGTTTTTCTAAATACAATAAAACTCTTGTTTACTAGTTTTAAAGATTACACGTGTTCAATTAAGAGAGAATTTATAAGAAATACACTATTTTCAAATATCATATTTGTACAGGATCATATGTATTTCTGTATCATAAGACATGATAGACATTAAGAGTATGAAGTCTGGTTCCAAAATAGTTTTATGAAATTTCATATGATTTATAAATAAATGTAAATTTCATACATCACATTAGCATATTGTAAAGGATTTTGGATTTAAAATGTTTAGTAGTAGTTATGGTCGGTTTTATGAGTTCGATGAAGTTGTTCAATTGTAATTATAATTTGTTAAGTATCTAGCATATTTTCTATGTATAAAGCTAACTGACTGACAGACATCGTTATCTATCAACGTACGGTCTTAGGCATTCGCTAAGAAAGGATTGCTTGAAGGGAAGCCAGGGCGGGTCACTAGTCTACTTAAGAGCATAATCCTTACTAATATTATAAATGCGAAAGTAACTCTGTCTGTCTGTCTGTCTGTTACGCTTTCACGCATAGAGTACAGATATAGTCCAGAGCCTGAGAAAGGACATAGGCTACTTTTTAACCGACTGCGCTATAAAGAAGTAATGTATTACCCGTTAAACATATCTACGCGGACGAAGTCGCGGGCGGAAAGCTAGTGTAAAAATACTTTTTAGTTAGTTAAAGAAAAATACACCTATAGTGTGTTCGCCATCCATGACTCTCATAGCCATTTAAGCATGTGTGTAATTTCGCTTTCGATTAATAGTATTACTATACGTATTGTTCTCAAATTAGTCTTTATGGGTCTACACGCGATATTAGGAGTATCAAATTACATAGCTACTTACTGCCCGACGTGCAGACTGGGTTACACCAATCGTGGTCGCGAGCGAACTCCGGTTAGCTAGGAAATTTGCTACTCCTAATATCGCGTGTAGACCCATAAATACTAATTTTAGTGTAATGGAACGCGAAAGTCTAAAATCTTACATATACGTATTGTTTTTATATTCATAAACAAGACAATAGATTCATTTAGATTGTAAGTACTACTCGAGTAAGGATGTCTTTTTATTTTAAAATTTGTTTTATTTAATATTGTAAGCCGTATTTACTAAGACACTGTACCAAATACTTGTTGTAATAAATGGGGAGTGAAAATATTTATGGCATTTTGATTTTAATGTGGTCTCCCTTCATGAATAGTTCAAAAATTGATTTAAGTTAGTTTCGGCTATCCAGACCAGGTAGCGCTACCATGAGTTCAAAAGTTACAGACTCGATATCGCCTACGTAAATATGTCTATGAAAAACTTGTACAGCGCCCCTGGTGGTTACGCTAAGAACTAAATTCCGTCGTATGAAAAAAACAACTCTATAGGTTTTTAACGTACGTAAGTTATCGATAGCCAACTCATGGTACCGCTACTGGTGTAGGCATTTGAAGTTTTAATATACAACCGGAAATTTTGGCGGTAGCACACTTTTCAAACAGATTTCTTTAAACGCCATTAGCCCCGCCCACTGGCCAATAGAAGAGCACTTGAAGAAAATCTGTCAAAATCCAAGCAAAAACGTTCCAATAGTAGGAGAGCTAGCAAGAATTTTTTGGTAGGTATTTGAGGCAAGCTGAAAACTTATCCTGTACCTCTCCTATTATATCCCAGCACGAAACTGCAGACCTGGCTGGTGAGTAGCGGGGCTAAAGCAAACCCCCAAAAATATTTTTCATCTTTTTATTTATAACTAAAAAATAAGACTCACTAAGACAAATCATTTCGATGGAACTTCTTCCTGTCAGGTGAGCTGACAAATTATATTTTTTTGGATTATATAATATATTTTTAAATAAACTAAATTAGGGGTTTGGTTTGGCCCCGCTACTCAGCCAGGTCTGCGGTTTTGTGTTGTGTTTATATTAAAGGTATAGGACAAGTTTTCAGCTTGCCTCATATACCTACCGAAAAATTATTGCAGGCTCTCGGACCACAATTTGGGCGGGGCTTGCTCTGACAGACGCGTAAGCGCCAAGCGATTTTCACCTTATAGGTGGTCGACCGCCAGCGTTGCTGATAGTACCTACCTAAAGGTTTGGGATACCGATTCTATCAAGAATATTTCAACAAGAAACTCAATAGTTACTCGTGTACGCTGTCACAAATTGTATTCAGTTCTTTTCCCTAACTGACATACGATGATGGCTTGGAGTAGCCTCGTCATCATCACCGGACTTGCTGGGGAGCGGACGGCTCTCACCCCCAAAACATTAGTTGTATTCAGTCAAGTCATACTGTTTGGATTAGTAATAATTAAATTAAGTTTGGCTGGCTCGGTTAAACAGTGGTTAGTAACCCTGGCTGGCGGTTCCAAGAGTAGAGGGTTCGATTCCCACTCGGTAAAAATATTTGTGTGATGAACATCGGTGTTTGTTCCGTGTCTGGGTGTGATTATGTATTTAAGTATGTATTTAAAAAATATATATGTATGCATATCAATCTTTGACGCCCATAGTACAAGCTCTGCTTAGTTTGGGGTCAGATGACCGTGTGTGTTGAAACCGCCAGGAACCACTGTACCACCGAGCGAGTCAGAACGCTTAACATAATTAAAGTAATTTCATTGATATAAATGGTCAGTCATTGTCAGATATTCTTAGTTCAATTTTAGTTATATTTGAGTTGTAAACTTAGTTTTAGTAGTAAATGAGGCAGCTTCCCTTTAAGCTGATCGTAAAGACACCACAATACAGTAGGGCTACCATGAGTTTAAAACTTACGCACTCGATATCGCCTACGTAAATGTCTATGAAAAACTTGTACATCGCCGCTGGTGGTTACGCGAAGAACTAAAATCGGCCGTATGAAAAAAACAACTCGATAGGTTTTTAACGTAAGTAAGTTTTCGATAGCCAACTCATGGTAGGCCCTCAGAACATATTCTAGTGTAGGTGTCATAGGTAAACTGCTTTAAAAACTACAACTATGTAGGTTAATAAATCTCTGAATACACATTGTAAACATATCTGTAATCCTACTAGTTGAAATAAATATTTTTGTATTATGTAATTATTGCCTGTACCTAACTATAGATGTAATAAAAAATTGGAAACAAAAAAAAAACCGCCTTCAAAAACACGACTCACTAAAAATTACAAAATAATATAATACGAACATTAATCTGGGTATGAATTTGATATGTTGTTGAAGGCGGTGCCAATTAAATTTTTGAGGAAAACTGCGTGAAATATAAACGGCACCGCCTTCAACAACATATCAAATTCATACCCAGATTAATGTTCGTATTATATTATTTTGTAATTTTTAGTGAGTCGTGTTTTTGAAGGCGGTTTTTTTTTTGTTTCCAATTTTTTACATCCTTTTTAGTGTTAATTTTTTTTACACCCTATTAGTTAAGCTCACCTATAATTCTAATTCTGATATTATAACCAGTAGTATCAATATGTACACAGATTTGAAAGAATAATCCCTTTACTCCCAACTATTAAGGAGTTGACCTTCCATCATCAGCTCAGCATCATAACATTATGATTGCCAGAAGCAAATGCCAATATAACTTCAGAAAATATGTAAAACGCGGTACATGTACCTATAAAATTTGAGGGTTGCCCTCGATTACTCCTGGATCCCATCATCAGATCCTAGACTGGTCAACCTAATAGTTTAGCTCACCTGTAATGCTACTGATATTATAACTAGTAGTCTTAATATGTATACATTATTAAAATAATTATTCTTTTACTCATAACTATTAAGGAGTTGACCTTCCATCATCAGCTCAGCATCATAAAATTATGATAGCTGTCTGCCTTCGCTGCCCCCGCTGAAATATCCTGACGGTTCGCTAGCTCATCAACCGCAGGAGAAGGCAGATCTGCTTGCCAATCTTTTTGCGGCCAATTCCTGCATCGATGACGGTGGAGCACAGCCGCCTAAAATTCCACATTGCGGTGCACATATGCCTGAGATCCGAATCAGGCAATGTGATGTACGTGCTGAGTTGCAGTCACTTGATGTAAGGAAAGCTAGTGGCCCGGACGGTATTCCAGCGTTAGTACTCCAAATTTGCGCAGCGGAGTTGTCTCCAGTACTCACACGCCTGTACCGCCTCTCTTATACCTCGGGCATCGTGCCCCGGGCTTGGAAGGAGGCGAATGTTCAACCTGTACCCAAAAAGGGGACAGGTCCGATCCTGCCAACTACCGGCCCATAGCTATAACCTCAGTACTGGGTAAGGTGTTTGACCGGATACTTAACGCCCACTTCATCCGCTACCTAGAGGATCACTCGCTACTGCATGACCGTCAATACGGTTTTAGCCCAAAACGGTCCACGGGTGATCTTCTAGCGTACGTTTCGCACCTCTGGGGGAGGCTATGGAGAAGCATGGCGAATCTATGGCAGTTAGCCTTGATATCGCTAAAGCGTTTGACCGTGTATGGCATCGTTCGCTTCTCTCCAAGCTCCCGGCATACGGTCTGCCACCTCGCTTGTGCGAATGGGTTGCGGGATTTTTGGAGGGGCGCAGGATTCGTGTCCTTTGTGACGGACGCACTTCTTGTTTCCACCCAATAAATTCCGGTGTACCTCAAGGTTCCGTTTTGTCGCCGACATTGTTTCTGCTGCATATCAATGACATGTTGTCACTAGGCAACATTCATTGCTATGCGGATGACAGCACTGTCCACGCACGTTATTTCGGAAGACCTGGGGTAAAGCAGACCGAAACGGAGGAAAAGAGGAACCTTCTTGTCGCCGAGCTTGACGGGGTCTTGGACCGCATTTCCGAATGGGGCTCATGCAATCCTGTCGAGTTCAATGCCAAGAAGACACAGGTGTGTGTTTTTTCTAGTAAAGTGTCTCCTTTCCTTTCCCATCCTACTCTTCAGAGCACCCCCTTACCAATACAGGATAGCCTTAGCATCCTTGGCATGGATGTTCGCCGCGACCTAAACCAGCGGGATTACATCGAGAGCGTCATTAGAACAGCCTCCCGCAAACTGGGGATCCTGAACAGAGTGCGGCGATTTTTCACACCGGTGCAACTCTGCCTTCTTTATAAGGCACAAGTTCGCCCATGTGTGGAATATTGCTGTCACCTCTGGGATGGCTCCGCAAAATACTTGCTCGACGCCCTCGATAGGTTGCAGCGACGTGCTATCCGTATTGTCGGTGATGTAGAGGTGTCCGAGATCTTAGAGCCTCTCCAGCTACGTAGAGACATTGCCGGTCTAAGTGTTCTCTACCGTCTCTATAATGGGGAATGCTCTGAAGAGCTATTCCAGCTAGTCCCTCCTCCCCTTTCCACTCCCGAACGACACGTGCTGGACAGCGCTGCCATCCACATACAATGCAGGCGCTGGTGGCTCGGACAAAGAGGTTTAGCTCCTCATTTCTGCCCCGTGCCATTAAGGCATGGAATGCCCTTCCAGCTCATGTTTTCCCTCCCTCCTATGATCCCGGGCTCTTCAGGCGGGGCGTGAAACGGCATTTAAGCAGGCCTTCAGGGTGAGTGCGACAGGCTCAATACGATCTATTGTGCCTGTCGACCTCATATTTGGATCTCACTACCGCTTACCATCAGGTGGAGTGAGGTCATCTTGTTAGCCTTTTTATAAAAAAAAAAAAAAAAAAAAATGCCAATATGACTTCAGATAATATGCAAAACGCAGTACATGTCCCTATAAAATTTGAAGGTTGCCCTCGATTTCTCCAGGATCCCATAATCAGATCCAAGACTGGTGAAAATGGGACCACCTCGGAAGTGAACTCTACCCAACCAAAAAAAAATTTTTGAAATCCGTCCATAATTGACGAAAATATCGGTGAACATACATAAAAAAAAAAAAAAAAAAATATTATACATACAGACGAATTGAGAACCTCCTCCTTTTTTTGAAGTCGGTTAAAAATCAGTAAGTAATCAAACGGCGTTTCGAGGATATGTACTCTTACCTACAAAAAGTAATGACATCCAATCAAAATCATTAATGTGAAATGAGAGCCAAGTTTAATATTATGATAAATGCCTTACGACGTGGTCCACAACCCGTCTCGTCACGTTTCCCACAAAGGTGAAAAGTGGATCGCTGGAAGTGATCTCTGCCTACCCCTCTGGGAAAAAGGCGTGATTTTATGTATGTATGTATGAAATGCCTTAGTTGTTAACTTCAACGAATTATTACGTTCGTAATGTTGGAAAAAAATGTGCTATATCACGCTCACAGGAACATCTAAACGGCAAAAATGCTTTGAGCAATTTTCCGCTTGCTAAACGTTTTCGATCTTTGGCCGGCAGTTGAGTTTTTATAAAACTGAACTCTATCTCTCTGTCTCTCTCTAACTATAATAGACCAGCTATTAGTAGCAAGCGCTGCGTAAGGATCGAGGTCTCCGGTTCGAGTCCGGGGTCGGGCAAAATGTATGTGAGTTTTCTGTAAAGATATTGTTGCGGGAACGGGGTACGTTTAATTCAAGATACGCCAAAAGTCACCAAAAGACAATTAATTTATTTATCGACTAACTATTACACAATTAAACACTTAAGAACACAATTAAAAACACTTAATTACAACACTAAACACGGAACACTAAATTACACTAAAGCACTGAATCACACTAAAACACTGAATTTCACTGAAACTATTCGCAGGTAACGCACTCGATCACTTCTAGTTCGCAGGAGACTGATTCGCTTCGCTTTCCAAATCGGAACTGTCCCGTCGCGTCGTACATCCCGCTTTTATACCCAGAGACGCAGCTCTTCGCGTGGCGTCGAGAATCTTCTCGCGGGGATCGAAATTTCTAGAACTCGCTGGAGCTCGTTCCGACCGACCAGAGTGTGTGACGTAGTATCGTGCAAGCGAATATAGACCTTATCCATACGACGATAAGACTAATTTCGCTTGCACGGTCTCTCAAGGTCGTACTATTATTATTACTTTAGAACACTCTAGAGCTCGCTACAACCTACCAGAGTGTGTAGCGTAGTATCGTGCAAGCGAATATAGACCTTATCCATACGACGATAAGACTAATTCCGCTTGCACGGTCTCTCGTGGTCGTAACATTATCCCCCTCTTAGTCATGCTCGTCCCGAGCATCATTTGACCCATGGTAACGAGCCAATCGATCAATGTGAACAATTTTCGGCTTGCCTCTTGTCCCTTGTTTGATCCGATAGGTTAAGTCGTTCAGCCTAGTGATGATCTTGTATGGTCCTTCCCACCTTGGCTGGAACTTCGGTGATTTGCCCTTCTTCCTGAGTGGGTTGTGTAACCAAACCAGACTCCCTTCATCGAAACCGTCGGTGTTGGCTTTGCGGTCATAACGGGTTTTCATTCTTTCGCTGGATTTTAGACTGCAGTCTCTAACGAGAGCATGTACTTCATCCAGGCGCTTCTGTAGGTCAGCCGCATATTCGGTTACTGGTTTCGGAGCTTCTGGCGGTGTCCCAGTCAACGCGTCTACCGGAAGCCGCATTTCTCGACCGAAGTTTACCATTGCTGGGGTTGCGCTGGTGCTATCGTGGATCGCAGATCGGTAGGACAGCAAGAAAAGCGGTATGTACTGATCCCAGTCTCGTTGATGCTCGTCCACAACTTTGGCCAAGTGGTTTTCCAACGTTTGGTTGAATCTCTCGACCATGCCATCGGATTGCGGGTGTGCTGGTGTAGTACGGGTCTTATGCATACCCAATAGTTGACAGACCTCCTGGAACAGTGCTGACTCAAAGTTTCTTCCTTGGTCAGAATGTATCTCAAGAGGCACACCAAATCGGCAAATCACCTCGTGGACTAACTTCTTGGCGACCGTCTTTGCTTCTTGATTAGGCGTAGCGAAGACTTCAGGCCACTTAGTGAAGTAATCTTGGACCACAATGATGTACTTGTTTCCCTCATCGGATTCTGGAAAGGGGCCAGCTACATCTACTGCGATTCTTTCCCATGGAGCGCCGACGTTGTACAGCTTGAGTTTGCCCTTACTTCTGGTTTGTGGGCCCTTTACTGATGCGCAAGTCGTACATTTCTTGCACCAGTCTTCAACGTCCTCCCGACAGTGAATCCAGTAGAACCTCTGTCTCAGCTTCTCTAGGGTCTTCTTCACGCCTAAATGTCCCCCGGATACCCCATCGTGTATGTACCTCAGTAGAGAAGCAACCTGTTTACGGGGTACAATCAGCTGTAGTGTCGTTTGATCCCCTTTTGGTGTTTCCATTTCCTGAAGAGTACTCCATCCTTAATCTCCAAACTGTCCCATTGTGCCCAGTAACTTTTCGTGATGGGGCTTGATGATGCTACATGGCTCCAAGAAGGTTTTTGACCTACTTCTTTCCATTCAAATATTTTCCTCAGGTCACAATCCTCTTTTTGAGCCTTTTTGATAGCGTCTTCGCTCCATTCATTATCAAGTCCCTGGGTGGTAATCATCCGGACTTCTTTCTTCAGTCTCCGTCTTAGAACAATGACTGCAGGCCACAGGACAAGGTCTCCTTGATAGGGCATCGGCATTCAAATGCGTTCTACCACTCCGATGTTCTGTTGTGAAGTTGTACTCCTGTAGCTGCTCTAACCACCGCGCCACTTGTCCTTCAGGGTTCTTAGACTGCAAGAGCCATTTTAACGCAGCATGATCTGTCCGCAGGGTAAACTGTCTTCCAACGAGGTACTTGTTGAAATGCTGTAGAGTCTTCACTACCGCCAACAGTTCCTTACGAGTCACACAGTAGTTCCTTTCAGGTTTTGAAAGTGACTTACTGAAATAGGCGATCACGACTTCCCGTTCACCTTGCTCTTGCGACAGAACTCCGCCTATGCCAGTGTTGCTGGCATCAGTGTCCACGATAAACCTTCCTTCTCTGTTCGGGTAGCCAAGTATAGGACTGGTGCAGAGGTGTTCTTTAATCTGACGAAGGCTTGATCACATTCCGAGTCCCAGGCGAATACTCGTTTATCTTCCGTGAGCCGATGAAGAGGTTTCGCTATATCAGAGAAGTTCTTTACAAAGCGCCGGTAGTATGCGCATAAACCCAAAATGATCTCACGTCGGTCTTGTTAGCTGGAATAGGCCATTCTTGGACAGCTTTGATCTTCTCTGGGTCGGTCCTTACACCTTTCGATGAAATAATGTGGCCTAAATAGGCGACTTCTTCCTTGAAAAACGTGCATTTCTTTGCGCTGAGTTTTAAGTTTGCTTCTCGTATTCTAGTGAAAACCTTCCTCAGGTTACTGACATGCTCTGTGAAATTTCGACCCATGACAATGATGTCATCCAGATAGACCAGGCATGCATCACCCAGAAGTCCAACCAGTACCCTTTCCATCAACCGCTCGAATGTCGCCGGAGCGTTGCAAAGACCAAAGGGCATGACGTTGAACTGCCACAATCCATTCCTAGTTCCGGTCGTAAATGCCGTCTTCTCCTTGTCTGCTGGATGGAGGTCTACTTTGCCGTACCCACTCTTAAGGTCCACTGTTGAGAACCACTTCATGCCGCTCAACATGTCCAGTGTGTCGTCTATACGGGGCAGAGGGTAGCTGTCCTTCTTCGTTGCATTATTCAACAACCGGTAGTCCACACAAAACCTGGTGCTGCCGTCCTTCTTCTTTACCAGGACTACTGGCGAAGACCACGGGCTTGTTGAAGGTTCTATGATGCGGTTCTTCTGCATCTCGGCAACCATGTCTGCTACCTCCTTCTCTTTGGCAAATGGAAGGCGTCTAGGCCGCTGCTTTATTGGTGACGCGTCTCCCGTGTCTATTCTGTGTTTAACGAGACCTGTCCTTCCCAAATCATGGTCACCCTTCGAAAATATGTCGTTGAAATCTAGCAACAACCTTTAGCTTGCTGAAGTTCCCGCTCAGAGAGTTTGTCCTTACAATTTGCTAGGAGCGGCGTGACGTCATCTCCTTGACAGGATTCCGGTTCCCGGGTCCTTTTCAGCCTTCTGATGGATTGACCTGCATCGCACCGTCCGATGACACAGTTTCTTCGTAGCTGCACTTCATCTTCGCTAAGATTGATGACTCGCACCAGCGCTCCTTTTCCGGTCATTGCCAGAGTTCTTGCTGTGATCCAACTCGGGTGGTCGCCGCAGTTTTCTATGACGACGCTTCGCCCTTGACACGCAGTGTAAGGGAATCTAACTTTGACCAGAGTTTCAGATCTCGGCGGTAGGGTCGTATTTTGCAGGCAGTAAACTGCGCATGATCTCGCTCCCTCTAGGAATACTTCTTGTTCGGGGAAACTAAGTACTCCTTTAGCGACGTCTACCACACACTTCTGGTCTCTTAAAAAGTCTAATCCGATGATGCAGTCGTCCGTGATGTCTGCTATGAGAACGCCGTATTCAAAGGTTTGTTCTCCAATGGTTATGTTCGCCATCGTCTCACCGAAGACGGTAACTGGCTGGCCTGTTGCTGTTTGAAGCTGAACGGATGGTCTCTGATTCCACACAATAGTCCTTTTCAATAGCTCCGGACGCACTATTGTTCTTGAAGCACCGGTGTCAATAGTAAAATGACACGTTACGCTGTTCAGCTGTCCAACCACAGTAAGATTGTTCCCATTACCAATCTGTGAAACAGTGACGGTAGGGGCTCGATGTTGGCCAGCCAGCGCCCGCCCCACGGCCCTGGCTCCTGACAGCTCTTCTGCGTCCACCTGTGTAGAGGACGCTACTGTCGTTCTATGCGGCCATCTTTGCCTGGGGCAACTACTCCGAATATGACCCCTCTCACCGCAGCCATAGCACATCGGACCCAAAGAAGGTTTTTCCTTAACCACAACCTCCCGAAGTCGTTGAGTTCTAGCGTCTTGACGCACGGCTTCCACCTCCAAAGCATGGGCCAGAGCTTCCTGTAAGGTCTGATGATGGCTCAATTTCACGGTGTGTCTGACGTCTGCGTCTCTAATTCCATCACAGAAAGCTTGCGGGATCATTGATTCCACCATTGTCGGGCATGACACGTAGGCACGTCTGACAAGCCTTTCGATTTCCGTTGCCCATTGCTGCAGACTCTCACCAGGCTTCTGCTGTCGGTCGCGGAGTTGTGCTCTATACGCGTATTCCAGGTGTTTGTCGCTGTACCTGCCTTCTAGTGCTCTTTGGAGAGCACCTAAAGTTCTGTTATCCGAAGGCAGGTTTTCCAACGTGAGCAGGGCATCTCCACGAAGAGCCAGAGTCAGAGCTATCAAGGACTCTTCCTCGTTCCACCCCTTTCCTTTAGCCACCGTCTCGAACTGATACCAAAATGCTGCCCAAGACGTCGTTCCATCGAAGTGGGGTACTTCGATTTTCGGAGAATCCGACACTACCGTAGCACCCCGGGTCCCCACTCTTGCCATTTTGGTATGCAGCTGTCGCATCTCAGCATCCACCTGGCTCAATCGATCCTCGTGTTGGGTGAATCGATCTTCATGTTGGGTGAGTCGATCTTCGTGTTGGGTCAGTCGATCTTCGTGTTGGGTCTTGACGCTTAGCACATCATCCTTGAGAGCATCAATCTGCTTTTCTAATACTTCGTGCTTCTTTTCAATAGCCCCCAACAAACTCTTGCTTAGCTCTTCCTTGAGTTCGACCAGTTGCTCCTCCTGGCGACGGGCTTGCTCCTCCTGGCGAAGGTCTTGCTTTTCCTGGCGAAGAGCTTGTTCTTCCCTCAGCTTAGCAAATTGTGCTTCCTGAAGTCGGGCAAGCTCCTCCTGGCGGCGGGCTTGCTCACGGGCTTGCTCCTCCTGGCGGCGGGCTTGCTCACGGGCTTGCTCCTCCTGGCGGCGGGCTTGCTCCTCCTGGCGGCGGGCTTGCTCCTCCTGGCGGCGGGCTTGTGTCTGCAGCATTTTAAATAAGTCTGCAAGCTCCACAGGCCCAATTGATGTTTGAATTGATCCCTCCGTTGAAGTGCCTTCACCCTCTTGCAGGGCCGCGGTTTGACTCCTTGTTACTCGACCCTCACTGTCTTCTCGTGGTGTAAGAGGCATCTTGAATCCCACTTCTGACACCAATTGTTGCGGGAACGGGGTACGTTTAATTCAAGATACGCCAAAAGTCACCAAAAGACAATTAATTTATTTATCGACTAACTATTACACAATTAAACACTTAAGAACACAATTAAAAACACTTAATTACAACACTAAACACGGAACACTAAATTACACTAAAGCACTGAATCACACTAAAACACTGAATTTCACTGAAACTATTCGCAGGTAACGCACTCGATCACTTCTAGTTCGCAGGAGACTGATTCGCTTCGCTTTCCAAATCGGAACTGTCCCGTCGCGTCGTACATCCCGCTTTTATACCCAGAGACGCAGCTCTTCGCGTGGCGTCGAGAATCTTCTCGCGGGGATCGAAATTTCTAGAACTCGCTGGAGCTCGTTCCGACCGACCAGAGTGTGTGACGTAGTATCGTGCAAGCGAATATAGACCTTATCCATACGACGATAAGACTAATTTCGCTTGCACGGTCTCTCAAGGTCGTACTATTATTATTACTTTAGAACACTCTAGAGCTCGCTACAACCTACCAGAGTGTGTAGCGTAGTATCGTGCAAGCGAATATAGACCTTATCCATACGACGATAAGACTAATTCCGCTTGCACGGTCTCTCGTGGTCGTAACAATATTACTCAGCCCGGAGTTAGGAAGTTGGCGGTTGAACGCATGTGTCTCGGAAAGCACGTTAAGCCGGTGGTCCTGCACCCGATCTCTTATCGGTCATGTCGGGTTGCCGTCTTACCGAACTACGAGGGTAAGGAAACAGAGAGTGCACTTGCACTATAATATGTCCTGCGCATTTGGCTGATATAAATAACAATAAGGCAAGGCTCAGTAGGAAAGTATTAAATGAAAGTCTCAAAGTCAATAAATAATACAAGTTTATTATAAATGTACAGAGCGGGCCGCGCCCGGCCGCGTCCAAACGCTACGGACAAACGAACGTACAAGAAAATATACAATACAATAAGATTAATACAAATTTTGAATACAAATCAGCCAGTCAGCGCCGCGCGGCCGAAGTCACACTTAGAACACACATAACTACTAAATTGTGCTTTAATTTAATACAGATAGAGTCCAAATTCCTTTACACATGATACTGCTTCATTATAATATGTAATCTTATGTGTATCAGACACTACATGGGAAACCATATTCTGCTTACAAACAATCGCAGTTAACCAAACTAATAGGAAAGGACAAAATATATTTCTAACATTAGTGTGTTCCAGTATTATCTTAACAGGCTATTCGTGTGAATGAGCGAAATTGTGTATTTAAAAGAAAAAATATGTAGGCATACCTAACTACATACATAAGTACTTAAAAACCTTACATAGGTTGACATTTGAAAATCTACAAAAGATGACAACAGTAAGGCACCTTTTGCTATGAAAGTGATAGAACTCAGAGGGCATGATTGGAATGGGAACATGTATGTAAGGCAAGCTTAATTACGCCAAATAATTATCTTTTAATTTATCAGCACATAAAATATTTGAATTGAAAAAATATAATTTAATAAAATTACATTATCGCTCACTCACACCGCGCGACGCACTAAAATAATGTACAAAAGAACACAGTAAAAATCATCAAAATCAGTCTAATAGTTTCGCTTAACAACTAATAATGGGCAGTGACTTACAAAAGACGAATAACCGCTGACGTCACAAGAGAAACCGCCATTTTGAATTTTAGACTCACTTGTAAACATTCTTTTCGTATTTCTGGATTGGTTGCTAGGACTTTAAAGCCAAAAATATTTTGTTAATTCATATACCCATAGGTAATTTCTTTGTGATCCTACTACATTATAAATACATCATTACACAATATACATATTGTAAGTACTGAAATACTTACCCAACACTGAACATGTAACGGCCATTTTGACAAATGGGCGGGGCCTGTCACAAATACAAAATGGCGGCCGTGACGTCAACAGTAACAAACACAGACGCGACTAATGGAAGTAAATGGGAAGATTCACAATTCATTTGAAGACTGAGAATTAGACACTACACATTATTTGGCAGGACTCTTCTAGTTTAATTAATTACAGTAATATTAATAATATGTAATAATATATAAGTTAGGAACGACACATTAAAGGTATTAACAAAATGGTTACGTAGATACGTTCAATTAGTGAATAACACAATTTTAATATTAAGTTTTGAGCGTAGACTGTACACAAGCAAGATTCAAGTTTCTCCAAATAATGTGAAGTTTAGTCATAAATGTATTAAAAGTCCAACAAATAGATCGTATAAAAAAAAACACATAAATGTCCAAAATATCTTGACAACACACTTTTGGCGGATATTCCACTAAATTAGATTTTTTTTTTATTGTGTGTGTCAAATGTACTTTTGACACGATCTATTTGTGTCAAAATGACCATATCAAGAGAGAACGTAGGTACAACAATAAAGGAATACAAATAGTTACTAATAAAGTCCATCGGCGTCAACACACGCGCGGCCGCGCAGAGCTAGAGAGGAGTTTCATGGCAAGGTTTGGATTCTAAATAAATAAATAATAAATATTTGTCTTTATGGGTCTACACGCGTTATTAGGAATAGCCAATACATAACCACTTACTGCCCGACGTTTCGACTGGGTTACACCAATCGTGGTCGCGAGCGAACTCACGCTCGCGACCACGGGCAGTAAGTAGCTATGTATTGGCTATTCCTAATAACGCGTGTAGACCCATAAAGACAAATATTTAGTGTAATGGAACGCGAAAGTCTAAAATCATAAATAAATAATATATATTTTGGACATTTCCACACACGGTCACCTGACCCCAAACTAAACAGAGCTTGTACTATGAGCGTCAGAGACTGATGACTATTGAGTTATTTCTCTATTTGTCCCATTAATAACATCTCAAAAACAGTAGAAAATTACGAGGTCAGATGATCAGTTACGAGATCCCGAATATCAAAATTTATGTAAACGAAATAGACAATACTTAATGTAAACTTTTCTCCACTACCAAAGACAATTTCCACTTCCTAATAAATACTTCCAAGTTAAAAAATTAAAATAGAAACTCCGAATCTAGTCGTAACCCTGCGCCGGCCGCGCACATTCACTACTTACAACGAATCAAGTACATATAAACGTATTAAACAGTATCTATGTACAGGAGAGAGCACTTCGAATCAAATGCAAATGTTACCATCAAATAACTGCGCCGCTCCGACACGGAAACGGAGGAGAAATAGCGAGGACATTCACGCACATACAATACTCAATTTAACCGACTTCAAAAAAGGTGGTTACTCAATTCAATCCTGCACGTTTTAAATGTTTATTTTTACTCTACGTACAAACAATAAAAATTAATAGCAATTTATTAAAATTCCTTGCATATTTAAACCTAACTACATATCAGGATCATAGCCAATTTGCAACTTATACTAATTCTAATTTGTATTTTCTATATAATATAGTATGGCTACACACATAATCATGTTAAAGCAATAAAAATTACACGTCATACAGATCTATGTAATGATCGTGCTTTTAAGTCTTTCAGGAAAATGCACCCAAATAGGTACTGAGATCATTTTATAGAGACATCTATAAGATATTTTCTAAATAAACCAACTCCTTCCATTTCCGTGTCCGAGCGCGCGTCACAATATTAAAAAAGTTCATAATATTCGATATCAACCCTTACGACGTACGTGTTAAGGTACAAAATATTTACAAAGTGCAGTATACTCGGCCTATAACTAGAAGTAACCATACCGACAGATATATTACAAAATATAGTGAGGAGTCGCGGTGTCTACGAGACGCTGGCGTGTACACACATACACCATGAAATTTTAGTAGTTGTTTTCCCGCAGTAAAATGATTCTACCTTCTTTGTAAAATAGATTTGCGCAGCTTTTTTATTCAAAAAGATAAATACCAATTTTATGAAAATGATAAAAGAAACTCGAAAGCACGCTTGCACCGCTTTATACGTTACTTCTTTAGCTTCAATCATCGATTTCATACGGCAAGCAGTACCTGATAAAGTCACAACTCGTTAAAGAACTATTGCTTCGGACGATTTTTTTATTGATTAATTGAAGAAAAAAGTTTTATTCAAGAAATAACTACATGATTCAATAGTACTACTAACGGTAAATCGTTATGCTACGGTAAAACAACCACTTCAATTTCACGGTGTATAAGGTAAGTATATAAGTATCAATCTATAAATCAATTCCATGTATTACACTCAAGCCGTATATTAAAGTTAATATACAAGTACTATTTGTGACAAAATCTCGAGCAACATTCGAAGACACCGCGCTCCTCACGAATCGTTGAGCGCAAAATGTTCAAAAAGTTTTTAATTTAATTATTTATCCGTGACATTTGTACAAACATTAGGAGTAGTATCAAAATCGACTCGTCCAAGGAACACACTGGACTCGCGCCAATTTAAAATTGACATATTCTATTTCTCAATTTGACATAATGTGTTTTGAATGTCAAAACGAGAAATGACATAAGTCATTATCGTCATAATATCTTGGCGCAAGTCGTAACACTTTGATATTAGAGTCTGACCACTGGCAAAGGCGTTATTTAGCGTACGACTTTAATTAAAAAAAATATTTAATCAATGTTAGGTATTTATTTAAGGCTGAACTACAAGTATAAAACAGATATTACAACTTCTAAAATGAAGTTACTTGACAGTTGCTGGTCAATCGAGACACAGTTTATTAAATACATAAACACAACTGCGCTTCATTTGAAAGACTGAATTTGAAATGAAATATTCCTTATCGATACAACAAATTAGGTCTTTCAAAAGATCCTCATTCCAGTGGCCGACTCGAATTACAATCCTAACTAATCTACCCGAGTTCTATGTGACTAGCTCTTTACATATACATGTACAATCGCCCCACTCTCCTTTCTGTTCTACCAAAAAATCAATAAGATGAACACACATTTTCAGGACAAAATAGAATGACATTTCCTATTTGACATATCAGAAATGTCACACGTCAATTATAAATGCATTCTGTCAAAAATGGTAAAAGACCTAAATGTGTATACATCTTATTTAGTTGAATATTGACAGTATTAAGTACGATTATCGGAAAATTTAATTGATTTAACTTCGATGTCGAAATGTTTTGATAGCCAAGGAAGAATGTCTTTTAAACTTGCATATAGTTCAACAGCTGTTTCTTTAATATATACTAGTGACCCAACCTCGCTTCACTTCAGGCAGTATACATAAAAACCCTCCTTTTAAACCCTCTATCTATTAAAAAAAAACTGCATCGAAATCAGTTGTTTAGTTTTAAAGATTTAAGCATACATAGGGACAGACAGACGCGGGAAGCGACTTTGCTTTATACTATGTATATATATGTACAGTATTGTACAGTATTGAGCTTGTATTATTACCGAGACCATCTCAAATGGGCGTGGCTTCATACCTTCTGGTGTAGTCTATAACTGGTGATCGCGGACAAGTTCATCATGAGGTGGCTTCATATGCAGTGGACATGATTTTTATAGTAGACATCTCCGAAGGGTGTGGTCTACAAGAAAAGGGGATTGGTCTTCAACCGATGTGGGCGTGGTCATCTCAAATGTACGTAGCTCCATCCCTACTAGTGTTCTGGTCTACTCCCTGGTCTACTCCCTGGTCTACTCCCTGGTCTACTCCCGTCGCTAGCAGTGGAACTGGTGCTGCGTGATGGCGGACAGGTCCTTCATGAGGCCTTCAAGGTTCTGCATTTCTCTCTGGAGTCTCTCGGTGGAGCGCGAAGGCGTCAGCGGCTCGAGCTCCGCGCTGCAGTGCGCTACCGACCCGCCTGGGGATAATAATATCAGAGCTAGATATCGTCGTAACTGTTAGCAAAAATCATTATAATTAAAACTAATTTTACGGATTAAACTCGCGTGTATTGGTACGTTGGCACGTTGGTTGGTCACGGTTAAGAGTCTTAACCGTGACCACGAGCGCTGTAAAGAGCTCGAAACGTCGGATCTCTAAATAATGTTTAGAATACCAATACACGCGAGTTTAATCCGTAAAATTAGTTTTATTTCAAATGTGTAGTGCTCGCGCAAATAAAAATAGACAATACTATCATTATAATTATTATCTATCATACAAACCCGCCTGGGAACAAAATCACCACTCTCATCAACATTGTTATCATCATCATCATCGTGATCATGAACTATCTACACTGTAATAATTTTCCTAAGGTCTCCTACATTGCTACGTTCTGCTACAGAACTTTAACCTTTGATGGTGCTAAGACCTGCTATGTCCTAAACTCCCTGCTACGTCGCTTAAACCTGCTACAACGCTCTACGTTGCTACGATTTGCTTTTTCCTATGCTATGTTGCTACGACCTGCTCTTTCTTATGCTACGTTGACACGACCTGCTGTGGTGCTACGACTTGTTACGGTCTGCTACAGATCTTTAACCTATTATGGTGCTAAGACCTGCCATGTCCTAAGCTCCCTGCTATTTTGCTACGACGTGCTACGATGCCACGACCTGATATTTCTTATGCTACGTTGCTACAACGTTCTACGTTGCTACGACCTGCTCTTTCTTATGCTACGATGATACGACCTGTTGTGGTGCTACGACTTGTTACGGTCTGCTACAAAGCTTTAACCTTTTATTGTGCTAAGACCTGTCATGTTCTAAGCTCCCTGCTACGTTGCTACGACGTGCTACGTTGCCACGACCTGATATTTCTTATGCTACGTTGCTACAACTTTCTACGTTGCTACGACTTGTTATTTCTTAGGCTACGTTGCTACGACTTGTTATTTCTTAGGCTACGTTGCTACGACATGTAAGTAAGTGACTCACCGAGCTGCAGCCGGTTGGGTATGTGTCCGGGCGAGGAGCTGGCGCTCTTCTTGTACGGGGACGTCTCCCGCGCGCTGCCCGCTGCAGACAGACAGACACATGATTGGTTGTGAAATATATCTATACTAGCTGTGCCAGCGACTTCGTTCGCGTTTCCCCCGTTTTTTACACATTTTCCATTGTATCTTTGCTCCTATTGGTCGCAGCGTGATGTTATATAGCCTAAAGCCTTCCTCGATAAATGGTCTATACAACGCAAAAAAGATTTTTTCAAATCGAACCAGTAGTTCCTGAGATTAGCGCGTTCAAACAAACAAACAAACAAACAAACTCTTCAGCTTTATAATATTAGTATAGATTAGTATGTAAATATCGCATCCTGTCACAATGCTAAGGAATATGGAAAGCTAATAGTTTTTGTTCATTAATACATCAACAATTTAATAAAATGAAAAGTCTAGTAATCGAAATAATCATTTCTTTTTAATTGTTGATGTGTAAATGAAGAACGAAAAGCCCATTATTTTTATTTTCCGGAGGCAAAATTTGGTCTATTGTGCCTATCGACCTCATATGTGGATCTTACTACCGCTCACCATAGGTAGAGTGAGGTCACCTTGTTAGCATATTATAAAAAAAATACACCTAATTTTGCATTGTGACACTTTCCTTGTTATAGTGCGATATGTAAACTATACTAGAATCCATAATTCGACGGAGTAGTTTGACAGATAGAGTGTTACTATGTGTGGGAAAAATAAAATAGTGATGAGGTAAATGGTGATATTTAATTATCGACAGAATTATCCGGTCTAAGAATAAATCGCCGGTTATCTAACAACACCGCTCAATTTATTATAATCAAATTAAAAAGAGAGTGAAAAATGTCTGCATAATTTTATTAATTTTAAGAGGTATTGTATAAAAATGTTGGAGTTTAAACCCCGATTAACTGAAAACCAAAACAATACCTACCTATAATATGCGGAAGCCGAATGATTTATAAATGAAGGTGAGCGTCATCATGTTAACCATTATTTCACTGGCCAACAGTGCTGCTACAATTAAGTAATGCGAAATCGTGCCAGTATCTCGGTTTAACAACAATCGAAATGTACTTGATTAGTAAGTGACATACCTCTAGAATGCGCAGGAGTGGAGTGATCAGAAGCGTTGTCTAGGAAGCTGTGCATCCCGCGCGCGTGGCGCTGCAGCGACCCGCCCACCGCCCCGCCCCCGCCCGCCCCGCCGCCCCCGCCCCCGCCGCTCGGGAGGGTCCCCGATAGGCCTGCGCCCCCTAGCGGCGCTAGGCCACCCGTCTCGCTGCTTAGCGAGTCCCGGCTAGAAACATTTTTATTTATTTATTTATTTTAGGTACACAAAACAGAGCGACAACAATTACAATATATGAAATCACAAACAATAATGGTAGGCTGTATCTCCAAAAATATGTGTACACAACATAACATTCGTAACATAATATAGGCACAGCTAAAAGCGCTAAGTCGTCTAAGACAAACAGCAGACACAAGCAAGAACATTTACATAAAACAAAAAGACATACAGAAAAAATAAATATAAAATAAAATATATTTTGTAGTATAGGTAAAAGAAGCAACATGCAACTTATTTGTTTGTCACAATTTTCTCTAGAAACCTATTTCTATACAGATGAATAAAATTAAAGGGTGCAACGATGTTAAAATACAGATTTTGACGTGACAACGTCTTATAAATTGGTTTGCCGGGTGACACTTCAAGAAACTGCGTTACGCTCCGCTCACGTTATGCGCTCACAATGAGAGCGAGTGAGAGGCACGCGTCCCTTCCACGCGGGCATGGTTAGCCCGCCTAAGAGCGAGAGGGACAGACATAAAAAGTGAAAGGCACGCTATACGAATGAATATTCTCATTAAAATTATTTTACCACTCAAAGTCGTTGTCACGTAAAACTTTCGCCCGTATACCGACTTCACAGGCAACCAATTTTTTTCTTTTTACTAAAAAGGTATAAATGTATCATCATCAGCCCATTTCTGTCCACTGCTGGACATAGGCCTCCCCAAGTGCACACCATTTCTCTCTCTCTTGGACCTCTCGCATCCTACCCCGTTCATTACGTTCAATCAATATTTCTTTGAAAAAACCTTCACCAGTACAATGACAGGCAAACAGCTTACTTAAACTTTTCAATACCTTATCTCCTGCTAATAAATAGAAATACGTGTTCACCAGTTTAAACAATGGTATGTATCTAAATATATAAAAGGAGAAACTGACTGACTGACTGACAAATCGACGCACAGCCTAAACGGCTAAACGTAGGCACTTGAAATTTGGAAGGGACCTAGCTTAGGTACCGTAGATGTGCACTAAGAAAGGAATTCCCGAAATTCTCACGGGAACGGGAATAATCGGGAAAATCTTTTTGTATGAAAAATCGAAACCACTGAAGTTAGATGCTGTAAATTTGGCATGCAGGTACCATAGTAAACTTAAAGCTTAGTTGGAACAGGATATTGAAAAATTCTTACGGGAACAGGCGTTAGCAGGAAAAAACTTTTGTATGAGAAAATCAAAACCGCGTAAGATAGATGATTGAAATTTGGCATGCAAGTACCTTAATAAAAGTAAAGCTTACTTGCAACGCGATATCTAAAAATTCTCACGGGAACAGGAGTGATTGGGAAAAAAACTTTTATATGTGAAATCCTGTAGTCCACGCGGACGAAGTCGCGGGCACAGCTAGTATTAGTATAGATATGTATGTATGTATGTATGTATATACTCACTGCGTGTAGTGTCCGAGCGGCTCGTAGGCCACGTAGTGCCCGCGCTCGCGCTCGCGCGACGCGCACGCGTACACGTCCCCGCCGCCCAGGGGACACGCGCCCGACCCGCCTGAGGACAGAGCTTGCAGTGTTGAAGAACGTACTAGCAAAGCCTGACATGTTAGTTCTTAATGGTACCAATAGATGGCGCTGTCAAACAATCTGTGAATAGGCGAGACGACTAAAAAAATATAATTAGTCCGTTATTTAGATTATTAAAAAATATTGTACTCGTATTTTTATTTTGTTTCACAAACAAGAAATTATGAAGATATAGTGCTTAGATGTTTCGTATGACGTCACTTTTAGGTACAATTTTTGCGTAACTGTGACGTCACAAGCCCCCACTCCAGAAGTTTGATAAGCTATAATTTTATCATTATTCAATCAATTGAAAAACAAAAAAATACGTGTCCCATATTTTTGTATAAACTAACTTACGGACTAAATAGAATAATAAGATTTTGACCCAGTCGTCACGCCTATATTACAGTATTGAGCTGTCAAACAATATGTAAGTGTTGAAGAAGTTAGTAGCAAAGCCAGACATATTAGTCCCGAATGCTGACAAGAGATGGCGTTGTCAAATAATCTGTGAGTGTTGTAGGAGATTGTAGCAAAGCCTGACAAGTTAGTTCTTAATGGTACCAATAGATGGCGCTGTCAAACAATCTGTTAATTTTAAGTGACAAAATTATACAAGTTAGTTCAAAATGATATCAACAGATGTCGCCGACCAACAATATGCTTACTTCATATACCGGTAAGTTAGTTCTTAATGGAAACCATAGATGGCGCTGTCAAACAATTCTACATCAGTATTATTATATGAAAAATAGTATAGGAGCATATTGTGTGGATCCTTGACAAATTACTTCTAAATATTACTAATAGATGGCGCCAAAAAACAAATAGCATACTTTATATCAGCGATGTTAGACGAAATAAATATTACTAATAGATGGCGCCAAAAAACAAATAGCATACTTTATATCAGCGATGTTAGACGAGTTGGTTCCGACTGATTAAATACTAAATGTTACCGTTACCTAACTTTTAGTACTTGTAGAAGCTGAACGCTAATCTCTCAGCCTAAACCGTGGACCGAGAGGTTAACAGAGTGATACGTACAGGGCGCGGGCGGCGGGTGCTGCGGGTGCGGCGCGTGGAGCGACGCGAGCGACGACTGCGGCGACAGCGGACCCACGCCCGCTAACAGCGGCGTGCTCTGGGACCGACGGGTTAACATGAGATACACATACGGTGAGGTAAAACAATCATAATGTCACTTACTAACACACTACAAAATATTCGATGTAGTTTCATTTACACACACAAACAAGGAGTGAGAGGTTAATGCGAATCGGCCGCGTCAATTAATAACCGACTTGGTAACATGGATCTCACAACTTTTTACCGTAGAACAACTGAGTGACGAGACTTAGTTTTTTTGACGAGTATTGTTATTAACTTTTGCATACTTTTTGTG
The DNA here is from genome assembly GCA_039566165.1 of Maruca vitrata. Taxonomy (NCBI): domain Eukaryota; kingdom Metazoa; phylum Arthropoda; class Insecta; order Lepidoptera; family Crambidae; genus Maruca; species Maruca vitrata. The sequence continues at coordinate 253,405 of CM076941.1, forward strand.
GTAAAAGAAAATATTATTATGTATTATTATAATCACCTGGTCGGGCAGCGGGCGCGGGTGCGCGCGGCGCTCACACGTGGCCGAGCAGCCCACGCCTACCCCCGTCATCGCTGCAACACACATTGTGGAAATTATAAGCACCTGGTGCCGTAGACGAAGTAACAATACCAAAACGAAAACGAAGTTCGAAAGGAATATAATGTATGGGATTGACATAAGCGATAAATCAGGCGGTCAATTCCGTTCAAACCGTTTCCCCGCTCCGCTCCGGTGGTAAGACAACCTTAGAGTGAGGTCTTACATTACAATCAAACAGTCAAATACAGAACACTGGTCACCTAGAAAACAACTATGTACCCACACATTATCCATTGAATGAAAATATAAGAAAAAATTTTTTAGGTTGAAACGAAAAAAAAAACAAAAAGCAACATAAAACCAAACATACGCGGGTAGTCGTCGTATCGTCGCCGGCCGCGGCTCGAGCCGGACGCGCACGACGCGCACGCCTCCTCGCTGGCGCGCGAGCCCGGGCGGCCATCTAGCGGCGCGGGGGGGAAACGAAAAATAAAAAATGAAAAAAAAAAATACAAAAAAAAATGGAAATACTGATTAAACAAAAATAAAATCAATTGAAAATGTAAAAAAAAAATAACAAGGTCACGATAATAAAAACAATAAATTACTTTTAATCGGACCACATCTTGCGCGCGCATACGTGTTGTGACACACTCGTAAGTAAAAATACATTCACACAGTCCGTACCGGCCGCTTGCGTGTGAGCGGGCGGAAGCGGGTCAGCCCGCCGGCCAGAGAGACCCGTAGAAACGGGGGCCCTTCCGTCCGGCGGACTGGCCAACTCCGACCCGCACAGCTCAATACCAATGCGAGACTCCACGCCTTGTCTCGTTGGTACGGGGGCCCTTCCGTCCGGCGGACTGGCCAACTCCGACCCGCACAGCTCAATACCAATGCGAGACTCCACGCCTTGTCTCGTTGGTACGGGGGCCCTTCCGTCCGGCGGACTGGCCAACTCCGACCCGCACAGCTCAATACCAATGCGAGACTCCACGCCTTGTCTCGTTGGTACGGGGGCCCTTCCGTCCGGCGGACTGGCCAACTCCGACCCGCACAGCTCAATACCAATGCGAGACTCCACGCCTTGTCTCGTTGGTACGGGGGCCCTTCCGTCCGGCGGACTGGCCAACTCCGACCCGCACAGCTCAATACCAATGCGAGACTCCACGCCTTGTCTCGTTGGTACGGGGCCCTGCCGTGCGGCGGACTGGCCAACTCCGACCCGCACAGGTCAATACCAATGCGAGACTCCACGCCTTGTCTCGTTGGTACGGGGGCCCTTCCGTCCGGCGGACTGGCCAACTCCGACCCGCACAGGTCAATACCAATGCGAGACTCCACGCCTTGTCTCGTTGGTACGGGGGCCCTTCCGTCCGGCGGACTGGCCAACTCCGACCCGCACAGGTCAATACCAATGCGAGACTCCACGCCTTGTCTCGTTGGTACGGGGGCCCTTCCGTCCGGCGGACTGGCCAACTCCGACCCGCACAGCTCAATACCAATGCGAGACTCCACGCCTTGTCTCGTTGTTGCCGCAGCAGTGGTCTCCTCTTTAAGCGGGCTTTCAGGGTGAGTGCGACAGGCTCAATGTGGTCTATTGTGCCTGTTGACCTCATATTTGGATCTCACTACCGCTTACCATCAGGTGGAGTGAGGTCATCTTGTTAGCTTATTATAAAAAAAAAATCATATGTCCGCACTCACCAACATACGTAGGCACATAGTGTCTGTCGAGCGAGGCGGGCGGCTGCGCGAGCCGCGCGGGCTCGTAGTCGGCGGGCGCGGCGCGCGGCAGCGTGAGTGTGGACGACATGAGGGCGTTGGGCGCGTCCACGCTGCCCGCAGAGACTGGGGGGAGATGGGCGAGGTGTTGGTATAATAATAATAATTTTAATACCAGCTCTCTAGCTGAGAAAAAATACAACGTGAAAATAATAATAATAATAATAATTCTTTATTGCACAAAAATATACACAGTTACAATAAATCTTAAAACTAGAACATGAGTGAAAGTGCATTGCAAGATTGGGACAGTGGAAATAGTCGATTTTTGGTTTGTTTTTGGAGATAGTTAGGGTATGTGTTTGGGTTTGGTAGTGTATGTGTGCGTTAGTGTGATCAAATAAAATAAAAGAATACAAAACTAAATGAAATAAAATGAATTTAAATATAAATAAATGAAATTTTACGAAAATAAATGTAACTAAATGTGATTAAATGTAAGTAAATTAATTTAAATGTAAATAAATTAAATAAAATATAATTAAATGAATATAAATGAAATTTAATAAAATAAAGTGAAATATAATAAATATTTAATAAAATATAATGAAATTATATTCAATTAAATAAAATAAATACATATAATGAAGTTAAATTATATTAAATTAAATTAAATTACATATAATGAAATTAAATTATATTAAATTAAATAATTTATTCTGCAAGTAGGTTTCATAATATACTTTAACATGTCAAATCACAGCTAAATAAATAATATGTACAAGTTAAGTGCAAGTGTGTGTTGTTGTACGTGTGTGAGTGTAAGCACGTGTATTGTGTGTGTATATATGCATATATCTACGCGTGTGCGTGAGTGTGTGTGAGGTGAGTGCGTCGCGTACTCTTACTGGCGGAGCTGTGCAGGCTCTTGTCCATGTGCTTGAGCTCCATCTGGTCGTGGTGGATCCACAGGTCCGGCGGCTTGATGCCCGCGGACGCGGACGACTTCTGGTACGTGCTGAAATATAACAACGTGTGTCATTACTAAATCTTCAGACCTACTTTATTTGTAAGATTTTAGACTTTCGCGTTCCATTACACTAATTATTTGTCTTTATGGGTCTACACGCGTTATTAGGAGTAGAAGACGGGAGGCGCCAGTTCGCTCGCGACCACGATTGGTGTAACCCAGTCGAAACGTCGGGCAGTAAGTAGCTATGTAATTTGCTATTCCTAATAACGCGTGTAGACCCATAAAGACAAATATTTACTACTTTATTTGTGCTTCTAATACCTTTAAGACTACGTCTTTTCTTAGTATACTCGGGTTAATAGTCGATTAAAGACTGAGAGAGACCGAATTACTATCTACTTTTAATAGAGATCAGTTAAGAGGGGACTTTCACTTCGAGTTGGAAGTCAGTCGGTCGAGGATATCGTTTGATGACACAAATAGTCATCAGTGTATTATCCGGTGATGTGGATCTGTTGAATTGGAATTGATCTTCTGGTCTCTGTAGACCGATCAGTCGAGGGTTCTAGGGACGTGAGCTTAATGTCTCACTCACCTGGGCGAGAGCGGCGGCCACAGTCACGCCGCCTTGGCGCTGTATGTATGTGTGTATAATAATATATGTGTGTGTGTGTGTGTCTCACCTGGTGTCGGGGGAGAGCGGCGGGCGCGCGCGGCGGCAGCACAGGGACAGCGCGAGGGCGGCGGCGAGCGCCAGCACCGCGCACGCGCCGCCCGCGCTCGCCCACAGCCACGCCGACGTGGCGCTCGCGAGCCCGCCGCCGGACTCCGACTCTGAGGACAGAAGGGAGGCCGTTAGTGTGTCGGGAAAGCTTCAACATCATCCATCATCATTATCTTGTGATATCCTGTTATTGGCTAAGTTATAAATATAAATAAATAAATATTTTCACAACATCACTTACATTGATCTGATACCGTGGTAAGTAGCTTAAGCACTTGTGTTACGGGTATCAGAATCAACAGTGGATACACAAATACTTAAATTATACTTAAATATATTTAAAAATACACCCAGACACGGAACAAACACCGATGTTCGTCATACAAATATTTGTCCCGAGTGGGAATCGAACCCACGACTCTTGGAACCGTAGATTGTAAACCTGGGTCACTAACCACTATTCCACCGAGCCAGTCAAAAAGTTATATTTATCATGCGTTTGTTAAACTTTATCTTTGTAATTTTGCTGTTGGATATCCGAATAAAATAAATAAAATCAGCCCAAATACGTCCCCACTGCTGAAGTACGGGCCTACCCTAAACTAGGGCGATATCTAGAAAGCCTAATTTATCCACTTTGTCCCATTTCAAACCAATCCCCCCATTCACCTCGAACCGTGGTGCACGGGCAGGCTGGCGTAATGTTCATGCAAATAATAGTCAACCCTATAAACTAGTATCATTTCAAACTAGTCCCCCCCACCAGAAATTTTTCACGAATATGTTAGACAACACTAAAAGCAAGTCCCATTACAAACTAGTCCCCCACTAACCGCGTGTGGTGCACGGGCGGGCTTGCCTGCAGCTTGAACTGGTACGCGGTGCAATAATAGTATTTATAGTCTATAGAGACTGCTCCGATTTCTAACTTGTCCCCATACCAGGTTGTGTTCACGAAACGCACGAAACAATAGACCACACTATAAACTAGTCTCATTATAAACTAGCCTCTCCACCACACCAGGAAGTGTTCACGCAAATAACAGATGACAACACTATGTAAACTAGTCCCATTTCAAACAAGTCTCTCCCCACTTCAACTAAAGTTAGCTATACTATAAACTAATCCGATTTCAAACTAGTCCCCATAACCAGGTAGTATTCACACAAATATAAGACAACACTAAACTAGTCCTATTTTGAACTAGTCCCCCCGTACTACAGCAGTCCCCCACTCACCGCGCGCAGTAGCGTGGTGCACGGGCGGGCTGGCGGGCCCGAGGCCGCGCGCGGTCCTCGCTTGCAGCTTGAACTGGTACGCGGTGCGCGGCCGCAGCCGGTCCACGCGCGCGGCCGTGCGCGCCCCGCCCACCGCTATGGCGGTCCACTCGTCACCCGTAGCTGTGGCGCCGGGACGGGACGCTAGGTACATTATTACGTAGCCTGGAATAGAATGATACAAATATAATTTTGAACTGTCTTAACAATAATTAAAGGACATATCCGGGGTCCATACTAGACCTACAGTTCACCCGTGATCATGGCGCTTGCAACAGTGCCGAAATATCAGGACAGAACAGAACAGGAGCTCATTAAACAAAACAACATGGTAAATATCGCGGACATTTTCAGATCCTATCAAAAACAATACTTGTCACAAAAACCAAGTCTTGCAACTCGTTCTACCGTAAAAAACTATGAGATCCAAGTAGGTTATTAATTTATTCAGTCCCTTTTAAAATATTTAACGTTTGAAATAAGAATATTGACTCTGCCTTTAACTATGTTGAAGTTGTTTCATGTCTATCTAGATACTACTCACCAGTAATCTTCTTCTTCTTATCGTATGGTTGATGAACAACCTGGTGTCAGAGTTTTTAAGCCGCCCGTAGGCCTCTGATATGGCTTCACACACCGTTGAAAAATTTCTCAGGTGTGCTGGTTTCCTCACGATGTTTTCCTTCACCGTTAAAGCGTCGAATGATGGTACATATGAATTTCAAATTTGAAAAACACATTGGTACCTGGCGGGGTTTGAACTGGCGACCTCTCGCATGGCAAGCAACGACCTTAACCACTCGGCCATCGACGCTTTTACTCACCAGTAATAACCCCGTTAGGTCTAGCAGGCGGAGCCCAGGTGAGGTCGACGGCTCGCGAGGGCGGCACGGCGGCCGACACGCGCAGGTCGCGCGGCGGGGACGAAGGAGCCGCCTCCAGAGTCGTGTTGGACACTATCATCGACCACTGGGACTCGCGACCGTCTGGAACAATCGTGTTTTGTTAGTCGTATAGTTTGAAGTAGGAGTTAGTCGTTAACTGATATCACTTGACAAAATATTAAAGGACTAAATAGGTAGAACTAGGGCACAGTAAATATCAAACTGGTCGACAAATTTGGCGAAATTCAATCTCAAAATATTGATTGCTTTTCCATAATCGATTTAACGACTATGTAGATTAAGGACCATTTGAGTGACTAGTTGTAACTAATCCTCCATTTTAGAGACTATTACAACTAGTCGACTGTTTTAGAGATTATTTTAGTGACAGTCGACTATTTCGACACCATTTTAGCGAATCATTGGGATTAGTCGACCATTTTGGCAACTATTTTAGTGACTAGTTGTAACTAGTCGACCAATTTAGTCATCATCATCAGCCCATATACGTCCCCACTGCTGGGGCACGAGCCTACCCTAAACTAGGGCGATAAGGCCTTAGTCGACCACGCTGGCCAAGTGCGGGTTGGGACCAATTTAGTGACTAGTTGTAACTAGTCTATCAATTTAGTGACTAGTTGTAACTAGTCGACCAATTTAGTGACTAGTTGTAACTAGTCGACCAATTTAGTGACTAGTTGTAACTAGTCGACCAATTTAGTGACTAGTTGTAACTAGTCGACCAATTTAGTGACTAGTTGTAACTAGTCGACCAATTTAGTGACTAGTTGTAACAAGTCGACCAATTTAGTGACTAGTTGTAACTAGTCGACCAATTTAGTGACTAGTTGTAACTAGTCGACCAATTTAGTGACTAGTTGTAACTAGTCGACCAATTTAGTGACTAGTTGTAACAAGTCGACCAATTTAGTGACTAGTTGTAACTAGTCGACCAATTTAGTGACTAGTTGTAACTAGTCGACCAATTTAGTGACTAGTTGTAACTAGTCGACCAATTTAGTGACTAGTTGTAAATAGTCGACCATTCTAGCGACTAGTTGCAACTACTCCACCACTCCAGCGACTAGCGCCCAGTCCCCTCGCCCGGCGCGCGGCTCACCCTTGATCAGCTTGACGGCGAACTCGTAATGCGTGTTGGGCCTCAGGTCGTCCAGCATGCAGTTGAGGTCGGAGGCGTTGAAGTATCTCTATTCCATTTAACCGACTATTTTAGTGATAGTCGACTATTTTGGTGACAGTCGACCATTTTAGAGACTATTTTGATGACAGTTGACCGTTAAGTGACTATTTTGGTGACAATCGACTATTTTAGTGACTAGTTGTAACTAGTCGACTATTTTAGCGACTATTTTAGTGACTAGTTGTAACTAGTCGACTATTTTAGTGACTAGTTGTAACTAGTCGACTATTTTAGCGACTATTTTAGTGATTAGTTGTAACTAGTCGACTATTTTAGCGACTATTTTAGTGACTAGTTGTAACTAGTCGACAATTTTAGTGACTAGTTGTAACTAGTCGACAATTTTAGTGACTAGTTGTAACTAGTCTACCATTTTAGCGACTATTTTAGTGACTAGTTGTAACTAGTCGACAATTTTAGTGACTAGTTGTAACTAGTCGACAATTTTAGTGATTAGTTGTAACTAGTCTACCATTTCAGCGACTATTTTAGTGACTAGTTGTAACTAGTCGACAATTTTAGTGACTAGTTGTAACTAGTCGACAATTTTAGTGACTAGTTGTAACTAGTCGAAAATTTTAGTGACTGGTTGTAACTAGTCGACAATTTTAGCGACTATTTTAGTGACTAGTTGTAACTAGTCGACCATTTTAGTGACTAGTTGTAACTAGTCGACTATTTTAGGGACTAGTTGTAACTAGTCGACCATTTTACCGACTAGTTGTAAGTAGTCGACCATTTTAGCAACTAGTTAACGCGCGGCTCACCCTTGATCAGCTTGACGGCGAACTCGTAATGCGTGTTGGGCCTCAGGTCGTCCAGCATGCAGTTCAGGTCGGAGGCGTTGAAGTATCTGGCGCGCGCGCCCGCTCCCGCCGCGGCCCAGCGGACCACGTAGCGGCGCCCGTCCGCCGCCGCCTGCCCGCGCGCGAGCGTCGGGTCGCTCCAGTACACCACCGCTGTGGTGCCGGACAGCATTATGACCTGGCGGTGGAACATTGAGATGTACGTATGAGAATTGACGGAGGATTCAGGTTTAGGTACACGATATGATATATATTTTTTTTGACGTGACAACGTCTTATAATAAGGTTTGCCGGGTGACACTTCAAGAAACTGCGTTACGCTCCGCTCACGTTACGCGCTCACAATGAGAGCGAGTGAGAGGCACGCGTCCCTTCCACTCGGGCATGGTTAGCCCGCCTAAGAGCGAGAGAGACAGTCATAAAAAGTGAAAGGCACGCTATACGAATTCACATTAAAATTATTTTACCACTCAAAGTCGTTGTCACGTAAAACTTTCGCCCGTATACCGACTTTACAGGCAACCGATTTTTAACCGACTTCAAAAAAAGGAGGAGGTTCTCAATTCGTCTGTATGTATAATATTTTTTTTTTTTTTTTTTTTTTTTTTTTATGTATGTTCACCGATATTTTCGTCAATTATAGACGGATTTCAAAAATTTTTTTTTGGTTGGATACAGTTCACTTCCGAGGTGGTCCCATTTTCACCAGTCCCGGATCTGATGATGGGATCCAGGAGAAATCGAGGGCAACCCTCAAATTTTATAGGGACATGTACCGCGTTTTGCATATTATCTGAAGTTATATTGGCATTTGCTTCTGGAAATCATAATCTTATGATGCTGAGCTGATGATGGAAGGTCAACTCCTTAATACTTAGGAGTAAAAATTGTAAACAAAAAAAAAACCGCCTTCAAAAACCCGACTCACTAAAAATTACAAAATAATATAATACGAACATTTATAATCATCTGGGTATGAATTTTATATGTTGTTGAAGGCGGTGCCGTTTATATTTCAAACAGACAAGCACAGAGTGCTTCTTTTTCCTCAAAATTTTGATTGGCACCGCCTTCAAAAACATATAAAATTCATACCCAGATGATTATAAATGTTCGTATTATATTATTTTGTAATTTTTAGTGAGTCGGGTTTTTGAAGGCGGTTTTTTTTTTGTTTACAATTTTTTTTCATACTTTTTAGTGTAAAATTTTTTGTTACCCTATTAGTTCAGCTCACCTGTAATACTACTGATATTATAACTAGTAGTCTTAATATGTATACAGTATTGAAAGAATTATCCTTTTACTCCAAACAATTAAGGAGTTGACCTTCCATCATCAGCTCAGCATCATAACATTATGATTGCAAGAAGCAATGCCAATATCACTTCAGAAAATATATAAAACGCGGTAAATGTGCCTATAAAATTTGAGGGTTGCCCTCGATTTCTCCTGGATCCCATCATTAGATCCTAGACTGGTCACCCTATTAGTTCAGCTCACCTATAATGCTACTGATATTATAACTAGTAGTCTTAATATGTATACAGTATTGAAAGAATTATCCTTTTACTCCTAAGTATTAAGGAGTTGACCTTCCATCATCAGCTCAGCATCATAAGATTATGATTTCCAGAAGCAAATGCCAATACAACTTCAGATAATATGCAAAACGCGGTACATGTCCCTATAAAATTTGAGGGTTGCCCTCGATTTCTCCTGGATCCCATCATCAGATCCTAGACTGGTCACCCTATTAGTTCAGCTCACCTATAATGCTACTGATATTATAACTAGTAGTCTTAATATGTATACAGTATTGAAAGAATTATCCTTTTACTCCTAAGTATTAAGGAGTTGACCTTCCATCATCAGCTCAGCATCATAAGATTATGATTTCCAGAAGCAAATGCCAATATAACTTCAGATAATATGCAAAACGCGGTACATGTCCCTATAAAATTTGAGGGTTGCCCTCGATTTCTCCTGGATCCCATCATCAGATCCGGGACTGGTGAAAATGGGACCACCTCGGAAGTAAACTGTATCATACCAAAAAAAAATTTTTGAAATCCGTCTATAATTGACGAAAATATCGGTGAACATACATAAAAAAAAAAAAAAAAAATATTATACATACAGACGAATTGAGAACCTCCTCCTTTTTTTGAAGTCGGTTAAAAAGGATAATTCTTTCAATACAGTCAGGCGCGAGCGCTTGTTGTGGTGACACGAACACTTACTAATTGCGAATTGTAAAGTCATAGTTTCTCAAAATGTTTACATCGAAATGCGCAAGTTGTACTGAGACTGTAGGAGATGGACCTGGTTGCTCCATTTGTAAAAAGAAGTACCACTTTGCCTGTTGCGGAATAACTGAACGTGGATTTTCTAGACTGGGTTCTGGAAGAGCATCTTGGATGTGCACAGCCTGCAGAGATGCATCCCAGACTGCATTGGAGGTATCAAGAGTGGAGGATATTCCTGCGACTAGTACACCAGGCAGTTCGAGGTTCTCATCAGGACTGCCACTGGAGGCAGGAAATCTACCCTTTTCAACCCCTAAGCAAACGGTTGGCATCAGGGAGGATTTACATGAACCATCGCAAATGTCAATTCTTGGAGATATCTCATCAAAGATATCCCACATTCAGGAACAATTGTCTACAATGCAGACTATGCAAAAAGATCTCCAAGATATAAAATCAGACATAGCCGATTTGAAAGCGACGGCCAATGCCAGACTGGATGATCTAACGACGCGTGTAGATGATTTCGAGACAAGAATCGTATCCGTGGAGAGTTCAATGAATGTGGTCGAAGAACTGAAAAGCCAACTTAAGGCTATGGTGGATGACGGCCACAGAAACGAGCAGTGGGTGCGACGTTCTAACATCCAAATCAACGGAGTACCTCAGACGGCTGGTGAAAACCTGGTTAAAATTGTGAAGTCTTTAGCAGACAGCAGTGGTTTCCCCCTAAGCATCGATCATGACATCGACTTTGTTACGAGAGTGGCTGTTAAAACCGATAACGACAAGAAAAATCCTAAGCCTATTATAGTCAAGATGCAATCCAGGTATAAGAAGGATGATTTCTTAGCATCCCTTCGAAAATTGAGAAATTTCAAGGCCAGTGACGTTGGGTTCGTGGGCAATAGTAGCCGAATTTACTTCAATGACCACCTTTCTGTACGTAATAAACAACTTTACATGCAAGCCAAACAGAAAGCCAAAGAAAAAAACTATGCCTACTGTTGGGTCCGCAATTGTACTATCATGGTTCGAAAATCCGATAGTTCACCGGTCCTGCACATCACTTCGGCGGAATCGTTAAAAAGAATTGTATAAGTGATAATTTCAAACGTAAACGTCAAATAGACAAAAGTGTAATAATCAAATGTCGATATCTAGACACGCGGTAGCGTGTCAAGCCAAGTTCAAGAAACAGAACTGGCGGACCGCACCGTGTGTAATATTACACGAACCATTTGGAACCACTTTTGAACCCCTCATAAATCAAAAACTATTTCACATAAACGTATCAAATTTGGCTCATATATTGTGACTTGCGAGATAAATATGTGTTCTAAATTTCATAAGCTTATCTCAAACAGTTATTTAGATATTAGTGTCCAAAAATCCTCATTTTTATCATTGACTGACTGACAGATCAAAATTCTAACCCAGTTCCAAATGACCTAGAGAGTTAAAATTTGGTATGCAGATAGGTAATTACATGAATACAAAGGAAAAAATAAAAAACTGGCAATTTTTAAATAATTAAGTTTTTTTTTTATTTTTTTTTTTTATAAGAGGCTAACAAGATGACCTCACTCCAGCTGATGGTAAGCGGTAGTGAGATCCACATATGAGGTCGAGAGACACAATAAACCATCTTGAGCCTGTCGCACTCACCCTGAAAGCCGTGAAAAAGGAGACCACTGCTGCGGTTAGGTTCTATTATGAACGCTTAACATAAATACCTAATTAGTGCCTAATCACGCCTATATACCGGGGAAGGCAGAGCACTAAGTATATATTTAGGTATACATACTTACTTATTTCCAATTAAGAGTAGGTACTTATAGTCGGTTCTCATATTTATTTCTTAGGGTTATACCCCGTAAACGTAGGAAAATACAGTAACTGATTCAATTGTTTTATATTTATAAAGTCTAGTTGTAGTTTTGAATTTGTCCTTTTCAAAGGACCTACTGCGTTACGATGATATATACTTTTCTACAAAAAGTAATGATATCCAATCAAAAACATAAATGTGAAATGAGAGCCACGTTCAATATTATGATAATTGCCTTGGTTGTTGACTTCAACGACAAAAAGTGAGATCTAAATGGGTGCCAAGTTCAATGGTCAACCCTGAAATTTATTTATAAGTAACACTATAACATACCTATCATATCTTCTTATAACATAAGATAATGTATGGTGGTAGCCTATGAAGGTCTGTCTTGGCTAGTTTTCTTTATTTAGTTAGTTAGTAGTCTAGTAAGTTGTCTTGGTTAGTTTGGTATTTGTCGGTATTTATTTTATAATTCCGAAAATTTGGATTGTTGGTAGAAACTAGCGAGCGAACATAATAATACGTTGGTAGGTTTATAGAAACTAGCCAAGACAGACCTTCATAGGCTACCACCATACATTATCTTATGTTATAAGAAGATATGATAGGTATGTTATAGTGTTACTTATAAATAAATTTCAGGGTTGACCATTGAACTTGGCACCCATTTAGATCTCACTTCTTTTGTCGTTGAAGTCAACAACCAAGGCAATTATCATAATATTGAACGTGGCTCTCATTTCACATTTATGTTTTTGATTGGATGTATTTTATTGTCAAGTGTTTGAGTGCGAAAGTTTTAGAACCTACGATGTATTACAAAAAATCTTGTTGCTCACTGCTTACTCTGTAGCTAAACGACACTGTTACGCGTCGGAAGTATCGCAGGGAATTCTTTCCATTGCCGTGCGTACTCTGTGCACTCGACGGGTGATTCATACTGCCGCGGTAATGTATTTACCTTTTTATTCTTATGAACGGATAACTTTTATGCTTCTTGGTGTGATTATATTATCCAATCAAAAACATAAATGTGAAATGAGAGCCAAGTTCAATATTATGATAATTGCCTTGGTTGTTGACTTCAACGACAAAAGAAGTGAGATCTAAATGGGTGCCAAGTTCAATGGTCAACCCTGAAATTTATTTATAAGTAACACTATAACATACCTATCATATCTTCTTATAACATAAGATAATGTATGGTGGTAGCCTATGAAGGTCTGTCTTGGCTAGTTTTCATATATGAATTATAGCCGTCGCAAGTTCTAAGCCTACAAGTATTTGTCGGTTTTTATTTTATAATTCCGAAAATTTGGATTGTTGGTAGAAACTAGCGAGCGAACATAATGATACGTTGGTAGGTTTATAGAAACTAGCCAAGACAGACCTTCATAGGCTACCACCATACATTATCTTATGTTATAAGAAGATATGGTAGGTATGTTATAGTGTTACTTATAAATAAATTTCAGGGTTGACCATTGAACTTGGCACCCATTTAGATCTCACTTCTTTTGTCGTTGAAGTCAACAACCAAGGCAATTATCATAATATTGAACTTGGCTCTCATTTCACATTTATGTTTTTGATTGGATATCATTACTTTTTGTAGAAAAGTATATATCATCGTAACGCCGTGGGTCCTTTGAAAAGGACTTTATAAATATAAAACAATTGAATCAGTTACTGTATTTTCCTACGTTTGCGGGGTATAATTTTCTTCTGAGTGTTATTTTCTATATTTTTAACCGACTTCAAAAAAAGGAGGAGGTTCTCAATTCGTCTGTATGTATAATATTTTTTTTTTTTTTTTTATGTATGTTCACCGATATTTCCGTCAATTATAGACGGATTTCAAAAATTTTTTTTGGTTGGATAGAGTTCACTTCCGAGGTGGTCCCATTTTCACCAGTCTCGGATCTGATGATGGGATCCTGGAGAAATCGAGGGCAACCTTCAAATTTTATAGGGACATGTACCGCGTTTTGCATATTATCTGAAGTCATATTGGCATTTGCTTCTGGCAATCATAATCTTATGATGCTGAGCTGATGATGGAAGGTCAACTCCTTAGTAGTTATGAGTAAAAGAATAATTATTTCAATACTGTATACATATTGAGACTAACTAGTTATAATATCAGTAGCATTACAGGTGAGCAAACTATTAGGTTGACCAGTCTAGGATCTGATGATAGGATCCAGGAGTAATCGAGGGCAACCCTCAAATTTTATAGGCACATGTACCGCGTTTTACATATTTTCTGAAGTTATATTGGCATTTGCTTCTGGCAATCATAATGTTATGATGCTGAGCTGATGATGGAAGGTCAACTCCTTAATAGTTGGGAGTAAAGGGATAATTCTTTCAAATCTGTGTACATATTGATACTACTAGTTATAATATCAGCAGAATTATAGGTGAGCTGAACTAATAGGATGTAAAAAAATGTAACACTAAAAAGGATGAAAAAAAAATTGTAAACAAAAAAAAAACCGCCTTCAAAAACCCAACTCACTAAAAATTACAAAATAATATAATACGAACATTAATCTGGGTATGAATTTGATATGTTGTTGAAGGCGGTGCCAATTAAATTTTTGAGGAAAACTGCATGAAATATAAACGGCACCGCCTTCAACAACATATCAAATTCATACCCAGATTAATGTTCGTATTATATTATTTTGTAATTTTTAGTGAGTTGGGTTTTTGAAGGCGGTTTTTTTTTTGTTTACAATTTTTCTTGTACCTTTGAAATATTATGAGTAGGTAATAATTTTATACTATTGATGGGCGCTAAATATAAAAATAATAATTAATCCCAGTTAATAATGTAGGTACCTACCCTAAGTAATAAATATGAAAACCGACTATAAGTACCTACTCTTAATTGTAAATAAGTAAGTAAACCTAAATATATACTTAGTACTCTGCCTTCCCCGGTATAGGCGTGATTAGGCACTAATTAGGTATTTATGTTAAGCGTTCATACTAGGACCTAACCTAATTATTAAAAAATTGCCAGTTTTTTATTTATTCCTTTGTATTCATGTAATTACCTATCTGCATACCAAATTTTAACTCTCTAGGTCATTTGGAACTGGGTTAGAATTTTGATCTGTCAGTCAGTCAATGATAAAAATGAGGATTTTTGGACATTAATATCTAAATAACTGTTTGAGATAAGCTTATGAAATTTAGAACACATATTTATCTCGCAAGTCACAATATATGAGCCAAATTTGATACGTTTATGTGAAATAGTTTTTGATTTATGAGGGGTTCAAAAGTGGTTCCAAATGGTTCGTGTAATATTACACACGGTGCGGCTCGCCAGTTCTGTTTCTTGAACCTTGGCTTGACACGCTACCGCGTGTCTAGATATTTTAAACTAAATAGTAAGGAATTTGCATTTGTTACGAATTGGCAGGTAATCGTTAAGTATTTGGTGTTGCAAATTCGAACTGCGGTCGAACTAACTGCTTGTTGTTCTTTGTCGTATATTATAGACGTGAATAAGTGCGGAGTAATGTTGTCTCATGGCTTGTATCTACTATCTGACTATCATAAAATATTATTTGTCTCGTGTCTACCTACTCGTTTTTGGGCATACACTAATTCAAGACCAAATGAATCTTTCATTGAATTGCGAATTAAACTAAATCAATATTTACATTTTAATTTAATCAGAGATGGATAAAGTTTATAATTGTTTTTATCAAAATGTCAGAGGATTACGCACTAAAACGAAGAATTTTTTTACAAACTTAATTAACAGTAACTACGACATTATCTTCTTAAGTGAAACTTGGCTTCTACCAGGTATCTTTGATAACGAACTTTTTGACCCACGATATAACGTTTACCGATCTGACCGCGATTATGAGCGGCGCGGCGTATCTTTGGGTGGAGGTACCCTGATAGCTGTCAAACGTGAAATCACGGTAGATTCGCACTGCTCCCATACGCTCCCGGACTTCCCGGACGCTGAAGTAACACAACTGGATATTATATTATCTCGTGGTCGTGATGATAAGCGACTGCATCTATATTGTTGTTACTTTCCAGAGACTAGGGAGCAAGCGGCCTCGGAATTGTCTTTCTTTGAATCGATATCTTCTATGAATATTGATAAGCCGAATGACGAATTCTTAGTGGTAGGCGACTTTAATATAAGGGATGCGGCATGGTCGGAAAGTCAAACGACCAAGGATAATTTTATTTTGACTACCCCTTCTAATAGTTTGCTAGCTTCGCAGCTGTTTACATTTATATCATTTACCGGGTGCTATCAATTAAATGGAATACCTAACATCAATAATAGACTCCTAGACCTCGTCCTCTCAAGTTGTCTCGGCCAGGTCACGCGGACCGACCCATTGTCTGATCCGGAGGATGGACATCACCCATCCCTATCAATTGTTGTTCGTGCCCCCGCTGAATATGCTGGCCTACGTCCAGCTCCCCGGGTTGTGCGTAGGTTTCACGCTGCTGATTATGACGTCATAAAATCGGAATTAGTAAAAGTAAAATGGGAGCAACATCTATCTTGCACAAATATTGAGCACGCCTTGAATGAATTTTACTCAATTATTAATGGCATCATTGACAAATACGTACCCTCTAAAACAATAACAGATAACGAATCATATCCAATTTGGTTTTCTCCAACATTGATCAAAATGATTAAGAAGAAATTTAGAATCCATAAAAAATGGAAGATATATGGCAGACTTGTGGATTATGAAACATTTTCTGATTTAAGAAAAACAATAAAAAAAATGCAACGTGCTTGTTACGATTTATTTATTGCCAGATCGGAAAATAATATCAATCGTTGTTCTAAGCATTTCTGGTCTTTTGTAAAATCTAAAAAGGCAGCAAGTAGCATCCCTGATAGTTTGAGGCTGGACGATAAGGTGGGCTATGATGGACAGACTGTATCGCTTTTATTTAGTGACTTTTTTCGATCGGTGTTTGAGGATGATACGAATACGATATCAAGTATAAACAGCAGAGAATCAAGTAATGCTGTGATCGGTAATGTGTACATAACACCAGCTCTTACCGAAAGGTACCTTTCTAAAATAGATACAGCGAAGGGTAGTGGACCTGATGGTCTTCATCCGTTATTTTTGAAACAGTGTTGTAAGCAGTTGGCACGCCCTATCACACTTATCTTTAAACAATCTCTTTCCTCTGGTATTATGCCCTCAATTTGGAAACGCTCATTTATAGTACCGATTCATAAAAGCGGGGATAAACATAGTATCCGTAACTACCGTGGTATTTCAAAATTATCTATTCTGCCCAAAATTTTCGAAAAAATTATTTATGATAATCTCTGTCCTATAATAAGTCCTTTACTAACTACTCACCAGCACGGGTTCGTCGCCAGGCACTCAACTGAAACTAACCTTTGTGAATTTTTAGATGTAGTATTTGAATCTATGGATGCAGGTTTCCAGGTAGATGCCGTGTATACTGATTATTCAAAAGCTTTCGATAAGATATCCCATTCTATATTAATCGCTAAGCTTGAAGCAATCGGTATACACGGTGATTTATTGCGTTGGTTGACGTCGTATCTGTTGAATAGAACACAGGCAGTTACGATCAAAGGTTTCACATCCGCTTTTGTTCCTATATCTTCCGGAGTGCCACAGGGTTCGCATCTGGGTCCTTTGCTCTTCAATATTTATATAAATGACGTCTTAAAATGCTTTACAAGCTCAAAAGTTTTACTTTATGCAGATGACACAAAAATTTTCACTGTTGTCAAATCGGAGACTGACTGTCTACTATTACAACGTGACTTAGATCGTTTATATGAATATTGTTTGCACAATAATTTACACCTTAATGTCGCCAAGTGTCATATTATTACATTTACACGAAAAAAACATTTAATTAATTTTAATTATGCGCTTGGTGGGAAAACTTTAGGAAGAGTCCATGAGATTAGGGATCTGGGTGTGCAGCTCGACAGTAGATTGAATTTCGAAAACCATGTTAATAAGGTCCTAGCTAGGGCATATAAACTGCTTGGGTTTATTTTTCGACAAAGTACTGATTTTAAAAATGCAACCACATTGGTTTTACTATACAATGCTTATGTTCGATCTCAGTTGGAATATGCTTCTACTGTATGGAATCCTATGTATTCGAAATATGTTAATCTGATTGAAGGAATTCAGAATAAGTTTTTAAAACGTCTAAAGTATAGATTCACAAAATTTGACACGAATAAGATTGTCTCGTTGGCCACTCGAAGAGAGCACAGAGATCAGTTCTTACTGTATAAAATTATTAATAACGTAGTTGACTCCCCTTACTTGCTGAGCAAGATATTTTATAAATGTTCCAGACTTAGTGCGCGGCACAAGGATACATTTGCTACTCCTATATGTAAATCTAACTATAAGAAAAATAGTTTTATAATTAGAGCTTGTAACAAATTTAATAGTAACTACAACCATATCGACATTTTTTATGAAAATATCACAAGATTCAAAAAGGCTATCATAAATAATTAAATAGTTAAGTATTTCAGTTTTATATCCTAATCTTTCCTTTCGCGTTATTTCGTCACACAACACTAAATGTAATAACTTGTAGTGGAAAATGTTAATTGCTGATGTATTATTTTAAGTTATTTTAAGTCAAATGTATTAACAAACAGCTGTATTTTTTCCTAAATAAATAAATAAATAAATAAATAAATACTGTATACATATTAAGACTACTAGTTATAATATCAGTAGCATTATAGGTGAGCTGAACTAATAGGGTGACCAGTCTAGGATCTGATGATGGGATCCAGGAGAAATCGAGGGCAACCCTCAAATTTTATAGGCACATGTACCGCGTTTTGCATATTATCTGAAGTTGTATTGGCATTTGCTTCTGGAAATCATAATCTTATGATGCTGAGCTGATGATGGAAGGTCAACTCCTTAATACTTAGGAGTTAAAGGATAATTCTTTCAATACTGTATACATATTAAGACTACTAGTTATAATATCAGTAGCATTATAGGTGAGCTGAACTAATAGGGTGACCAGTCTAGGATCTGATGATGGGATCCAGGAGAAATCGAGGGCAACCCTCAAATTTTATAGGCACATGTACCGCGTTTTATATATTTTCTGAAGTGATATTGGCATTGCTTCTTGCAATCATAATGTTATGATGCTGAGCTGATGATGGAAGGTCAACTCCTTAATTGTTTGGAGTAAAAGGATAATTCTTTCAATACTGTATACATATTAAGACTACTAGTTATAATATCAGTAGTATTACAGGTGAGCTGAACTAATAGGGTAACAAAAAATTTAACACTAAAAAGTATGAAAAAAAATTGTAAACAAAAAAAAAAACCGCCTTCAAAAACCCGACTCACTAAAAATTACAAAATAATATAATACGAACATTTATAATCATCTGGGTATGAATTTTATATGTTTTTGAAGGCGGTGCCAATCAAAATTTTGAGGAAAAAGAAGCACTCTGTGCTTGTCTGTTTGAAATATAAACGGCACCGCCTTCAACAACATATAAAATTCATACCCAGATGATTATAAATGTTCGTATTATATTATTTTGTAATTTTTAGTGAGTCGGGTTTTTGAAGGCGGTTTTTTTTTTGTTTATTTTAATAAATATTACACAATGTCACAAATATTGATCTGATCCCGTGGTAAGTAGCTCAAGCACTTGTGATACGGAAATCAGGATCAACAGTGGATACACAAATAATTACTTAAATATATTTAATAATACACCCAGACACGGAACAAGCACCGGTGTCCGTCACACAAATATTTGTCCCGAGTGGGAATCGAACCCACGACTCTTGGAACCGTAGGTTTTGAACCTGAGTCACTAACCACTGCTCCACCGAACCAGTCAATAATTCTTATAACCTGGAAGACAGAGAATGTAGGTACACGGTATGAGAATTCTTGTGACCTGAAAGACGGTAGGATTTGGGTACACGGTACGATAATTCTAAAAACCTGAAAGACGGAGGATATAGGTGCACGGTATGTGAATTCTTGTGACCTGGAAGGTGGAGGATCAAGCCAACATCGTCTGTCAGTTAGGAAAAAAAGACGTGTGGCACTCGGGGACTGCCGCGGTATAGCTATTGCATAGCATCGTCCGATTTCGGAGCAGCTCGTCTCGATGCGTGCGAGTTTCGTAGAGTCGTACAATACGTCTAATCGCACGCACACAAACACCGTGCCGAAGTCTACCGAACTCAAACGACGTTAGACGATTGTGAGGTTTTTTTCGTTACGAAATTTCTTGGTTCGGTCGCCGCGCTCAAAGCCCGCGATAAAAGCTATGCAATAGCTTTAAAACAAGAGCCTGCTTGTTAAAGTACAACAATGAATTAGTCTCAATCTCACCTTCAACCCGACCGGCGGCAGCAGGTCCGCCGGCGGCGCCCGCTCCTCCTCCTCGTCCTCCAGGTCCTCCTCGGCGTCTTCCTCCTCGTCCCCCTCGGCGGGCGCGCGCGTGCGCACCGTCGCGTACACCGCCGGGCCCATGCCCAGCGCGTTCATGCCGCGGAGGGAGATCACGTACTCCGCGTTGGGTTCTAGAAGGGGAAAGAAGATTCATCATCATCATCAGCCCATATACGTCCCCACTGCTGGGGCACGAGCCTACCCTAAACTAGGGCGATAAGGCCTTAGTCGACCACGCTGGCCAAGTGCGGGTCGGTCGACTACACAACCTAAGAATTTCTTCTTAGGAGTGCAGGTTTCCTCACGATGTTTTCCTTCACCGTTAAAGCGTCGAATGATGGTACATATGAATTTCAAATTTGAAAAACACATTGGTACCTGGCGGGGTTTGAACCGGCGACCTCTCGCATGGCAAGCAACGACCTTAATCACTCGGCCATCGACGCTTTTGAAAGAAGATTTGTTTGTTCTAATAGGCTAATGAGATGATATCACTTCACCAGATGGCTTAAGCGGTAGTGAGATACACATAATTATGAGGTCGACATACACAATAGACCATATTGAGTTTGTCGCACTCACCTTGAAGTGTGTGTGTGCGTTTCTATGTCTGTGTGCGTGTCTGTATCTGCATGTGTTTGTTTATGAAGCAATGTCTGTGTGTGTGTGTGTGTGTGTGTGTTACGTATCCACTCTACCATCGAGCGACCAAGGTGTCGCAATCAGCGGATGGACTTCGCACAGCGAACAACGTGACCTACTGAGAACTACGTGGCACTGAAATGCAGCGCCAGTACCTCGGCGATGCCCACTTCAGCATCCGTTCGACACGATTAACCGCATTTCACGTTTTCCTTAGTCCACTTACCATTTGTTAGACCAGTGCGGGTCTAACATCGAACCCATTCGCATGTAGGTTTATTAGATTTTAGTAACTTTAAATAGTAATTTTTACAGTATAGTGTTAAATATTCTCAAGGGTACAAAACCAGTATCAAGCCTTATTTTCACTTGTTTTTTATTTTTTATCGTCAATAGGTAGCGGTTCTGGCGACAGATTGGTGTAATATTGTTACGGAGAACCTGGTTATGTACCCTTGTGTTCCCTTCAACGGCCAAGTCACACAACACTAACTATAATAATGAAGAAGTCGCAGTAAGGAACCTTAGGCTTGGCACGATTTTGTCTAGATTTCATTACTTTTTAGAGATGAGCAATCTGCTTGCTAGTTTTTTTACAGGATGTTTTTGATGGGATAGTCATTTTACAGTATAGTGTTAAATATAGAAACCTTTCGTCTCTCTGCCTCCTCCAACTTGTGGAAAATATAATGAGTGTGTCTCACCGAGCGAGTGTATGACGTGCGAGCGCGTGTGGGCGGGCAGCTCGCGCGCGGCGTCGTCGGGCACGCCGCGGCCCCAGCCCAGCCACAGCCCAGCCACCAGCCGCGCCCTCCTGCTTGTGTGTGTGTCTCACCGAGCGAGTGTATGACGTGCGAGCGCGTGTGGGCGGGCAGCTCGCGCGCGGCGTCGTCGGGCACGCCGCGGCCCCAGCCCAGCCACAGCCCAGCCACCAGCCGCGCCCACCTGCTTGTGGGTGTGACTCACCGAGTGTGTGTATGACGGGCGCGCGCGTGTGGGCGGGCAGCTCGCGCGCGGCGGCGACGGGCCCGCCGCGGCCCCATGCCAGCCACAGCCCAGCCACCAGCCGCGCCCTCCTGGTTGTGTGTGTGTCTCACCGAGCGAGTGTATGACGTGCGAGCGCGTGTGGGCGGGCAGCTCGCGCTCGGCGTCGACGGGCACGCCGCGGCCCCAGCCCAGCCACAGCCCAGCCACCAGCCGCGCCCTCCTGCTTGTGTGTGTCTCACCGAGCGAGTGTATGACGATGCGAGCGCGTGTGGGCGGGCAGCTCGCGCGCGGCGTCGTCGGGCACGCCGCGGCCCCAGCCCAGCCACAGCCCAGCCACCAGCCGCGCCCTCCTGCTTGTGTGTGTCTCACCGAGCGAGTGTATGACGATGCGAGCGCGTGTGGGCGGGCAGCTCGCGCGCGGCGTCGTCGGGCACGCCGCGGCCCCAGCCCAGCCACAGCCCAGCCACCAGCCGCGCCACTCCTGCTTGTGTGTGTGTCTCACCGAGCGAGTGTATGACGTGCGAGCGCGTGTGGGCGGGCAGCTCGCGCGCGGCGTCGTCGGGCACGCCGCGGCCCCAGCCCAGCCACAGCCCAGCCACCAGCCGCGCCCTCCTGCTTGTGTGTGTCTCACCGAGCGAGTGTATGACGTGCGAGCGCGTGTGGGCCGGGCAGCTCGCGCGCGGCGTCGTCGGAGCACGCCGCGGCCCCAGCCCAGCCACAGCCCAGCCACCAGCCGCGCCCTCCTGCTTGTGTGTGTGTCTCACCGAGCGAGTGTATGACGATGCGAGCGCGTGTGGGCGGGCAGCTCGCGCGCGGCGACGTCGGGCACGCCGCGGCCCCAGCCCAGCCACAGCCCAGCCACCAGCCGCGCCCTCCTGCTTGTGTGTGTGTCTCACCGAGCGAGGTGTATGACGTGCGAGCGCGTGTGGGCGGGCAGCTCGCGCGCGGCGTCGTCGGGCACGCCGCGGCCCCAGCCCAGCCACAGCCCAGCCACCAGCCGCGCCCTCCTGCTTGTGTGTGTCTCACCGAGCGAGTGTATGACGTGCGAGCGCGTGTGGGCGGGCAGCTCGCGCGCGGCGTCGTCGGGCACGCCGCGGCCCCAGCCCAGCCACAGCCCAGCCACCAGCCGCGCCCTCCTGCTTGTGTGTGTCTCACCGAGCGAGTGTATGACGTGCGAGCGCGTGTGGGCGGGCAGCTCGCGCGCGGCGTCGTCGGGCACGCCGCGGCCCCAGCCCAGCCACAGCCCAGCCACCAGCCGCGCCCTCCTGCTTGTGTGTGTCTCACCGAGCGAGTGTATGACGTGCGAGCGCGTGTGGGCGGGCAGCTCGCGCGCGGCGTCGTCGGGCACGCCGCGGCCCCAGCCCAGCCACAGCCCAGCCACCAGCCGCGCCCTCCTGCTTGTGTGTGTCTCACCGAGCAATTATGCGCATGACGTGCGAGCGCGTGTGGGCGGGCAGCTCGCGCGCGGCGTCGTCGGGCACGCCGCGGCCCCAGCCCAGCCACAGCCCAGCCACCAGCCGCGCCCTCCTGCTTGTGTGTGTCTCACCGAGCGAGTGTATGACGATGCGAGCGCGTGTGGGCGGGCAGCTCGCGCGCGGCGTCGTCGGGCACGCCGCGGCCCCAGCCCAGCCACAGCCCAGCCACCAGCCGCGCCCTCCTGCTTGTGTGTGTGTCTCACCGAGCGAGTGTATGACGTGCGAGCGCGTGTGGGCGGGCAGCTCGCGCGCGGCGTCGTCGGGCACGCCGCGGCCCCAGCCCAGCCACAGCCCAGCCACCAGCCGCGCCCTCCTGCTTGTGTGTGTGTCTCACCGAGCGAGTGTATGACGTGCGAGCGCGTGTGGGCGGGCAGCTCGCGCGCGGCGTCGTCGGGCACGCCGCGGCCCCAGCCCAGCCACAGCCCAGCCACCAGCCGCGCCCTCCTGCTTGTGTGTGTGTCTCACCGAGCGAGTGTATGACGTGCGAGCGCGTGTGGGCGGGCAGCTCGCGCGCGGCGTCGTCGGGCACGCCGCGGCCCCAGCCCAGCCACAGCCCAGCCACCAGCCGCGCCCTCCTGCTTGTGTGTGTGTCTCACCGAGCGAGTGTATGACGTGCGAGCGCGTGTGGGCGGGCAGCTCGCGCGCGGCGTCGTCGGGCACGCCGCGGCCCCAGCCCAGCCACAGCCCAGCCACCAGCCGCGCCCTCCTGCTTGTGTGTGTCTCACCGAGCGAGTGTATGACGTGCGAGCGCGTGTGGGCGGGCAGCTCGCGCGCGGCGTCGTCGGGCACGCCGCGGCCCCAGCCCAGCCACAGCCCAGCCACCAGCCGCGCCCTCCTGCTTGTGTGTGTGTCTCACCGAGCGAGTGTATGACGTGCGAGCGCGTGTGGGCGGGCAGCTCGCGCGCGGCGTCGTCGGGCACGCCGCGGCCCCAGCCCAGCCACAGCCCAGCCACCAGCCGCGCCCTCCTGCTTGTGTGTGTCTCACCGAGCGAGTGTATGACGTGCGAGCGCGTGTGGGCGGGCAGCTCGCGCGCGGCGTCGTCGGGCACGCCGCGGCCCCAGCCCAGCCACAGCCCAGCCACCAGCCGCGCCCTCCTGCTTGTGTGTGTGTCTCACCGAGCGAGTGTATGACGATGCGAGCGCGTGTGGGCGGGCAGCTCGCGCGCGGCGTCGTCGGGCACGCCGCGGCCCCAGCCCAGCCACAGCCCAGCCACCAGCCGCGCCCTCCTGCTTGTGTGTGTCTCACCGAGCGAGTGTATGACGTGCGAGCGCGTGTGGGCGGGCAGCTCGCGCGCGGCGTCGTCGGGCACGCCGCGGCCCCAGCCCAGCCACAGCCCAGCCACCAGCCGCGCCCTCCTGCTTGTGTGTGTCTCACCGAGCGAGTGTATGACGTGCGAGCGCGTGTGGGCGGGCAGCTCGCGCGCGGCGGCGTCGGGCACGCCGCGGCCCCAGCCCAGCCACAGCCCAGCCACCAGCCGCGCCCTCCTGCTTGTGTGTGTCTCACCGAGCGAGTGTATGACGTGCGAGCGCGTGTGGGCGGGCAGCTCGCGCGCGGCGTCGTCGGGCACGCCGCGGCCCCAGCCCAGCCACAGCCCAGCCACCAGCCGCGCCCTCCTGCTTGTGTGTGTGTCTCACCGAGCGAGTGTATGACGTGCGAGCGCGTGTGGGCGGGCAGCTCGCGCGCGGCGTCGTCGGGCACGCCGCGGCCCCAGCCCAGCCACAGCCCAGCCACCAGCCGCGCCCTCCTGCTTGTGTGTGTGTCTCACCGAGCGAGTGTATGACGTGCGAGCGCGTGTGGGCGGGCAGCTCGCGCGCGGCGTCGTCGGGCACGCCGCGGCCCCAGCCCAGCCACAGCCCAGCCACCAGCCGCGCCCTCCTGCTTGTGTGTGTGTCTCACCGAGCGAGTGTATGACGTGCGAGCGCGTGTGGGCGGGCAGCTCGCGCGCGGCGTCGTCGGGCACGCCGCGGCCCCAGCCCAGCCACAGCCCAGCCACCAGCCGCGCCCTCCTGCTTGTGTGTGTGTCTCACCGAGCGAGTGTATGACGTGCGAGCGCGTGTGGGCGGGCAGCTCGCGCGCGGCGTCGTCGGGCACGCCGCGGCCCCAGCCCAGCCACAGCCCAGCCACCAGCCGCGCCCTCCTGCTTGTGTGTGTGTCTCACCGAGCGAGTGTATGACGTGCGAGCGCGTGTGGGCGGGCAGCTCGCGCGCGGCGTCGTCGGGCACGCCGCGGCCCCAGCCCAGCCACCAGCCGCGCACCACGACCGCGCCTTCCTGCTCCGCCCACCACACCGAGATCCAGTCGCGGCCGGCGCGCGCTGCGACACATTATTACACGATTTAGAATATTCATAACTAGCTGTGCCAGCGACTTCGTTTGCATTTCCCCCGTTTTTTACACATTTTCCATTGTATATTTGCTCCTATTGGTCGCAGCGTGATGTTATATAGCCTAAAGCCTTCCTCGATAAATGGTCTATACAACGCAAAAAGATTTTTTCAAATCGAACCAGTAGTTCCTGAGATTAGCGCGTTCAAACAAACAAACAAACAAACTCTTCAGCTTTATAATATTAGTATAGATCATCATCATCATCAGCCCATCACAGTCCACTGCTGGACATAGGCCTCCCCGATTAGAATATTGGTAAGGTTGAATAAAGTACAGTCACTGACATAGTGCGTGTGATATGTTCCTGAATGTGAGTTATGTGTCCTCCCCCACCCTTTTGCCCCTTTTCGCCCCTACTGCAGAATAAACATATACTCAGCCGTGCCCGCGAATACAAATTCAAGATTGTTCCTAATAACTCCCGTTCTCGTTGGATTTTTGAAATATCGAGTTGCAAGTAAGCTTAAAGATTACTAAGATACCTGTATGCCAATTTTCAGTCGTCTAATTTTTCATGCAAAATTATATTCCCGCTATCACCCGTTCCTGTGGGAATTTTAGGAATACCTTTCTTAGTGGACCTCTACGGCGTCCTTTCCAAATTTCAAGGGCCTAAGTTAAGCTATTTAGGCTGTGCGTTGATATGTCAGTCAGTGAGTTTCTCCTTTTATATATTTAACGGTGAAAGAAAACTGTGTGAAGCAACCTGCACACCTACGAACAGCATGGTTGACTAAAGCCTTATCGTTCTAGTTTAGGGTAGGCCCGTGCCCCGGCAGTGGATACGTATATGGGCTGATGATGATGATGTATGATTCAGTCTGATGATGATGTATGAATTTTATTTTATGACTAGCTGTGCCAGCGACTTCGTTCGCGTTTTCCCCCGTTTTTTACACCTTTTCCATTGTATCTTTGCTCCTATTGGTCGCAGCGTGATGTTATATAGCCTAAAGCCTTCCTCGATAAATGATCTATACAACGCAAAAAGATTTTTTCAAATCGAACCAGTAGTTCCTGAGATTAGCGCGTTCAAACAAACAAACAAACTCTTCAGCTTTATAATATTAGTATAGATTGTTTTTACATGCCATGTATGGCGAAACATGTTGATCTCACAAGCTCATGACCATCCTATTGATAAATGTACCGTGTTTCTAGTAAATAAAGATATTCTAAAGATATTGTATTCTGTTGTCTGTGTGTGTGTGTGTGATGGTGACTCACTGGTGAGCGGCGGCGGCTGCAGCGGCACCTTGGTCTCGTCCTGCTGCTGGCGCTGCGTGGTCGCGGTCACCCACTCGCTGAACGGGCCCGAGCCGTTCACGTTGATAGCGCACACGCGGATCTGGAGAGACATTGAATGGTAAACCTTATAGAGCAATACTAAACATTGGTCCTTTGAGCCGGATCTATAGTATACATTGGTGCTTCGAGCCGGATCAAGTTAACATTTGTCCTTCGTGCCGGATCAATAGTTAACATTGGTCCATCGAGTCCGAACAATAGTTAACATTGTTCCTTCGAGCCGGACCAATAGTTAATATTGGTCCTTCGAGCCAGATCAATAGCTAACATTGATCCTTCGAGCCAGATCAATAGCTAACATTGGTCCTTCGACCCCGATCAATAGCTAACATTAGTCCTTCGAGCCAGATCATTAGCTAACATTGGTCCTTCGAGCCGGATGAATAGTTAACATTAGTCCTTCGAGCCAGACCAATAGCTAACATTGGTCCTTCGAGCCGGATGAATAGTTAACATTGGTCCTTCGAGTCGGATCAATAGTTAACATTGGTCCTTCGTGCCGGATTAATAATAAACATTGGTCCATCAAGCCGGATCTATTATCTACACTCACCTGGTAGCGTTAGACCAGTAGTGAACTGGGGTTAAATGTCTAAAAATGGTCCTTAGAGTCGGATCAATAGTTAACAATGGTCCTTCGAGCCGGACCACAAGTCTCCACTCGCCTGGTAAGTAGTGGCGTGGTGCAGCGCGCGCAGGTCGGCGCGGCGCGCGTCGGCGGGCGTGGTGAGCGAGTCGGCCTTGCGCCGCTCGGCGCCGGCGGGCGCGGACAGCGCGCGGTACCGCACCTTGTAGCCGGTGAGCGCGCCGTGCTGCGCGCGCGGCGGCGGCGCCTCCCAGCGGACTAGGATCGACTGGGGGACGGGTGGGTTAAGTTATAGGAAAAATAAATAAATTTGGTCAAATCGTGTGAGTAGTGTCTTACATGATAAAGTGTGTGAAGCATCATATCTAGTAAGCACAAGTATTGGCATAATGGACGAATGGCTAGGTACGTCACCTAAGCAACCTCTTTCATTTAACATCTCCCGGTCTCACGATATTACAATGATTCGTATTTCATGTGACTGGATATGGTGACTCAAGATATTGATTTTGGCGTCTGAAGTGACTTACTTTGGTTTGTTCCACCCGGAGAGAACCCCCTCTCTGGGTGACGGTGCGTAAAGCATTTCACCGGGATAGAAAAAAATACAAAGATTTCCGAGTGTCTTACTTTGTTGTCTGGTGTGTCTTAAGTTGGTATCTCAAGAATCTAATAATAGTGTCTCACGTATTCCTGTATTATTTGCCTCGATGATAAAATCTTATATGGCTGATACTAGTGTATTAAGTGTCTGACACCAAAGTCTTAAATTTAACTAGTTTGTTTCAAACTAAACCGAAAAGAAAAACAATATTATATCCTGTTCCTTGTCGATTGATTCTATGATTCATAACCAAAAAATAACATTAAATTTTCAACCGACTTCAAAAAAAAGAGGAGGTTCTCAATTCGACCCGTATGTTTTTTTTCTGAATCTGAATTGAATGACCAGAAACAAAAATACAGTAAAAGGTATTACTTAAAGAATGAAAGAAAATGAATTTATTCACAGTATTTAGCGATGCATTGCTTTATTTAAGAAACAAAATATAAGAAAAATAATGCCACTGAAATGGACGCCACTCAGCTTATGCCACGGCATCGATGCCATGACGCTGATTTTCAGTGATTAACGTTCGTTGTGTGTGTGTGTGTGTGTGTGTGTGTGTGTGTAAGGTGACGTTCGTTCTCACCGTGGCGCCGGTGGGCACGGCGGTGACGTTGGCGGGCGGCGCGCCCGGCACGTCGCTCGGCATGCGCACGCGCAGCTCCGGGCTGCTGGCGCCTGGAGAACACGATAGGGATCAAATACGAAATTGAACCCCTAAGAGAAACGTGGTGTAAGGTCGTATTGCAAATGACAGGGACAGTATCTGGTTTGATAAGGTCAAAATAGAAATTTGTCCTTGGCGGGCAGTAAATGTAAGGTCGTATAGCTAAATGACAGCTTCAACCTAGTTAGTAGTTCCATAGTGTAACTAATAGATGTCACTGTGCATATTTACATCGCGGTAGCAACATTTATCTCCGGCCTCATATATAGGCAAAGAATTGAAAGACCACGTGTGGCTATCCATCAATAAAGTACAATAACTACGAAGTTGGCTTTTATTAGCAAAGCGATCTAGTAGCTCTCCCTCGACGTTTAACATGTGGGTTCAAAGTTGTACGCACGTCCGATAACAAATAAATTTCAAGAGTAGAAATATTCTGTAAATATAGAAAATAATAATTGTCATTTGTTATATTTAAGGTAAAATAAATCGACACCTCGACAAACGAAACTATCGACGCGTCGACACCACATACCTTCGGCAGCAGCCACACGCACGCTATACTGCGCAGCGGCGCGCAGTCCGGCCAAGGTCGTGTTGATTAGTTCCGGCGCGCCCGGCGCATCCACCCATAGGGTTTCTTCGCGACCCGTCTCCACCTGAAACAAGGGGAGTAGCTGTATAGAACGGTTTCACAGATAGGGCACGTACGACCGCTACTAGTCTAAGAAGAAACTGAGTGACTGACTGACATATCAACGCACAGCCTAAACGGTTATTCGTAGGCACTTGAAATTTGGTAGAGACGTAGCTTAGTTACCGCAGAGGTGCACTACTAAACGAATTCCTGAAATTCCCACGGGGACAAGAAAAAGCGGGATAATCCTTTTTTATGACAAATCTAAACTGATTTAATTAGACGCTTTTGAAAATCGGCATGCAGGTATCTTAGTAAACTTAAAAATTATTTGCAACGGGATATAGCAAAGTTCTTACGGGAACGGGATTTAGCGCTTTAGATTTGTAGATGATTGAAATTTGACATGTAGGTGCCCTAATAAACGTAAAGCTTAGTTGCAACAGGATATCGGAAAATTCCCTTCGGAAACGAGAGTTATTGGGAAAAAACTTAAATCCTGTAGTCCAGCGAACGAAGTTGCGGGCACAGCTAGCTAGTGTTCCATAAGTGTAGTGTCTCATAAGCCACTCATCATCATCATCATCATCTTTGCGATTTCCCGGTTGCATCCTTGCGGAGCCCGGGGTCCGCTTTCCTACTCCTAACTCTCCACTTCGGACGGTCTTCGGCAATGTCTCATAAGCCACTCACCTCGGTATACATGAGCTGGTACTTGGCGGGCGGCGGCGCGGGCGGCGCGGCGGGCGGCGGCGCCCACGCCACGCGCAGCGCGTGCGGGGACGCGGGCTCCGCGCGCAGCGACCGCACCGCGCCAGAGACCACCTCCTCCTCTGAGGTGCGGATCTCGATTGGCTGTGGAGGGAGGGGGGAGGGAAGAGATGACATAAGTATTGACGAGTTATAGATAAGTGGCCAGCATTTGGGGAGGCCTGTATCCAGCAGGGGACGGAAGTGGGCTGATGATGATGATAGTAGACGCGTGATTAGTCGTCTTTCTTGTTTGTCATCATCAGCCCATTTACGTCCCCACTGCTGGGGCACGGGCCTACCCTAAACTAGCCCTTGGTCAACCACGCTGGCCACATGCGAGTCAGTTGACTACACAACCTAAGAATTTCTAGGTTGTTGTACAGGTTTCCTAACGATGTTTTCCTGAAGCGTCGAATAATCGTGTCACAGTGGTGGGTGGCGGGTTTTGAACTGGCGACCTCCCACATGGCAAGCAACGACCGTAACCACTCGGCCATCGACGCTTTTTGGACACGTGTCACATTATTAGTTACATTTTAATTTATAATGATTTATCGATACGATAAAATAGAAAATTAAAAGACGTGTGGCACTCGGGGACTGCCGCGGTATAGCTATTGCATAGCATCGTCCGATTTCGGAGCTGCTCGTCTCGATTCGTGCGAGTTTCGTAGAGTCGTACAATACGTCTAACCGCACGCACACAAACACCGTGCCGAAGTCTACCGAACTGAAACGACGTTAGACGATTGTGAGGTTATTTTCGTTACGGAATTTCTTGGTTCGGACGCCGCCCTCAAAGCCCGCGATAAAAGCTATGCAATAGCTTAATAATTACCAACTTAGTATAATATTAATACTTAGTAGTACTCACATCAGTGGGCGGCGAGAAGGCATGCTGTGTGTAGGCGATGACTTGGAACAAGTACGTGGTGTTGGGCTGCAGCGCCGCCACGTTCATCTCGTGCCGCGCGCCGCCGCGCGACACGCGCTCTCTACGGGACAAGGAGACCAATCATTGATATTTTAACAATATTTACATACTTGTACCTACCTACACTTAGTAAGCAAATACATAAAAAAATTTAATTTGTTAATGGAAAAATCAAGAAAGTGTTTAAGTTGGTTTTTGAAAATTCATAAATGCACCTAAGAAGCCTACTATAGATGTAAAGAAACTGATAACTTTGAAATTTTTAAACTGAATTTAATGAAATTTAGAAACACAAGGCGAAAAAATTGTAAACAAAAAAAAAACCGCCTTCAAAAACCCGACTCACTAAAAATTACAAAATAATATAATACGAACATTAATCTGGGTATGAATTTGATATGTTTTTGAAGGCGGTGCCGTTTATATTTCATGCAGTTTTCCTCAAAAATTTAATTGGCACCGCCTTCAACAACATATCAAATTCATACCCAGATTAATGTTCGTATTATATTATTTTGTAATTTTTAGTGAGTCGGGTTTTTGAAGGCGGTTTTTTTTTTGTTTACAACTTTTTTGATCCCTTTTTAGTGTTACATTTTTTAGCATCCTATTAGTTCAGCTCACCTATAATTCTACTGATATTATAACTAGTAGTCTTAATATGTATACAGTATTGAAATAATTATCCTTTTACTCCAAACAATTAAGGAGTTGACCTTCCATCATCAGCTCAACATTATAACATTATGATTACAAGAAGCAATGCCAATATAACTTCAGAAAATATGTGAAACGTGGTACATGTGCCTATAAAATTTAAGGGTTGCCCTCGATTTCTCCTGGATCCCATAATCAGATCCTAGATTGGACCCTATTAGTTCAGCTCACCTATAATTCTAGTGGTATTATAACTAGTAGTATTAATATGTACACAGATTTGAAAGTTATCCCTTTACTCCCAACTATTAAGGAGATGACCTTCCATCATCAGCTCAGCATCATAAAATTATGATTGCCAGAAGCAAATGCCAATATAACTTCAGAAAATATGTAAAACGCGGTACATGTGCCTATAAAATTTGAGGGTTGCCCTCGATTTCTCCTGGATCCCATCATCATATCCTAGACTGGTCAACCTAATAGTTTAGCTCACCTGTAATGCTACTGATATTATAACTAGTAGTCTTAATATGTATACAATATTGAAATAATTATTCTTTTACTCATAACTATTAAGGAGTTGACCTTCCATCATCAGCTCAGCATCATAAGATTATGATAGCCAGAAGCAAATACCAATATGATTTCAGATAATATGCAAAACGCGGTACAAGTCCCTATAAAATTTGAAGGTTGCCCTCGATTTCTCCTGGATCCCATCATCAGATCCGAGACTGGTGAAAATGGGACCACCTCGGAAGTGAACTCTATCCAACCAAAAAAAAATTTTTGAAATCCGTCTATAATTGACGAAATTATCGGTGAACATACATAAAAAAAAAAAAAAAAAAAAAAAAAAATATTATACATACAGACGAATTGAGAACCTCCTCCTTTTTTTGAAGTCGGTTAAAAACACTCCGCTTTTAGCGTTGGAGGTTAAAACAGACAGATACAGAAAAACATGTAGGAATAAACATGTTCAGACTAAAATATAGTGAACACAGTAAAACGGACAATATAGAAAGCAGGTCAAAAGTTAAACTAACCTTTCACTCCCTTTCACTTTGTAAATCACCGCGTATCCACTGATCTCTTCGTTTTTGCTCTCCGGCTCCTCCCAGCTGAGCGTGACGAAGCGGTGCTTCACGATAACCGCCCTTAAGCCTTTAGGCTTAGAGATGACAGTCGCGTTCGCCTTCCGCAGATGTTCCAAATCCAATCCTTCGTCAGCGTGAAAATCATCATCGTCATTTAAGTCTGAGTCGTAGCTATAATCATATTCCAGATCGGGACCGGAAGTGAATGCTGAGGAGGTTTCGCCTAAAAAGTCGATGTCTTCCGGTGGATATTCCGCCGTTCGGTCTTCAAAATGCCCCGAGGATATGAGACTGTTAAATATATCATGTGCGGGATGGGAACGGGAAGTGGGTTTCATGTATGTGGATGACGTCATACTGTTTAGTGAGGACTCGGAATACGAGGGATTCGCAAACGTGGCGTTCGGAGCGACATCTGTAAAGGAAACGGGTGAAACACAAACTAAAAAGGTGAACACAAATGTTAAACACAACATAAAGGGTTGATTTTGATTAGGAGTAAAAAATTGAAAAAAACATGCTGGATATAATATGATCACAAATGGGTTTAAAAAAACACAAATAATTAGCGACATTTGTGAAGGCACAATAACTACCTAAGTTACTAATACTTCAATACGACTTATCTGAAGACATATTACTATGCAGGAGTTGTCCTGCTCACAACTAACGAAGGAAGCGGTAACATTAAGCAAAGTAATTTAAAGTAAGCATATTTGTCACTAATGTGACGATTTTATAAGTGCATGTAAATTGCCAACATAAATAAACACATTTTGTGATTTAATTTGATTCATTCTTGTGACGATTGCCCTATCCCAATCTTCTACCATCTCCAGTAATACTCCCTGTAGGCAATTCTTTCTCTTCACCATCCCTACTACATTATCTATATCATCTCACCATCGTCTGGCGGCAGCACAACCAATCGCAGTGCCGCTTGAGCGGTGCCGGAAGGCGACGTAGCCACGCACTGGAACATGCCCGCGTCCACCGGAAGCACGCCTTGAATGCGGAGCGACGAGCTGGAAAGAACCAGGGGGCTGGTTAGGCAATAGCTAAAGTAATATTGGTCAGACAATAGATGAGAAGATTTGGGAAGGTGTGTGTGGGGTAGGTCAAATTTTAAGGAATGGTCAAATCAAATGTACCCGAGATAGATGGATGTGGAAGAAACGAAAGTTGTGAGCCAGGACCGTTGCATATGGCAGGAAGTGATCTCTGCCTACCCCTATGGAGAAAGGCGAGATTTTACGTATGTATGCCTGTGTGTTGGAAGTCTGCATTTGAAGCAATCGTGGGTTAAGGCATTTATGTGTTTGTGGGCATGTATTATTATTAATGTGAGTATATGTGTATGTATGTATCTCTGTAAGCATGGGGTCTCATCCCATACATTGAAAATCATATTCCCAAAAACTACAACAGATGGCGACACGAGTATTCATTTGTTGATGATGATTATGCAAATCCCAGAAAACGATAAATCCAACCATTAAAAATATATAAGCTAGTATTTAAAAATATGATAATACATAACCAAATAAATTAAAACCCTTTTAGATGAATATTTTCATAAATTTAAATTTGCAATAATATTTGTAGTTTTCGTGAGTGCTAATCTGGTAGAACGCCATCTAGTTCAAAAAATGACTACAGTCCGTCATCAACTAGATGGCGTTGTTCGCGTATATTTTATATTTGATAAATTATAATTCTAGATTATTAAATTTCTTTTGTTAAAACAAGAAAATAATATGACACGAATATAAGAGTTACTTAACTATCAACTACAAGAATGATTAATCTATTCCTTAGATTAATATTTGGTAACATTTCTCCGAATCCTTACTAATATTATAAATGCGAAAGTAACTCTGTCTGTCTGTCTGTCTGTCTGTCTGTCTGTCTGTCTGTCTGTTACGCTTTCACGCATAAAGTACTGAACCGATTTAAACGAAATTTGGTACAGATATAGTCCAGAGCCTAGAAACGGTTATAGGCTACTTTTTAACCGACTGCGCTACAAAGAAGTAATGTTTTAGCCGTTTAACATCTCTACGCGGACGAAGTCGTCACAGCCACTGGACGGATCGAGATGAAATTTAGCATGCAGGTAGATATTATGACGTAGGCATCCGTTATGACAGGATTTCCCGAAATTCCCACGGGAACGGGAAATAACGGGAAAATCCTTTTGTATGAAAAATACTAACTGCATAAGTTAGACGCTTGAAATTTGACATGCAGGTACCTTAATAAATTAAAAGCTTAGTTGCAACAGGATATTGTAAAATTACCACGGGAACGGGAGTAATAGGGAAACAACTTTTGTATGAAAAAATCTAAACAGCGATATAGATAGACGATTGAGATTTGGCATGCAGGTACCCTAATGAACGTAAAGCTTACTTCCAACGCGATATTACAAAATTCCCATGGGAACGGGAGTGATTGGGAAATAACTTCTGTATGTAAAATCCCTTACGGGGTTGAAATATATTATATAGAGATAGAGATATACCCGAAGCGAAGCGAGGGCGGGTCGCTAGTTGTAGTAATAAATATTCCCTAACGCAACAAAAACGATTCAACTATCTAGTTTAAAAATTGGAAAAAAATCGCATTCTTGACCCCGCCTGAACAGGGTCCCCGTTTAAATAGAAATTAGAAGCACTAAAACAACAAATAAAAATATTCAACTATAAATAATTGGTCATAAATTTTTTTAAAATATTTTTCGACTTTTTGCTTCAAAAATATATTTCAAATAAAATAAATATCATACAACATCACTTTCATTGTGTTCATTCAGTGGTAAGTAGTCGTATCACAAATAAACTTAAAAATACGTACATATATAAATAGCACACCAAACACGACGCAAACAACGATGTTCCCTTAAACAAATATTTGACCCGAGTGGGAATCGAACCCACGAGTCCCACGACTCTTGACGCATGAGACAGGGGCACTATCCAATACGCCATCGAGCCAACAGCCATCCAGAGAAGAAATACTATATTATAATTTTTATATGAAATAGATATTATTAACACAATAACTCGAATTTCTTCTATCGTGAACTTTTAAGTATATTCTCATTTTAAGTACATTCTATATATTGCTGCATTGTCATAAATCACCATTATAATTTGATTTAAGTCAATGGTTCACTACGCATAATAAAATAACAACTTTATTTTTAATACATTTTAACAAAGCAAGGTTTCGTCCCGCGCGGCACGATGTACTTGCGCGCGATGATAGCCTACCGACCAACGCGACCGGAACTCGCTTGCTCTAAAACTCAGAGAGCTGCCGCGCGCACACGGCGCTGCTATCAAAAAAATAATGATGCAGATATTCTGTGCCTTATCTCGAGTAATTGTTCCCGAAATTTTAAATTTGTGCCTCCAAGGGTTCGGAGTTATTTAAGATAAACTGATTCTGCTGCACGAACGTTCGTCCAGCAAAATATTTTTTATTTTTTAGTCTATCTGGATATAAAATATGCAAAAAGATAGCTTACATACGGCTGTAATTGTGCCGTAAAAATTAAATTTGAGCCTCTTAAGATTTAAGAGATATTAAATTTTTTGCTGGGCGAACGTTTTGGCAAATGCTATATATCGGAAACGGTTGGACCCACAGTGATGATTTTTTTTTTATACAGATACAGTATATTTGTGCGTATAATTTTCATAAACATGACTAGCATGGTTCAGGAGTTTATTTTTTTTTCCTAGAAAATTAAAAAAGGCTCTAGCCCTCGAATGAACATGACCAGGGACTTCGCGTTGGTGCCGACAGTTACCTATTATACAGGGTGTAACAGGGGGGGTGGATCATCGTAAGTCAATCGATGGGGGACTTCAATACCTATCGATATAACCCCCATGTATGTTCAGCGATTTTCAATAGTTCCAAAGTTATTGAGATTTTTGTGAAATTTTTGTAAGAAGCCGGAATTCAGTATAAAAGTCTTCACTGTAGCTTAACTACTGGACCTGCTTGCATGATTTTTTTTCTAGAAATAGTTCAATAGTGGGTCTTCATAATTACGATACCGATTTGAGTCATAACCCTATCATATTGGAGTAAAAAAATAATTCTTCACAAAAGTTTTACGAATCGAATTGTGTCTATCAACTTTCAAAGCCTCTAGTGAAAAAAAAGTGCCTGTGTTTTTTTTCTAGAACTTATTTTAAAAACTACCTACATCCATAGATAGTATACCCTGAAAATTTCATACCGCTACTGCCAGAGCATTAGAACGAAAATTGAACGCGAATGGCACAGGTGCCATAAATCAGTGTTTTTAATTTTCATGTAATACTTTAATTTTAAAATAAAAAGATATGTTTCAGCAAATTTATGCTATGTTAGTAACATTAGTAGCAGTAATTTTACAGAATTGAAAATTAAAGGGGTGAAAATCAAACAAAGAAAATTTACATAATTATTGTTAATTATTTTTTTTACAGTAAGTGTTCATACGGGCACTATTATTGCAGTGTAGGTATTATTATTAACAAAAAAAGCACATGTTATTTAATGTCTCTATTATAGAATATGTTCCAACTTAACAATTCATCACGCATCTGTTCTGTTTAAATATCTTTACAACGCCATCAAATAAGGAACATAAGCTTGAAGTATCGCGAGGCCGCTTTTTAATGTTCACTCGAATTTGGTCGTTTAATCTACCAAAAGTATTTTGGATGGTTTTTTTATCATTTTTGTCTAATCTAATGGGTATAATGAACTGATTTTTGTATACGTATTCTTAAAATAAGGCAAAATTATTGTTTAAGAATGTAATAAGCCAGCTCACAGAAAATGTGTTGCGTGGGTCAGAATGTAAAAATAGTTATCTAACTCATTCTGTTTTAATAATAAATAAATAAAAAATTTAAATAAAATAAAAACCGGCCAAGTGCGAGTCGGGCTCGCGCACAAAGGGTTCCGTAGCAGCAAATATAATAAAAATCAACCTATCTCAAAAACTATAAGAGATACTTTGATCAAACCAAAAATCGTTGAAAGAGTTAATTAGCATGCATCACCTCTATTTTTTTTAGAATTTTATACCCCGTAGTTATAAAAATAGAGGGGGGGGGACATACTTTTTACGACTTTGAGAGCTGATATCTCAAAAACTGTTCACTTTAAGAAAAATGTTTTTTAGAAAACTTTATATCATTTTAAAAGACCTTTCCATTGATACCCCACACGGGTATGTACATCGAAAAAAAAAATTTCATCCCTCAGTTACATGTATGGGGGCCCCACCCCAATTCTTTTTACTATTTAGTGTCATATTTTTGTAGCGGTTCATACAACACATATTCCCATCAAATTTCATCACTGTAGTACTTATAGTTTCCGAGTAAATCGGCTGTGACAGACGGACAGACGGACAGACGGACAGACGGACAGACGGACATGACGAAACTATAAGGGTTCCGTTTTTGCCATTTTGGCTACGGAACCCTAAAAAATAGCGTTTTCCTGTTCTAAGTAATTTGGATCAAAATAACCTCAAAAAAATACAATTTTGTTAATAACTCGCCAATGATATGTAGCAGGCCGGCAAAACTTTATAGGATCGTGAGAATACGTCATAATAGGTACCTGTCGGCACTAACGCGAAGTCCTTGGTCATGTTCGTCTTTTTCATTTCCTAGGAAAAAAAATCATACCTCCTAAACCATGCTAGTCATGATTATTAAAATTTGAGCACAAATATACTGTATCTGTATAAAAAAATCATCACTGTGGGACGTGGGTCCAACCGTTTCCGATATATAGCATTCGCCAAAACGTTCGCCCAAACTTAATATCTCTTAAATCTTAAGAGGCACAAATTTCATTTTTACGGCACATTTACAGCCGTATGTAAGTTATCTTTGTGCATATTTTATATCCAGCTAGACTAAAAATATATAAAAAATATTTTGCTGGACGAACGTTCGTGCAGCAGAATCAGTTAATCTTAAATAACTCCGAACCCTTTAGAGGCACAAATTTAAAATTTCAGGCAGAATTATTACGAGATAAGGCACAGAACATCTGCATCATAATTTTTTGAAAGGAGATACTTTTTGCTGGGCGAACGCACACAATGGCACGCTCTGCTAATTTATAATTGACGTTTTTATATTAAGTATTTTGAGCAAGTACGTATCTTATTTATTATTCGGAATTACTTTAACTTCAAATGAAACTACAATAATAATGACTCATCAATATTGAATTAATAAAATATTGTTATGTAAATTAAATTACCTTGGCTGTTTCAATACAATACTTAAAAATAATAATAAAACCACGTTCCGCAACGGGGTTTTAGTAAAAAGTTACATAGACCTTTGAATAGCACTAAAACAACAAATAAAAATATTCAAC
This sequence comes from Maruca vitrata, assembly GCA_039566165.1. Taxonomy (NCBI): domain Eukaryota; kingdom Metazoa; phylum Arthropoda; class Insecta; order Lepidoptera; family Crambidae; genus Maruca; species Maruca vitrata. The sequence goes on from CM076941.1 coordinate 292,791, forward strand.
TATCAATATTCGGGCATAAAAATCTTTATATTAAATACTTTTCTCTTAACTACTTACGAGTTTTGGTTCAAAAAATATATAAATTCAAATAAAATCACACAACATCACTTTTAATGTTCCGATCCGTGGTAAGTGGTTGTATCACAAATAAACTTAAATATACGACATTTCCGACCTCGCTCCCTTGTATTGAAGAAAGGTAATCGCCGATAGAGGTGTGTCGACAACAAATATTTGTGTACGTATATAAATAGCACACACTAACACGGCGCAAACACCGATGTTCGATTATACAAATTTTTGTTCCGAGTGGGAATCGAACCTACGCGCACGAGTCCCACGACTCTTGACGCATGAGACACTATCCAATACGCCATCGAGCCAATCAGCCATACAGAGAAGAAAGGATATAATTTTTAATTACATGATATAGATAAATTATTTAACTCATACATTATCGTGAACTTTTAAGTAGGTATCTTCTCGTTTTCATTTCGTAAGTACATTCTAGATATTGCTGTATTGTCATAAATCACCATTACATTTTGAAATAAATCAATTGGTTCACTACGCATAATGAAATGACAACTTTATTTTAAATACATTTTAACAACGCCTAAAGTTTTGTCGGACTCTCGCGCGGCACGATGTACCTACTTGCGCGCGATGATAGCCTACCGACAACCGGGCCGCGCCAAAGAGAATATAATCACTAGCGCTTGCTCTAAAGCTCAGAGGGCTGCCGCGCGCACACGGCGCTGTTACATATTAACGGCACGCTCTCTGCTATTTTATTATTGACGTTTTTATTAAATTAAAACGACAATAATAATGACTCATCAATATTGAATTAATAAATATTGTGATGTAAATTATTAAATTATTATTGTTATGTAATAATTTACATAACAATATTTATTAATTCAATATCTAATAATTACCTTAGCTGTTTCAATACAATAACTAAAAATAATAATAATTGATTAAAATGTTCTAATAAATAATTTACCTAACAATCATTGTTCTATCGAAAAAGGCCCTCACAACTCCTTTTGTACAAGTGACACGCAGCTTCAAAGCAATATCAACTTCACGAACATATTGTTTTGGTACACTTTCGCACTGTCGCAGTAAACAGCCCTTTGCATTTTGCGCGCGAGACGTTTTCCTTAAAAGGAGGCAACCCTGCTCTTGTGTGAGGTTCGGTTACTCGCGCGTGCGTATTGTCATTCCGCGACCCTGTGACGTCACAGCTGTTTGGGAGCCTTTACAGCGACATCTTTTGATGTGCTTTTTCGACATGCGTTTACACTGGATGGGAATGGCTCGCTCGCTCTAGCGACATCTGGTGTGCAAGACGGAAAACAGACATGGCGCGTGAGATGCCCGAGTTATGATGTCTACGTTTCAATGTATGGGATGGGGTATCTGTATAGTTATGTTATCTGTGCTGTAAGTAACTGCTATCGCTATGTCAGTGTACGTACGTGTGTGTGTGTGTGTGTGTGTGTGTGTGTGTCTGTCAGTGTGTCACTCACCCGTCCACGAGCGCGATGTCGTGCCGGTTGAGCGAGAGCGGCTCGCCGTCCTTGAGCCAGGCGACGGCGGGCGCGGGGCGGCCGCGCACCGCGCAAGCCAGGGTCACGTCGCCGCGCGCCCGCGCTACGGCCACCGGGCCGCCGGGCAGCTGGACCCGGGGGAACGTCTGGAATACATAAGTGGAAGGAACTCGTCAGTGATGAACACGTCCACTCAGTAGAGGTACGATGATCTCCACCACAAACCGGCTCAGGGGAACGCAGTCGTTTGTCTAATTCTCATTTGGTCCAATGTCAGAAATTGGTTCAGTCGCATTTTGTCCAATCCTCTTCAGCCCATATACGTCCAAACTGCTGGGGCACGGGCCTACCCTAAACTAGGGCGATAAGGCCTTAGTCAATCACGCTGTCTTATTCTAATTTGGCCCAATTTCAGAAACTGGTTCAGTCGCATTTTGTCTAATGGCGACAGAAATGGACATTGGACCAAATTCTACTGAGCTGTTAGTTGATTGTAATGTAGTTACTACTACAAATAATAGATGGCAGCACTATATAGTTGTAGTGCACGCTAGGGGGAGCTACCTGCACGTGCAGGTGCGCGGTGTGGTCGGCGGAGTCGAGGCGGCTGTGCGCGCGGCACGTGTAGGCGCCGGCGTCGAGCGCGCTAGGGGGAGGTGCCTGTAGTGCACGCTAGGGGGAGCTACCTGCACGTGCAGGTGCGCGGTGTGGTCGGCGGAGTCGAGGCGGCTGTGCGCGCGGCACGTGTAGGCGCCGGCGTCGAGCGCGCTAGGGGGAGGTGCCTGTAGTGCACGCTAGGGGGAGCTACCTGCACGTGCAGGTGCGCGGTGTGGTCGGCGGAGTCGAGGCGGGTGGGCGCGCGGCACGTGGAGGCGCCGGCGTCGAGCGCGCTAGGGGAGGTGCCTGTAGTGCACGCTAGGGGGAGCTACCTGCACGTGCAGGTGCGCGGTGTGGTCGGCGGAGTCGAGGCGGCTGTGCGCGCGGCACGTGTAGGCGCCGGCGTCGAGCGCGCTAGGGGGAGGTGCCTGTAGTGCACGCTAGGGGGAGCTACCTGCACGTGCAGGTGCGCGGTGTGGTCGGCGGAGTCGAGGCGGCTGTGCGCGCGGCACGTGTAGGCGCCGGCGTCGAGCGCGCTAGGGGGAGGTGCCTGTAGTGCACGCTAGGGGGAGCTACCTGCACGTGCAGGTGCGCGGTGTGGTCGGCAGAGTCGAGGCGGCTGTGCGCGCGGCACGTGTAGGCGCCGGCGTCGAGCGCGCTAGGGGGAGGTGCCTGTAGTGCACGCTAGGGGGAGCTACCTGCACGTGCAGGTGCGCGGTGTGGTCGGCGGAGTCGAGGCGGCTGTGCGCGCGGCACGTGTAGGCGCCGGCGTCGAGCGCGCGCGCCGACTGCACGCGCAGCGAGCCGCAGCCCCAGCGGTAGAACCGGGAGTCCAGGTCACTGTGAAATGTGTGAATTAGTTAGACATGTGAGAGATAGATGGCGCTTGCTGTTGCAGTGGTATTAGGGTCAGCTAGTGCATTTGTCTTGAGGATATTAAGAAAGTTCAATAGATGGCGCTAGCTGTTGCAGTAATGTAAGGCTAATAGCCAGTGCACTTGTCTTGAGGATATTACGAAAGTTCAATAGATGGCGCTAGCCGTTGCAGTGGTGTTAGGCTAGGTAACCAGTGCATTTGTCTTGAGGATATTAAGAAAGTTCAATAGATGGCGCTAGCTGTTACAGTGATGTTAGGCTAAATAGCCATTGCATTTGTCTTGATATATTCAGAAATTTGATTGAGGATATAAGGAAAGTTCAATAGATGGCGCTAGCTGTCTTAGTGATTGATGTTTAACTAAATAGCAAGGTCACGCCCGTGTGTCTTGGCGGTTGTAAGAAAGTTTGATAGATGGTGCTAGCTGTCTTAGTTGTAGTCTTGCTTATGTTAGTAGAAATAATTAGATGGCTCTATACGTCTTTATAGTGTTAGGATAGTTTGATAGATCACGCTTAACTTTTAGAAGGTAAAGATAATTTAAACCTTAACTACTTGAAGTTAAGTTAGTTTCATTACCTCAGGTCTATCTCGACACCGTTGTTGAGCCAGGTCATTTCAGGCTTAGGGTTGCCCACCGCCGCGCAATCGAATGTCACCGATGATCCTGCGCAATTGCATAAATTGTACCAAAGTCATATTTAACACACCAGAATGACGAATTTGTGGCCAATATCCACTTTGGCTCTCTAGTTCATCGTAGTAAAAAATTAAATAAAATAAATATCTGGGACATTTCCACACACGGTCATCTGACCCCAAACTAAGCAGAGCTTGTACTATGGGCGTCAGAGACTGACACGACTCTTGGAACCGCCAGCCAGGTTCACTAACCACTGTTCCACCGAGCCAGTAAGTAAATAAACCCTTTAAAACGAAGTTGATAAAGTGATCAAAACTATATGGGATATTATGATTACCTTCCATTACTGTGAGCGAGTGCGGCGCAGCGACGAATCGTGGCGGGTACTCGGTGCTCGCTTCTGCCCCCACCAGCACTTGTATTGGCTCGCTTGTACTGAAACATGCGGAGTTATCCTTGCATGGTAATATTATAAACATGCATAACAAAATCTATTTCAATTAATCTTGGTACACGGTTATTCTAGAGCCTTAGAAAAGACAAAGGCTACTTTTTAATGTTCATCACTTTAATGTTCTCACTACATAGTAAAACACTAAGTCGCTTTAACTATCCCAATATCCCTAAGTTAGCTTAAATCTTAAAAAGTATGCAATGTTTTTTTTAAAGATAAAGAGATTCAAGAGGAAGATTTTATTGTAAAATTCCCGAAGCGAAGCGAGGGCGGGCTACTGGCAAAGATAAACGACTAGGACGTGCGGCCTCACTGAGCGATCTTGGAGATCCAAAGTGCGCGTCTTCTGTTCCTGTAAAACAGCACAACTACTCACACGTATGTGTGCGGTCGGCGCGCGAGGCTCACGCGGCACTCGTACGCGGCGGCGTCGTGCGCGCGCAACGTGTCGATCTCTAGCGCGCCGCTGCTCGAGACCGAGACGCGCCCGCTCTCTAGGCGGAGGGGGACGCCGTTGCGGAGCCATGTTACCTGGAACGAGATCACTCGTAACGTTAATAGAATGAAATAAACCTGAAGAGCCAGATAGATATTACCTCCAAGTCCCCGCCTGAAGAGCCCGGGATCATAGGAAGAAGAATAAATATGAGCTAGAAGGGCATTCCACGCCTCAATGATACGTAGCTGTTAAAAGGAACTGTACCTCTTGGTACAGATCAGCAGTCCCTGCATGGTATGTGGATGGCAGCGCTGACTGGCACGTGTTCGGGAGTGAATGCAGAAAACAGATACTGAACCTTTTGATCCGCACACAACTGAGCTAAAAGCCTTTTGATCCTCTTCAACTAGTTGCCATTAACTAAACTGGTGACGAAGGTTAAACGAAGGTCAAATAAGGTATCTTCCTCGGACACCTCCAAAAACAATTGCCGACAGTAAAAATCTCGGATAAGTGTCGCGGCCAGTGTCGCGGGGGTGGGTGGTTAAATGAAACCCACCAGCGTACACAAAAGAATAAAATTTATTGAGAGCAAGGGAGGAGGGTCGCGGTAAGAATCCTGGCTGACGATTAACCTCCGGGGGCCCGTACTTCCCTTCTATGGCGGCCGGAGGTGGAAGGTGGCTCGGCGGTTAGCGTAGGCAGGTAGCAAGTAGGAGAGTATTTATTTATTTATTTATTTATTATTATAAGGACATCCAATGGTTGTTACATTAAATAATTATCACAATATTGCTTTTATAACTAGGATAAATGTACAACATTTTAAGGTGTCACAACATGCACCTAAAAGTAACACATAATACTTAAAATAACTAAATCTAAAATCTTATTTAATTATCGTTATACACAAAAAAAGAACAAACAAAATACAATAACAGAAACAATTACCTCACAATTTGTCTTAATCAAGATCTAGACCTCAACAACAGCAAGGCTGCCCTCTGAAAACTAGCCAGACTATCTTTAAAGATATCCAACCCTTCACCTATAGCGTTAAAGGCCTTCGGCAGTCTGCATACAGGGGCGAATAATTTTAAGTTGGTGCGAGCTGTTGGTTGATGCAGGAGACCGAGTGCACGCCGAGGCACACGACGTGGAACTCGTAAGTTAAAAATTCGTAGTAAGGGTGGACAATCAAATTCGCTTCTTAGTACTTTATAAAGAAATGTCAGGTCGTGCAACTGTCTACGGGTTAAAAGGCTATCCATTCTAAAGTGTTCTAGTCTGTCGGTGTATGATCGGAGTCGCTTATGTAGTCCACTTGTAAAGGAAAGGTGTCTGAGAAACCGTTTCTGGATCCGTTCTAATCTAAGTTGATGTGTATTGTATTGTGGTGACCAGACAACACTGCAGTACTCGATATGACTACGAACGTAAGCATCAAAAACAACTTTTTTTGTGTGTGGCTTTCGGAATGAACCACTGTTACGGATAATGAAACCCAGCATTTTAGAAGATTTCTTGACGATATGATCTATATGAGGCAAAAATGTCAGCTTGGAATCGAAAAGTATACCTAAGTCCTTCACTATCGATTCCCTCCGGAGCTCTAAACCGTTAATGCAGTATTGGTAACTGATTGGGGTATTACTGCGCGAGAAAGTAATCGTTTGACATTTATCAGTATTTAGAGCCATTTTGTTAACTGAACACCAAACAGAAATAGCATCAATGTCGTTTTGAATTAGATTACAATCTTCTGGGTGCTTAATAGGTTTGCAGAACTTTAAATCATCCGCGAAAAGGTAAGGACTACTATGTTTGATGCATGTAATTATGTCATTTATGAACACATTAAATAGCCAAGGTCCCAAAACAGAACCTTGGGGTACACCTGACGCTGCTGAATACCTAAAAGAATTGTAGCCCTTGACCACTACAAACTGCATTCTCTCAACTAAGTAAGAGCTAAACCATTCAAAAAGCATCCCAGATACACCAATAAAAGCCAATTTACGCAATAGCACAGCATGATTAACCCTATCAAATGCTTTGGCGAAATCCATGTATACTGCGTCAACCTGGACACCCGAATCGACTGCATTTATAAGTTCATTATGATAGGTTATTAAGTTAGTGCTTGTGGATCGCGATTTAACAAATCCATGCTGCTCATCAATAAAAAACTGGTCGGTATGACGCTTCAGGAAAGGAAACACAAGCGACTCGAACGATTTAGCAAACGTTGATAAAATTGAGATCGGTCTATAGTTTTTTATTTCCTTCCTGTCACCATTTTTATGTATTGGGACTACTTTGGTAATCTTCCATCCTGTTGGAAATTTTCCAGTTGAGAGTGATCTATTAAAGATCAAAAATAGTGGATAGCTTAAGGTTGAAGCGCACATGGAAATAAAGAAAGGTGTTATATCATCAGGACCCGCTCCTTTATGTATATCCAGTTTTTCCAAATATTTTATGACGCTATCGTGTGGGATGAAAAGATTTCCTATAGAATCATAATTACAGTTTATGTCAATCGCTTTGGAATTTTGAACAGTTGAATGGTCAAATGTTGACGAAAAGTATGTTGCAAATAGATTGCAAATATCCTGGCCATCGGATACATTTTTGCCATGTAGGGTCATGTTTTGAGGAAGCTGAACCAAATTACTGCGTTTACTCTTCAGATATGAAAAAAATAATTTGGGATTGATTTTAATACTATCCTCCGTTTTACTAATATAGTTATTATAGCAAGTTCGAGCTAATGCTTTACATCTTTTGTTCAAAATTTGTAGCGATAATTGGTCTAATGGATTTTTGTAAATTCTAAACTTATGAAGCAATTTATTCCTTTCTTTAGTAATATTGATTAATTGTTTAGTGAACCATGGAGGGTACCTTCCTTTTCTCACTCTGACTTTAGGAACATGACGGTTAATTATGTTGTCTAAAAAGCTGTGGAATAATGTGACCATATCATCCACATCAGTGAACTGAGCAAACTCACAAAGCCAATCGATCTTACCCAGTTCCGCTTTAACACTATCATAATCTGCCTTATAATAGTTCAATTTATATATATTATTACACTTTAAGACCATTGCGTCTTTAATTTCGATTACTATATCAAGTGGAGGATGATGTGGGTCGATGTTAACTAGTTCATGAGTTGAAGGCTTAACGCTTATGGACGAAAAATTGCTCAAAACTAAATCTAAGGTTCTCCTATGATGGTTGCTTATGTTGTTATACTGGGCTAAATTATTGAGATACAAGAAATCGATAAAAGACTGGGCTAACGAGGTATTATTATCGATATGAGGTACACACTTATTATCCGCACATTGAGACCATGAGACACAGCTTAAGTTAAAGTCTCCGACAAGGCAAACGTTTTCCATAACATCAGCTGCATGGGTAAAATTATCGAAAAAATGCTCAAGCAAATTCTTATTAAGCGGTGGAGGCAGATAAGCAGCATAAAAGTGTATATATTTTTGTTTACTTACTTCTACTTTTACAATGAGGTCTTCGCATTGACTTTCTCCTTGACGGAAGCGTGTTGAGTAGAACCTATTAGCTACTGCTATTAACACTCCTCCGCCGTCTTTTTTTGAATGAAATCCCGAACATTCGCGATCACGTCTATAGACGGTATAGCGACTATCAAATAATTCAGCATCATAAACATTATTGTTCAACCAAGTTTCCGACAGAATCACAACATCAAAGTCAGAACATAAAATATTATTCTTAAAATCGTGAGTTTTTGTGCGAAGACCTCTTACATTTTGGTAATAAATTGTTAAGTGACTGAATTTTATAACTTATATGCAATATCTAACACGGTAATAAAAAAAAATCGTAAGTAGGTACATTATTTTAGTTTAAGCTTATCTAATGTTTCTTGATTTCTGATGTAGTATGCTTCATCAGCCTCTGTCTTTCGCATAAATACTCGTCCCTGTTTGATCCAGACGAATTTGTAATTCTTGTCCTTAGCAACTTGTCGAGCTGCTGCATGTAATTTTTTGTTCATAGAGGACAGGTGCTCAAGTACATATACCGGTTTCTTGTCTCCTCCCATCCCCAGGTGAGCTGTACTGATCTTATCGTTTGAGTTGGCTTTATTATAAGTTATTGTTTTAGCTAATAACGTATCTCGGAGTCTGGGGGTGGCGAGCTTTACAATTATTGAGCGCGGTCTCCCATCGTCTCGGTTGGCCTTAGCAACACGGGTACAATGATGAATATCAGATTCTTTTAACTCGCAGGCTACAACCCTGGAGAGCTGGATTACAGTCGAAATTAAGTTTTCTTGCTTCCTTTCAGGCATACATTGAATCTCGATGTTATTGGAACGGCTGTGCTGTTCTATTACATGTAGTCTTGTCTGGGCGTCCTGGAGGGTGCTATTTAAGTAAGCATTTTCTTTTTGAAGTACAGATACAGTATCTTGGTATGCGGTGATTGAAGATTTGGTAGTTTCATACTTTTCGTTTAAAAACTGCAAGCTACTCTCCAGTGTGGAAATATCGCTTCTGATTGATTGCAGCTCAGATCTTACCATTTGCCTCAAGGTCTGATGTAGTTCTTGTGACAGCTCAGATTTCATAGCTTTAAACTCCTCTCTAAACATTTCACGAATATCCTCTTTAGTAAGAACCTCAGCGGGCTCCTTGAATGCATCCTCACAGGTTAAAGATTGGACAGCTAAGTGTTTCCTCCGTTGAGTGATATTGTTATTAACTGACGGAGAGACATTCCCTCTCTGTGAAGAAGTAGATGGTGACGAAATCGCAAGCTCTCGGTCATCTGAGCGCGCTGGTGTATTGCTATTGTCAGTCTTAGGTTGCTTTGCTCGGCACCCGTGACATTTCCATTTATTTTTCTGATCATTGTTCATAGAAGAAAAACTTTTGTCGCTCATATTGGCACAAACAAGATCATATTTATACTTGCAAATTGCGCAAATTAAATGCGCCTTAGAAGATATTCTGTTACGGCACCCTCCACATAAAGCGGGTGAATTAGCCATCATGCAAAAATTTCCAAACCAACACCAGCAAACAGGAGAAGTAAAAATATGTAAAGCGGTAAAAGCGATGCAAGCGCTTAGTTGGGAAGTGCGTATGCGAGCGTCTTCTATGTGTGCGTAGCAGCGGGCGAACCGCGAGTTGCGGTAGGTCAGTTACAATAACGGAGAACACGTTTGTTTAGAAATGTTTTGGTCTGTTACTCACAAGTTTTTTCGAATCCTGTTATCACACTATGATCACTGTAAAGTACACATTAGAGTATGGGTTGTATTCCTCGGCCTCGAAGTGAAATGACTTCGATTCTTCAAACTAAATACATAGTCCGAACTTGGTTCCCTGGTCCGAGCTTTGTTACAAGAAACTAGGATAAATCCAGGGAATTCCGGATGGAAACTTTATCTTCAACTCACATTGAGCAGCAGCACGGGCGGCTGGTGCTGCAGCCGCTGCGCGCCGTACACGCGGCGGTCGGGCGGCGTGGCGGCGGGCAGCAGCCGCGCCGACAGCCGCGGGGGCACCTCCAGCGCGCAGCCCAGCAGCACCGCGCCGCCCGCCGCGCCCGCCACCGTGCGCGGGCCCGATGCGATGGTGGGGAGCTCTGGAAGTAGAAGAGGACGTTGGACATTGTAGTAGTAAAGAGATATTATAGTTAGTGTTGTGTGACTTGGCCGTTGAAGGGTACTCAAGGGTACAAAACCAGTATCAAGCCTTAATTTTCACTTGTTATTTATTCAACGTTGTCCAATTGGCAATTTTTCATCGGGTAGCGGTTCTGGCGACATATTGGTATAATATTGTTACGGAGAACCTGGTTATGTACCCTTGTGTTCCCTTCAACGGCCAAGTCACACAACACTAACTATAATAATGAAGAAATCGCAGCAAGGAACTTTAGGCTTGGCACGATTTTGTCTAGATTTCATTACTTTTTATAGATGAGCAATCTGCTCCATCGAGACTTGGCTAGTTTTTCTACAGAATGTTTTTGATGGGATGTTTTAGACCTTAAATAAGAATACTTCTAAAAACTTCTGTGGACAATTAATTAACAAAGGCCGCAGGAAATCTTTTTTTTTTCGAACTTGCAGGAGAACCATTAGTCATATTAACCCAGCTTCGCGATGTGAATGAGTGTTAATATATTATGTTCATCTATCTCTCCCACTGAGCGACTCGTATTCTCTCTTGATTTATCTTTACGCGCCATTCACGCTTTATTTGTGTCCACAGTACATTTCCAATAGTTCAAGTCCAGCTATAACATATGCTGTTTCCTCACTAGGAGCAATATCATAAAAGTTCATGCACCACAACAGGAGAAAAGGCTTGAACGTGACATTAATTTTAGTAGTCCACTCACCAGCTAAGAACAGCGTGGCTATCCTAGACACGATGGTGCCGACGCCGTCCACGGACGCCACACACTGGTACTGCCCCGCGAGCGACGCCGACATCTTCTCCACCAGCAGCGATCCGTTTGACAGCTGTTTCCTGCAACACGAGATGCATACGAATAGAAATTGTCATATCGCTTTTTGGCGGCGTCGTGCTAAATGTTATCATTTAAAGTCGTGCCAACAAAGAAAACCAACTACCTGATGGTAAAAGACGCTTAACCCACCGCCTGCTCTGGTCTACTATCTTGCTAGAAGGTATCAACTCCTCCGCGGCCAATCGGTCCGGTGTCTGACTGCTAAGCTTGAAGAAGAAATACAGCACCACATCTTACGTCATCCCCTGCTCTACTCTCTTATTGGGTACAGCGTCTTCTACCTTGCTAGAAGCAGAATTTGGTCTATAGCTAGGTCTAACCAGCACCCTCTACCCACCTATGCAGATCCCCGCCGGTGAGTGCGTAGTCCCGTCAGCGCCGCCAAGCGTCTTGAAGCTCCAGTTTGAACCACGCTACTGCCAACTACATTCTGACGACCTTGTACCATCACTCCTTCGGTACTGAGTGCTGATGAGGATATTTTCCATCCACGCTGTACCCCTTCAGCGGCTACTACCTACCAGGATATTGTCTATAGCTAACTTTTTAGTTTTAGTTTTCCTAACTGACATACGATGATGGCTTGGAGTAGCCTCGTCATCATGGACTTGCGGGGTAGCGGATAGCTCTCACCCCTACGATGATGTCTTGGAGTAGCCTCGTCATCATCACCGGACTTGCGGGGGGCTCTCACCCCTTCTATAGCTACCAGCTCCTTCCACCCACCTGTGCAGATCCCCGTTGGACAGCCCGTGGTCCCGTCCCGGCGCGCCGGTGCCGCTGTGCCGCCACGCCAGCCGCACCGCGCGCTGCGCCGCCGCCGCCGCGCACGCCAGCAGCGCGGGCTCGCCCTCCGCCGCGACCGCGTCGTGGGGCTCCAGCGTGAACCGGACGCCCGGGTCCGGTTTGAGCTCATCTCCGCCTGGAAATAAAGGTAATAGGTTTAAGGTCTAGGTTAGAACAACCGATGCGATTTCAGGCGGGGTCATGAATGTTTTTTTTTTCAAATTTTTACATACATAAAATCACGCCTTTTTCCCAGAGGCGTAGGCAGAGATCACTTCTAGCGATCCACTTTTCACCTCTGTGGGAAACGTGACGTGACGGGTTGTGGACCACATCGCCGCCATTCTGCCTTGTGCATTGTTTTAACAAGATCATTGCGTTCCCACGAGTAGCAAGGATAGGTATATGACGGGGGAAGGAAAAGGGGAGGAATGATTCTATAGCCTCGGATGATTTGGACTGAGTCGATAGTAGCTCGAGGAGCCGGGGTCGCTTACCCGGATACCGTTCACCAACCACCGGACAGATTTTTAATTTTTAGGAAAGGTTATGTTCAGTATGTAGGTATTTTGGCAAATCAGTGGCATTAATGAATTGAAACTTTAGGGAGTAAGTTTGTGGAATTCAAAGATCTCTATGGATAAAAATTGTAAACAAAAAAAACCGCCTTCAAAAACCCGACTCGCACATGGTAACTCCCGATCATCACCATAATCAGCCTGAACACGTCCCCACTGCTGGGGCACGGGCTTAACCTAAAGTAACCACGCTGGCCAGGAGCGGGTTGGTCGACTACACGACCTTAGAATTTCTTCGTAGGTGTGTGCAGGTTTCCTTACGATGTTTTTCTTCAAAGTGTCAAATAATCGTACATACGAATTTCAAATTTGAAAAACACTATGTTACGTGGCGGGGTTTGTAATGGTTTACTCAACGATATAAACAAGAAAGGAGACCATTTTACCAACGCAGCATTCCTATTCATTGCAACCTGTCTCTCCTACTACCCTCAAACACACCAGGGCGGGTCATACCCTGACAGCAGACAATAAATCTCCGGCCAGCAATAACTAACGGTTGACACCGTCCGAGGCCGCTCAACAAATACATCCCCTCGCAATTACCGCAACTAAACCGATCTTGATAAGACTCCTACTGACGTTTCATGTTTATTGCGTGCGATAGCGCCCCCGGAGGCGAAGTACTAGTCTGAGAGATGCTGCGGTTGCATATCGATAACGTACATAATCATCATCAGCCCACTACCGTCCACTGCTGGACATAGGCCTCCCCAAATGCTCGCCTCCAGCTCCTACCAGCCGTCCTGCGCAGATCGTCACACCACCTAACCTGAACCGAGACGCGGTCTCCACTCTAGAGCTCGTCTATCCCAGCGGTTGTCGGTTCTACGGCTGATGTGGCCAGCCCACTGCCACTTAAGCTTGCTGATGCCACGAACTATGTCGATGACTTACGTTTTCGGATCACCTATTTCTGATTCGATCCCGCAGATAAACACCCAGCATAGCTCTTTCCATAGCCCGCTGAGCTACTTTGAACTTGTGGTCCAGCCGTGCCATCCATGTATAACACACTTAGTTATAATAACACTTCTAGCTTACTAGTCAAAATCTTTCATGATGTGTTGATTTCATGATTTGATTACTCTAGCTATTCCTGATACATATTAAAACTAACTTTTTGGCTTGGGGTAGCCTCGTCATCATCACCGCACTTGCAGGGGAGCGGATGGCTCTCACCTCTATATAAGAACAACCATATTATCGATAGTGGTCACCGATACGCATCCAACACTATTGCAAAACACACAGCCCGTTGTAAATCAAGCCGACTGCTCCCGAGCGTCAAATTTGTTACTCTGTTAAGAGATAATGAGAGCCGTCCTCTGGTGGAGGGACAAATGTCAGAGCAAACAGTTTTTGCCTTGCACTGTACTGTTTGTAGTGAGCTTAACTAATGAATGAATGTAACAATTACGCGAACGTGGACTTGTACAAAAGTTGGCTGGTAATTTTGTATGAAAGAAAGAAAAATATTTGTTAAGCACATTCTAACAGTCGCAAAAAAAAAAAGAAATACAAAATGTGCCAAAAAGGCTTTTACTCTGCGTGGCCCTACGGAACCACGTCGCTGATTTTCAGTGTTAGCCCGGCGATTGAGATTATGAGTCCCGCTTTAGATTTGAAATCACTTAGCCTTGCCTTGTCATCATCACCGGAGTTTCGGGGGAGCGGATGGCTGTCACCCTTAAACTGCAAACTGTGAACATTACGCGCTGTATGGACACTCCATTTGAAACAGGAAGGTAAATTTATGTAAGATTTTCGACTTTCGCGTTCCATTACACTAAATGGTCTTCACAATGTTTCAATCACAACGACCACGATTGGTGAAACGTCGAAACGACGGGCAGTAAGTAGCTATGTAATTACGCGTGTAGACCCATAAAGACTAATTTTAGGGAGGTGAATTGACGACCTCTAGCCGCTTACTATCCGCTTAATGGAAACGTGCCCTTAGGGATAACCCATCATATACATACCGAATTTAAACCCATATTTTTTATTTCGTTCCAACACCGAAACATTTCAATTTAACCGGCCTAATCAAAATGTACATTAATGTTGCGTTTAGAATTTTAATTATCCCTTTAACTAGACATGGCGTACCCTTTGTGCTATTAAAATTGGCAGGGAAAACGTTTCGTTCATGGAATATTAATATTCTTGTGGCCAAAAAAATAAGGGCTTATCAAATACATAATGAAAGGGTTCTGGTGAAGTCTATCCAATCAAAAACATAAATGTGAAATGAGAGCCAAGTTCAATATTGCCTTGGTTGTTGACTTCAGCGACAAAAGAAGTGAGATCTAAATGGGTGCCAAGTTCAATGGTCAATCCAGAAATTTATTTATAAGTAACACTATAACATACCTATCATATCTTCTTATAACATAAGATAATGTATGGTGGTAGCCTATGAAGGTCTGTCTTGGCTAGTTTCTATAAACCTACCAACGTATTATTATGTTCGCTTGCTAGTTTCTACCAACAATCCAAATTTTCGGAATTATAAAATAAAAACCGACAAATACTTGTAGGCTTAGAACTTGCGACGGCTATAATTCATATATGAAAACTAGCCAAGACAGACCTTCATAGGCTACCACCATACATTATCTTATGTTATAAGAAGATATGATAGGTATGTTATAGTGTTACTTATAAATAAATTTCTGGGTTGACCATTGAACTTGGCACCCATTTAGATCTCACTTCTTTTGTCGCTGAAGTCAACAACCAAGGCAATATTGAACTTGGCTCTCATTTCACATTTATGTTTTTGATTGGATATCATTACTTTTTGTAGATAATAAAAAGTTAAAAACTAAAACCCAACTACGACAAAAAACGACGCTGAAAAAGTATAAAACAAGACTTTTAGAACATACAATACTATTTTGAAGTATGCAATATTTACTATGTAGAGATAAGTTTTCATGTTTGGAAAACCGCAGTCACACGTTGTCAAAGTGCTACGGTAGGTAGGTACTTGTGTATGGAACGTGTGACTACGCCTTTCCAAACATGAAAACTTATCTCTACATAGTAAATATTGCATACTTCAAAATAGTATTGTATGTTCTAAAAGTCTTGTTTTATACTTTTCAGCGTCGTTTTTTGTCGTAGTTGGGTTTTAGTTTTTAACTTTTTATTATTTGTACTATTTTGGTGTTAGTAAGTAGTAAAGAAGCTATGAACGAAAAGATGTGAACTATATGCAATCAGTCCATGAATATACGTAAAGTCACATGCAAATGCTAGTAATATATATATATATTTAAAATGTACAAGTAAAGCGCTTTCCAATGATACCAAACACGGCGTATTTATCTTAACTTTATTTTTTTACTCTGTATGTTTTGTCCGCTAGTGGGCGCCACATTAGATTTTGTGAAACCCTATATAGCCTATAACCAGCGGACAATTAAGACGCTTCTAATGATATGTCATTTGTCGAATTCTGACAAGCAATTTAGAAGTTATGTGGAAACAGATGAACATACATACATACATACATACATACAAACATACATACATACATACATACATACATACATACATACATACATAGCCTGTCAAAATCATAACCCTCCTTTTGCTTTGCCGTAGTCGGGTAAAAAGTATATATCATCGTTACGCCGTGGGTCCTTTGAAAAGGACAAATTCAAAACTAAAACTAGACTTTATGTAGGTACCTACCCTAAGTAATAAATATGAAAACCGACTATAAGTACTCTTAATTGTAAATAAGTAAGTATACCTAAATATATACTTAGTGCTCTGCCTTCCCCGGTATATAGGCGTTATTAGGCACTAATTAGGTATTCATGTTAAGCGTTCATAATAGAACCTAACCTAATTATTAAAAAATTGCCAGTTTTTTATTTTTTCCTTTGTATTCATGTAATTACCTATCTGCATACCAAATTTTAACTCTCTAGGTCATTTGGAACTGGTTTAGAATTTTGATCTGTCAGTCAGTCAATGATAAAAATGAGGATTTTTGGACATTAATATCTAAATAACTGTTTGAGACAAGCTTATGAAATTTAGAACACATATTTATCTCGCAAGTCACAATATATGAGCCAAATTTGATACGTTTATGTGAAATAGTTTTTGATTTATGAGGGGTTCAAAAGTGGTTCCAAATGGTTCGTGTAATATTACACACGGTGCGGCTCGCCAGTTCTTTTTCTTGAACCTTGGCTTGACACGCTACCGCGTGTCTAGATAAAATTACAGCGCTATTTGTTTTCAACCGACTTCAAAGGGAGATATTTGAATCTTTCACGTTTCATTAAAATCGAGATTAATGTTGAACATGCGAAAATGTTACCTTTTCTTAATAAAACCACTAAACCGATTTAATTTCGAATATGAAAACACATCGTCTACTTTTTTTTGCCTGACTGCTTAGATAAAAGATAAATATTATTTAATATTCTTCTTCTTATCGTATGGTTGATGAACAAGTTGGTGTCAGAGTTTTTAAACCGCCCGTAGGCCTCTGACATGGCTTCACACACCGTTGAAAAATTTCTCAGGTGTGCTGGTTTCCTCACGATGTTTTCCTTCACCGTTAAAGCGTCGAATGATGGAACATTTGAATTTCAAATTTGAAAAACACATTGGTACCTGGCGGGGTTTGAACTGGCGACCTGTCGTATGGCAAGCAACGATCTTAACCACTCGGCCATCGACGCTTTTTCACTTAATATTAAGAAGACATTATAATTACAACACTATTTTCCATAGGGTAGGGTAGAGTTTGTAACATTACTTGATTACACGTATTCACACAGGTTAAACAAATTTTGCGTAGGTACCTGTCAAATAAAATATGTCTGTTACATACTGACTTACAGTTGCTCAAAGCGCCATTTATGTACGTAATAGATACAATTTCTATATTAGAAAACTGAAAGTGTCCGGGATATTTACCATGTTGTTTTGTTTTAATGAGCTCCCGATATTTCGGCACTGTTGCAAGCGCCATGATCACGGGTGAACTGTATCATTAAAACAAAACAACATGGTAAATATCCCGGACACTTTCAGTTTTCTAATGTGTGTAACCATGACAGGTAAAACAATTTCTATAGCCACAAATATCTCAAAGCTAACCTTACTTCGTATAACTCTATAAACAACCAAGAAAACAAAGAAACGAGACAAAAAATCTTTGCGAAAAGCCAAAATTAGCATCAAAACGGAATGTTTGTAAACTCCAACTCAATCCTTTCCTCAGCCGGGCCATTCTTCGTCAAAGCCTACAATGCCTCAATGGATCCACCTGGCTTTAAAACTGAATAGAACCGGCTATCCTTTGCGCTCATTCAAGTAAACTGTTCAATGAGAAAGGGATAACAAATTGCTGAGCAAAAAGTGAATTTGAAAGAGATATTCCTGTCTTTTCGAGCGGTCCATATAAAGAGAAGACAGTTGACAATCTGATTTCAACTTAACGTCCAACAATCACTGTTCAAAATGTATTTGTCGTTTCAAGCTGTTGTGTTCGTGATTGTACTATTTAAAAGAAATAAATCTTAACCCTTGGTACAATAGAAACCACATAATTTTGATCTTTAATCACCTCACATAAGGTCTAAAACCAATATGGAATGCATGTTTTGCCTGGTTAGGACTTAAGATAATTAAACAAACAGATATATTCGTTACAAACAAACAAACAAATCTTTCCTCTTTATAATATTATTATTAGTATAGATGTAAGGTTTTAATCGAGTCTACCGTACCCCTTGACAAAATCTATATCTATACTTCTATACTAATATTATAAAGAGGAAAGATTTGTATTTTTGTATTTTTGTATTTTTGTATGTTTGTAATGAATAAACTCAAAAACTACTGGACCGATTGCAATATTTTTTTCACCATTAGAAAGCTGCATTATTCAGAAGTAACATGGGCTATATTATATTTTTTTAAAAATTAGGGATCCTTACTAAAACTCCAATAATGTAACCCAAGGTGTAAAAAATAGACTTGAAAAATTCCTTACGTCGCCTGCGCTGCGAAAACTATTGAAGATAGAACAAAACCATTTACTAAGACTTTGCAGAACTCATCATTATCTACAAAAAGTGTCGCGACAGCATATGTCTAAATATTATAGTTATGTCACAGCAAGCGGTTTTTTATTCTAAAATTTAATTTATATGCCGCCGCTTGAAAGGGCTCTTTATTTGTACCTTGGTATTAATCCTTATCAAAATAAGTAACTTTATATTCAAGACGGCTTCAATACCTTTTTATTACTTTTTGAATTATTTAATTCGGACATTTAATTCGGAAGATATCACGAGTTTAAAAATGCAAGTATTAGAAAAAAGTCGCGTGGTTGCCGCCACCGCGCTCAGCTTGCCAGCATGCGATGTAGACTCCATGTAAGCGGCACTGGGGTACTGCGGAGTCAATTTAATATGTAATATAATAATATTATAAAGAGGAAAGGTTTGATTTTTTGTTTGTTTGTTTGTTTGTTTCGAATAGGCTCCGAAACAACTGTACCGATTTGAAAACATCTTTCACTGTTGGAAAGCTACACTATCCCTGAGTGTCATAGGCTTTTTTTAGATAAAAAAAAATAGATTTCTCTTACGGGGTTAAAATATATTACATAGAGATAGAGATATCCCCGAAGCGAAGCGAGGGCGGGTCGCTAGTTATTAATATAGAAGATTACTTTGGAGCAAACATCTAAATCATTAAAACGATTGTTATGGGTAAACTATAAGAGGTAGACATATACTCTCGCAGACTTTTTTAAAGATAATGTTAAAATGTACAATTCATCCATAGAGCATTTTTGTATAACTATATCCAATCAAAAACATAAATGTGAAATGAGAGCCAAGTTCAATATTGCCTTGGTTGTTGACTTCAGCGACAAAAGAAGTGAGATCTAAATGGGTGCCAAGTTCAATGGTCAACCCAGAAATTTATTTATAAGTAACACTATAACATACCTATCATATCTTCTTATAACATAAGATAATGTATGGTGGTAGCCTATGAAGGTCTGTCTTGGCTAGTTTCTATAAACCTACCAACGTATTATTATGTTCGCTTGCTAGTTTCTACCAACAATCCAAATTTTCGGAATTATAAAATAAAAACCGACAAATACTTGTAGGCTTAGAACTTGCGACGGCTATAATTCATATATGAAAACTAGCCAAGACAGACCTTCATAGGCTACCACCATACATTATCTTATGTTATAAGAAGATATGATAGGTATGTTATAGTGTTACTTATAAATAAATTTCTGGGTTGACCATTGAACTTGGCACCCATTTAGATCTCACTTCTTTTGTCGCTGAAGTCAACAACCAAGGCAATATTGAACTTGGCTCTCATTTCACATTTATGTTTTTGATTGGATATCATTACTTTTTGTAGAAAAGTATATATCATCGTAACGCCGTGGGTCCTTTGAAAAGGTCAAATTCAAAACTAAAACTAGACTTTATGTAGGTACCTACCCTAAGTAATAAATATGAAAACCGACTATAAGTACCTACTCTTAATTGTAAATAAGTAAGTATGAAATAAGTCTTTATGGGTCTTCACGCGATATTAGGAGTAGCAAAATTACATAGCTACTTACTGCCCGACGTTTCGGCTGGGTTACACCAATCGTGGTCGCGAGCGAACTGCAGTAAGTAGCTATGTAATTTTGCTACTCCTAATATCGCGTGAAGACCCATAAAGACTTATTTCAGTGTAATGGAACGCGAAAGTTTAAAATCTCACAAAATAAGTAAGTATACCTAAATATATACTTAGTGCTCTGCCTTCCCCGGTATATAGGCGTTATTAGGCACTAATTAGGTATTTAATAGAACCTAACCTAATTATTAAAAAATTGCCAGTTTTTTATTTTTTCCTTTGTATTCATGTAATTACCTATCTGCATACCAAATTTTAACTCTCTAGGTCATTTGGAACTGGGTTAGAATTTTGATCTGTCAGTCAGTCAATGATAAAAATGAGGATTTTTGAACATTAATATCTAAATAACTGTTTGAGATAAGCTTATGAAATTTAGAACACATATTCATCTCGCAAGTCACAATATATGAGCCAAATTTGATACGTTTATGTGAAATAGTTTTTGATTTATGAGGGGTTCAAAAGTGGTTCCAAATGGTTCGTGTAATATTACACACGGTGCGGCTCGCCAGTTCTGTTTCTTGAACCTTGGCTTGACACGCTACCGCGTGTCTAGATGCTCAGCGCACGCCACGGAAGGCCTCGAAACATTTTCGGTTACTGCTCCAGAACTATAGGACCCAGCGTGATATTATATAGCCTATGTAACTTCTGAATAATGCAGCTTTCTAATGGTGAAAAAATTATTGCAATCGGTCCAGTAGTTTTTGAGTTTATTCATTACAAACATACAAAAATACAAAAATACAAAAATACAAATCTTTCCTCTTTATAATATTAGTGTAGAAAAACTCACACAAATTTTGCCCGACCCCGGACTCGAACTGGGGACTTCTCCTTACGCAGCGCTTGCTACCAATAGACCAACGAGGCACTTCACACTTATCGTGTAAACTAGCTGTGTCAGCGACTTCGTTCGCGTTTCCCCCGTTTTTTACACATTTTTCATTGTATCTTTGCTCGTATTGGTCGCAGCGTGATCTAGACACGCGGTAGCGTGTCAAGCCAAGTTCAAGAAACAGAACTGGCGGACCGCACCGTGTGTAATATTACACGAACCATTTGGAACCACTTTTAAACCCCTCATAAATCAAAAACTATTTTACATAAACGTATCAAATTTGGCTCATATATTGTGACTTGCGAGATAAATATGTGTTCTAAATTTCATTAGCTTATCTCAAACAGTTATTTAGATATTAATGTCCAAAAATCCTCATTTTTATCATTGACTGACTGACAGATCAAAATTCTAACCCAGTTCCAAATGACCTAGAGAGTTAAAATTTGGTATGCAGATAGGTAATTACATGAATACAAAGGAAAAAATAAAAAACTGGCAATTTTTTAATAATTCAGTTTTTTTTTTATTATTTTTATTTTTTATTTTTATAAGAGGCTAACAAGATGACCTCACTCCACCTGATGGTAAGCGGTAGTGAGATCCACATATGAGGTCGACAGGCACAATAGACCATGTTGAGCCTGTCACACTCACCCTGAAAGCCGTGAAAAAGGAGACCACTGCTGCGGTTAGGTTCTATTATGAACGCTTAACATAAATACCTAATTAGTGCCTAATCACGCCTATATACCGGGGAAGGCAGAGCACTAAGTATATATTTAGGTATACATACTTACTTATTTACAATTAAGAGTAGGTACTTATAGTCGGTTCTCATATTTATTACTTAGGGTTATACCCCGTAAACGTGGGAAAATACAGTAACTGATTCAATTGTTTTATATTTATAAAGTCTAGTTGTAGTTTTGAATTTGTCCTTTTCAAAGGACCTACGGCGTTACGATGATATATACTTTTCTACAAAAAGTAATGATATCCAATCAAAAACATAAATGTGAAATGAGAGCCACGTTCAATATTATGATAATTGCCTTGGTTGTTGACTTCAACGACAAAAGAAGTGAGATCTAAATGGGTGCCAAGTTCAATGGTCAACCCTGAAATTTATTTATAAGTAACACTATAACATACCTATCATATCTTCTTATAACATAAGATAATGTATGGTGGTAGCCTATGAAGGTCTGTCTTGGCTAGTTTTCTTTATTTAGTTAGTTAGTAGCCTAGTTAGTTGTCTTGGTTAGTTTGGTATTTGTCGGTATTTATTTTATAATTCCGAAAATTTGGATTGTTGGTAGAAACTAGCGAGCGAACATAATAATACGTTGGTAGGTTTATAGAAACTAGCCAAGACAGACCTTCATAGGCTACCACCATACATTATCTTATGTTATAAGAAGATATGATAGGTATGTTATAGTGTTACTTATAAATAAATTTCAGGGTTGACCATTGAACTTGGCACCCATTTAGATCTCACTTCTTTTGTCGTTGAAGTCAACAACCAAGGCAATTATCATAATATTGAACGTGGCTCTCATTTCACATTTATGTTTTTGATTGGATGTTATATAGCCTAAAGCCTTCCTCGATAAATGGTCTATACAACGCAAAAAGATTTTTTTAAATCGAACCAGTAGTTCCTGAGATTAGCGCGTTCAAACAAACAAACAAACTCTTCAGCTTTATTATATTAGTATAGATAAACAGCTACGCCACGTCGCGACATCCTCGCGTCTGGGGGTAGCTTGTACAAACAAACGTATTTACCGATCGTCTGCGTTGGTCACCCTGTTATTATAACAATGTATTTCTAATAGTATCGATTGAAACTATTTTAGCCTGGAACGTAAATATTGTGTAAGAACTACCATCAGTGCACTACTGATGGTAGTCCCAGTCCATAATTGTAACTGTTTCTCAGAAGTTGTACAGGATTTTTTAAATAAATCATTTCACAACTAGGTACAACAGATATCATCATCAGCCCTTATATTCCTACGTCCCCAAACTAGTGCGATCAGTGGGCCTACCATGAGTTGGCTATCGAAAACTTGCTTACGTTAAAAACCTATCGAGTTGTTTTTATCATACGGCCGATTTTAGTTCATCGCGTAACCACCAGCGGCGCTGTACAAGTTTATCATAGACATATTTACGTAGGCGATATCGAGTGCGTAAGTTTTAAACTCATGGTAGCCACACAGGTCGCGAGTTAACCACGCTGGCCAAGTGCGGGTTGTTCGACTACAAAACCTTAGAATTTCTTCGTAGGTGTGCAGGTTTCCTCAAAAGCGTATTTTAAAATAATCGTACTTACATATGCATTTCAAATTTGAAAATACAACAAATACAACCTTGCTTGTACTGTTTCGAATGAATATGTTAAACTAGCTTTCCGCCCGCGACTTCGCCCGCTTAGAGAGATTTAACGGGTAAAACATTACTTCTTTATAGCGCAGTCGGTTAAAAAGAAGCCTATGTCCTTTCTCAGGCTCTGGACTATATCTGTACCAAATTTCATTTAAATCGGTTCACTACTCTATGCGTGAAAGCGTAACAGACAGACAGACGGACAGACTGAGTTACTTTCTGATTTATAATATTAGTAAGGAGTAAGGATACTCAGTGAAGTAGGTTAAGAAGATTGAGAATCCATTTCCGTTACGTTATTATTATGGGGGAAGTTTGCAGCCCCCTGAACCCCGATCGGGCATAAATTTTTTTTACATGCGATGATTTGTGCAACACAGACTCTTATTGTCAAAAACCTAAGACTCATTTTAGATTATTGTCATTTAAATCGAAATCATTCAAAAGGCGAACACTCCCGTATCCCAAAGGGTCGCAGTTACACATTCACAATTATCTGATTCAATCAAAGCGACCACAATCATTTGTCCGTCGATCTGTCCTTTTGATGCGCACACGCAGAAGGGGATCCCATAATAGCCTGCATTTAACGTCACCGGAAATTAGGCTTTATATTAATAAAGCAAAGGTATATATTTCGTTGAAGTTTAAGTTCAATCGAGAATCCTACTTATGTTGTCATTTCGATCTTAACGGAATAACGTAGAGTAAAAGGTTTTGAACTTAAACTGTTATACATATAGTAACATAGAATCACGCCTTTTCCCCAGAAGGGTAGGCAGAGATCACTTCCTGCCATGTGCTACGGTCCTGGCACACCAATTTCGCTTGTCAACTGAATATGTCCGGGATATTTACCATGTTTCATCATATTAGCGAGTTTCTGATATTTAAGTACATTTGCAAGTGTCAAGAGAAGTGTCAATCTAATAAAAAAAAAAGACGTGTGGCACTCGGGGACTGCCGCGGTATAGCTATTGCATAGCATCGTCCGATTTCGGAGCAGCTCGTCTCGATTCGTGCGAGTTTCGTAGAGTCGTACAATACGTCTAACCGCACGCACACAAACACCGTGCCGAAGTCTACCGAACTGAAACGACGTTAGACGATTGTGAGGTTTTTTTCGTTACGGAATTTCTTGGTTCGGTCGCCGCGCTCAAAGCCCGCGATAAAAGCTATGCAATAGCTTAAAAAATCCTAAATTATAATTTCTTTCATCGAGTCTGAAAAAAAAAGACAGGAATTTATAGATACTGAAATGAAATTTGTAATTAAAAGGTCACCGCTTGAAATGGACATCAAACGTTCAGCTCTCTAAGAACAGATCGCGATTTCTTGGAGCTGCGAAAATATCGAGCTTCTAAATCAACGCAATCAAAAGGCACTCTTTAGACTACCCTTTGGCGAAGAGCATATTTCTATCGCACAAATAAATTATTCAGAAACCAATTTTATGAAGACGTTATAATACACCATTCAGATATTTACGTAACTGGCTGTGCCTGCGAGTTCGTCGTGCGATTAGACGTATTGTACGACTCTACGAAACTCGCACGAATCGAGACGAGCTGATCCGAAATCGGATGATGCTACGCAATAGCTTTACCGCGGCAGTCCCCGAGTGTCATTTGTAACATCCAGAGTATTCTTAGCTTTCTCAGCATCAGTTGACATTAACACTTTATCTGCGAGAATGCAAATCCAATCAAAAACATAAATGTGAAATGAGAGCCAAGTTCAATATTATGATAATTGCCTTGGTTGTTGACTTCAACGACAAAAGAAGTGAGATCTAAATGGGTGCCAAGTTCAATGGTCAACCCTGAAATTTATTTAAAAGTAACACTATAACATACCTACCATATCTTCTTATAACATAAGATAATGTATGGTGGTAGCCTATGAAGGTCTGTCTTGGCTAGTTTCTATAAACCTACCAACGTATTATTATGTTCGCTCGCTAGTTTCTACCAACAATGTTATTTATATCTTATGTTATAAGAAGATATGGTAGGTATGTTATAGTGTTACTTATAAATAAATTTCAGGGTTGACCATTGAACTTGGCACCCATTTAGATCTCACTTCTTTTGTCGTTGAAGTCAACAACCAAGGCAATTATCATAATATTGAACTTGGCTCTCATTTCACATTTATGTTTTTGATCATTACTTTTTGTAGAAAAGTATATATCATCGTAACGCCGTGGGTCCTTTGAAAAGGACAAATTCAAAACTAAAACTAGACTTTATAAATATAAAACAATTGAATCAGTTACTGTATTTTTTTCTTCTGAGTGTTATTTTCTATATTTTCTTGTACCTTTGAAATATTATGAGTAGGTAATAATTTTATACTATTGATGGGCGCTAAATATAAAAATAATAATTAATCCCAGTTAATAAAGTAGGTACCTACCCTAAGTAATAAATATGAAAACCGACTATAAGTACCTACTCTTAATTGTAAATAAGTAAGTATACCTAAATATATACTTAGTACTCTGCCTTCCCCGGTATAGGCGTGATTAGGCACTAATTAGGTATTTATGTTAAGCGTTCATACTAGAACCTAACCTAATTATTAAAAAATTGCCAGTTTTTTATTTATTCCTTTGTATTCATGTAATTACCTATCCAATCAAAAACATAAATGTGAAATGAGAGCCAAGTTCAATATTGCCTTGGTTGTTGACTTCAGTGACAAAAGAAGTGAGATCTAAATGGGTGCCAAGTTCAATGGTCAACCCAGAAATTTATTTATAAGTAACACTATAACATACCTATCATATCTTCTTATAACATAAGATAATGTATGGTGGTAGCCTATGAAGGTCTGTCTTGGCTAGTTTCTATAAACCTACCAACGTATTATTATGTTCGCTTGCTAGTTTCTACCAACAATCCAAATTTTCGGAATTATAAAATAAAAACCGACAAATACTTATAGGCTTAGAACTTGCGACGGCTATAATTCATTATATGAAAACTAGCCAAGACAGACCTTCATAGGCTACCACCATACATTATCTTATGTTATAAGAAGATATGATAGGTATGTTATAGTGTTACTTATAAATAAATTTTTGGGTTGACCATTGAACTTGGCACCCATTTAGATCTCACTTCTTTTGTCACTGAAGTCAACAACCAAGGCAATATTGAACTTGGCTCTCATTTCACATTTATGTTTTTGATTGGATATCATTACTTTTTGTAGAAAAGTATATATCATCGTAACGCCGTGGGTCCTTTGAAAAGGACAAATTCAAAACTAAAACTAGACTTTATATAGGTACCTAACCTAAGTAATAAATATGTAAACCGACTATAAGTACCTTCTCTTAATTGTAAATAAGTAAGTATACCTAAATTTATACTTAGTGCTCTGCCTTCCCCGGTATATAGGCGTGATTAGGCACTAATTAGGTATTTATGTTAAGCGTTCATAATAGAACGTAACCTAATTATTAAAAAATTGCCAGTTTTTTATTTTTTCCTTTGTATTCATGTAATTACCTATCTGCATACCAAATTTCAACTCTCTAGGTCATTTGGAACTGGGTTAGAATTTTGATCTGTCAGTCAGTCAATGATAAAAATGAGGATTTTTGGACATTAATATCTAAATAACTGTTTGAGATGAGCTTATGAAATTTAGAACACATATTTATCTCGCAAGTCACAATATATGAGCCAAATTTGATACGTTTATGTGAAATATTTTTTGATTTATGAGGGATTCAAAAGTGGTTCCAAATGGTTCGTGTAATATTACACACGGTGCGGCTCGCCAGTTCTGTTTCTTGAACCTTGGCTTGACACGCTACCGCGTGTCTAGATCTGCATACCAAATTTTAACTCTCTAGGTCATTTGGAACTGGGTTAGAATTTTGATCTGTCAGTCAGTCAATGATAAAAATGAGGATTTTTGGACATTAATATCTAAATAACTGTTTGAGATAAGCTTATGAAATTTAGAACACATATTTATCTCGCAAGTCACAATATATGAGCCAAATTTGAAACGTTTATGTGAAATAGTTTTTGATTTATGAGGGGTTCAAAAGTGGTTCCAAATGGTTCGTGTAATATTACACACGGTGCGGCTCGCCAGTTTTGTTTCTTGAACCTTGGCTTGACACGCTACCGCGTGTCTAGATGTTTTTCTTATCGTATGGTTGATGAACAACCCGGTGTCAGAGTTGTTAAACCGCCCGTAGGCCTCTGACATGGCTTCACACACCGTTGAAAAATTTCACAGGTGAGCTAGTTTCCTCACGATGTTTTCCTTCACCGTTAAAGCGTCATATGATGGTACATATGAATTTCAGATTTGAAAAACACATTGGTACCTGGCGGGGTCTGAACTGGCGACCTCTCACATGGCAAGCAACGACCTTAACCACTCGGCCATCGACGCATTTTCTTATATGATATCCGACGGTGACTGCACAGTTACACAATACGCAAACTGTATGTCATCGATTCCTTCACATATGAACCCTCTGCTGGATCGCTAATGTGCCTTTCAACCCCTCAGAGTGACTTGACGAATCGCCCAAATTAGGTCAATTACTGGTTACTAAGCATATTTCTTTAATCTAGACACGCGGTAGCGTGTCAAGCCAAGGTTCAAGAAACAGAACTGGCGAGCCGCACCGTGTGTAATATTACACGAACCATTTGGAACCACTTTTGAACCCCTCATAAATCAAAAACTATTTCACATAAACGTATCAAATTTGGCTCATATATTGTGACTTGCGAGATGAATATGTGTTCTAAATTTCATAAGCTTATCTCAAACAGTTATTTAGATATTAATGTCCAAAAATCCTCATTTTTATCATTGACTGACTGACAGATCAAAATTCTAACCCAGTTCCAAATGACCTAGAGAGTTAAAATTTGGTATGCAGATAGCTAATTATATGAATACAAAGGAAAAAATAAAAAACTGGCAATTTTTTAATAATTAGGTTAGGTTCTATTATGAACGCTTAACATAAATACCTAATTAGTGCCTAATAACGCCTATATACCGGGAAGGCAGAGCACTAAGTATATATTTAGGTCTACTTACTTATTTACAATTAAGAGTAGGTACTTATAGTCGGTTTTCATATTTATTACTTAGGGTAGGTACCTACATAAAGGCTAGTTTTAGTTTTGAATTTGTCCTTTTCAAAGGACCCACGGCGTTACGATGATATATACTTTTCTACAAAAAGTAATGATATCCAATCAAAAACATAAATGTGAAATAAGAGCCAAGTTCAATATTGCCTTGGTTGTTGACTTCAGCGACAAAAGAAGTGAGATCTAAATGGGTGCCAAGTTCAATGGTAAACCCAGAAATTTATTTATAAGTAACACTATAACATACCTATCATATCTTCTTATAACATAAGATAATGTATGGTGGTAGCCTATGAAGGTCTGTCTTGGCTAGTTTTCATATATGAATTATAGCCGTCGCAAGTTCTAAGCCTACAAGTATTTGTCGGTTTTTATTTTATAATTCCTAAAATTTGGATTGTTGGTAAAAACTAGCAAGCGAACATAATAATACGTTGGTAGGTTTATAAAAACTAGCCAAGACAGACCTTCATAGGCTACCACCATACATTATCTTATGTTATAAGAAGATATGATAGGTATGTTATAGTGTTACTTATAAATAAATTTCTGGGTTTACCATTGAACTTGGCACCCATTTAGATCTCACTTCTTTTGTCGCTGAAGTCAACAACCAAGGCAATATTGAACTTGGCTCTTATTTCACATTTATGTTTTTGATTGGATTAATAGATCCACTTAAACTAGTTAACACACCCTTATAATATATGCAAGCGGGAATAAAGCCAGTTCTTTCTTTGTTAAAATTCATAATTTGGTAAAAAAAATTCGGCGGGATTCGGTTAGCCTGATTTGACCTAGACAGCTGGAATAATGCAGAAGTATATTTTAGAGGTGAGAACCATCCGTTCCGTTGACGAGGCTACTCTAAGCCATCATCGTACGACAGTTAGGAAAAAAAATAATAAGCGGTCAACCGATTTCAGCAATGGGGGCCGGTCACAATTGAGATTAGACAAATGCGCAGGACATGTTATGTACACTCTCTATTCCCTTACTTTCATAGTTCGGTGAGACGGCAATCCGACATGACCGATGACAGATCATGCGCAGGACCACCGGCTTAACATACTTTCCGAGGCACAGGCGTGCAACCGCCAACTTCGCAACTCCGAGCTGACTAATTTCATTACAGAAAAACGCGCATAAATGGCCGAACCCAGACTCAAACCTGGGAACTCTCGGTCCTTACAGCGCTTGCTAATAATAGACCAACGAGGCAGTTGACCGTGATCATGGCGCTTGCTGCAGTGGCTTGCAATGAAAAATGTAGAGCGCCAGATACTCACGCTACGTTACTGGCCTAACCGCAACCGATGGCACAATCTCCGGCGGCAGATTCCTGCCCTTCCGGCCTGCGAGGCGTAATGGCCAAGGATGTAGGGTGGTTCCTTGGAAAGGTGTCGAAACTCATTACATATTAGCTGTTATGCAGAATGTGTCAGCTGAAGCATGTGTAAACTCTTTCGTTTTATTGTTTCGTTCACGAAAAGAATACGAGCCAATTCCTTTGTCACTCGCACAAACACGTCGATTCAAATGTCACCTCGTTTGTCAAAATCCGTTAAGATGTTTATGTTGTTTTGGCTGTATGACATGCCAAAGAATTTGACATATACACACATTCATATGCTTAAAATTTATCCTTCTTATTTGTTTTTTATTTATTTTGGATTTAACTTTAAAAATCATAGCTCGAAAACTACAGAAGATCGCGAAACAGGCATGGGTACACCTAGAAGTCAGCTATCCAATTTTTTCGAGTCATCTTTCGGGCCATCCTGTATAGTAACAGAGCCCACGACCAAAATTTTTGTCTCATAGCAATACGGCCAAAACCGCATCAAATCGATAGATAAGATTATTCTGAACTCGAAAATACCAATATCAGACATTTTCCGCGTAGCGTTTGATCTGACCGAATTTTCAAAATTGTCAAAGAATTTTACCGAACTGCATCATAGCAATATGTCTGATTTGCAGACTGTAGTTAAATGATGATTCTGAGATACCGGAAACATATTTTTCAGACGTTAGTGGTGTAGCGCAAACCCGTAAAATCACTTAAAAAGATTAAAAATGAGACAAAAAAAAATGTCTCATAGCAATACGTCTGAAAATCTTTTTTATTAGTAAATTTTGGTTATTTGATGCGAACAAAACAATTTTCAGACGGAAATGTGGACGCATAAAATTTTAAGACCGTTTTGAAAATGTTAACAAATTTTACCGATCGGTATCATAGCAATATGTCTGAAAATTGCTAGACATGATAGAATAAGTTGTCCACATGTGCAAAAAATTTATATCAGACAAATGAAGTGTAGCATCTTCTCTATCAGACAACTTTTCGATACTCAGATATCATTTAAGAATCGTATTGAGGTATCTTGAATGAAACCAATGAATAATAGTAAGAAAGGGGCAGGGGGCGTAACAAGCGATGAGGCTGTTGAAATTAAATACTGATTGATTTGATAGTTTTGGTTTTATTTAAAGCACACTTGTTATTTTCGTTTTAGCATATACTCCATATGCTACACTTAAAGTGTCTGAAAACAGGTTTTTGGTAATCAAGGCAGCAAAACGAAAAGTTAAAAAAAAAATTATCCGTATTGCTATGATACAGGTCGGCTAAATTTGTTGACATTTTCAAAAATGCGCTCAGGCTATGTGCTACGCACAAAATGTCTGAAAACAAACTTTTTCGTAATACAATTATAAAATCTATGTACATTATCACTATCAGACGTATTGCTATAATACCGACTGCCTTTTTTTTTTGACACAGCAGAAATGGCCTCCCACGCAGTTGCTACACTTTCGACCGTTACTATATACCTAGTCGGGTTCAGAATCATACAATCTAAAGATTTTATAGGGTTTTTGCCGTATTGCTATGAGACATGGTTTTGGTCGTGGGCTCTGTTACTAGTATATTGCCGCCAACCGCCATTTTTTCGCCGAAACTCAAATATACGGAACACCGCAGTATCGAAACCTCGTGCAAAATGTATCGAGAGAGGTTAAGCCAAAGTGCACCTCTTCCGCCCTCGGCCCTCACAGATTGCGTCCGTATTCGACAGATATTGGGACAATCCGATTGGGACAGAGAAAAAATGCTATTGAAACAAATCAATCCGGGATCGTTAAGCAATGAACGGTATAGGAAAATTGTGGGGGATTTTCCTGTTTGCTATCGTTTCTCGATATAGATAAATATAGCTATGTCGGTTAAAAGTAGCCTATGTCCTTTCTCCATCCCTAAATCTAATCTATCTGTGTTAGAAATCATTCAAATCGGTTTGAAAGTGCCATCGACAGACAGCTTCCGCATTTGTAATATTAGTAAGGACTAGCTGTGCCAGCGACTTCGTTCGCGTTTCCCCCGTTTTTTACACATTTTCCATTGTATCTTTGCTCCTATTGGTCGCAGCGTGATGTTATATAGCCTAAAGCCTTCCTCGATAAATGGTCTATATAACGCAAAAAGATTTTTTCAAATCGAACCAGTAGTTCCTGAGATTAGCGCGTTCAAACAAACAAACAAACAAACAAACAAACAAACAAACAAACTCTTCAGCTTTATAATATTAGTATAGATAATATTAGTATAGATTAGACAAAAGAAAACATATATGAAGAGATGGCTTTTCAACATAAATAGTTCAATAGCAATCTTATCGCTATTAGCAACGCTATATTATTCAGCAAGAAGCAAGACCGTATGAGACGCTGAGGGGCACAAATTAATCACCGAATTCTGAATCAAACTTATGGCAATAAGAAACTGGAAACTAACATTTAATTACTTTGCGAGACCCTTTTAATTAACTTTGGGAGACCTTAGCGCGCCCAAGATATCGGAGGTACCGAGAATAATTTGCGAAGAATTTCAACGAACCGACGACAACAGAATGGCTCTGCGGACTCAGAATTCATGTATATTTATTTTATTGCCCATAAATTTTATGCTGACACACCATTGCACCCACGACTCGCTTGGCCAAATGTATATTTTTATGAATCGTTAAAAATGTGAAATGAAAAAGCTAAAAAAATTGCTTGATTGACAAGAACTTATGGATTGGCTGTATTTGTGCAATTGGACATGGATAAATTTGTAAAGGATTGACCAATAATTTCGCGAAAACGACGCATTACCTAGATAATTCTATGTGTTAACATCTTATTCGATGAAAAAATCGTAAATCTATTTATAAAAGATTAGTTTTATTTCTAAACTGGAGATACGACCCGAATGGAATAACTAAGAATCTGTCAATCTTCACGAATCTTTCGCGAAGGGCAGACCTCAAAATCTTGTGAAAAGAAACATAAATTCTCCCTAAACTCGCCGCCCTCTCGACAATATCTGGTCACAATTGGCGCATCAGAGATATGCCCCGCGATTGGCCGGACCCATCTCAACGTCACCGCTATTTATTACGACTGTAATCTTATATTGGACCTTTGTAATTCGTTTAGGAAAGGTGCTGGAGAGGTCGTATCGTCGGGATGAGTTGTCGAGGATAGATATCGACGGAAATCTGGGGTCGAAAGTGGCGTTACATTGTAGACGTGATTGGCGGAAGGAATGGAAGCAAATGTGATTTTACCCTATCTAGGAGCGTTGATATAACTTGGAAATAAGGTTGAAAGAAAAAATTATTTATACGATGGTCTAGACGATACATATTTCATTTTTGAAACTTCCCCTGTACAATAAGTATGAACTTAGAACGCACTGAACATAACATAATTTACTTTTGATGTTAGATTGAATTAAATGATGATGGAATTTAATTAAAAAAGCAATATACCGTACTAGTTTTAAATTATGTCTCCTAAACTATCATTCATCCATATTTTTATCGAATAAGCAGCCCGTAACTGCGCCAGTTAAGTCTATAAACCCCATAAATAACATCCCTACCATAATAACATGCAAATAACGTTATCATGCCATGCAACGATTGCAGCCGTATTAATTTGTGTTAACGTTCGCCGAAAGCCATAGAATACACTATAATATAGTCTAGATATCTCCACATCCACGAACTGGCAGTGCGCTCGTAAAAATACGATATTTATGCTGAGTCGAGCCAGGCGAGGATGTTAACCTGAAATACACAGAAATATTGTTGTCTCGTTCCTCTAGAGTGATTAGACGTTGAATAATTCATGAACTCTCGAGTAAAGACGAGCTGACGAAAGCCTGGCGCTAGGTCGAGTAATGTCTAGTAATGATATTGCTATCCATTATGTATGTAGACTTTGTTCAAGATACAGAAAAGCTCTGAATTGAAGCCCGGTTCGTGTTTCGCTTGCTTTTAGATTAAATGAATGAACACTAATAAAACCGTCTAGGTACGGTCGTAAATAAATGAAATCAAATTACAGACGCGCACTTATTACATTAAGCGCGGCAGGATTAACCGACTGGCAATATCATTACGAGTATAACATTAAACGCGTAATATATTTATGGTGTTTTTGACTTGACTACCTATACCCGTAGAATGTCATAAATTATGAGTAATTAGTTGATTACTTAATCACTTAAATGTAATAAAACGTGCACAAAGCGGAGATGGAGATTCTTGTAATTAAATAATTAAAAACTTAGTAATAAGATGTGATTATGATTATAGGAAAGTTTTCCCGTGGCTGTTATAGCCACTTAAACTAAAGTTTTCTTAACAAAGAACTCCATATACAGTTTCCATTTATTCCAAAATAAATGAAATCTGTTTAAGAGTCGCTACAGTTACTTTTACATTTACAATAATATAAATAATAACCATTTATAAACAACTAAGATAAGAGGAAATGTTCACAATGTTTTACTGGTTTTTTTTTCTAACTAAGGAACGATGATGGCTTGGAGTAGCCTCGTCATCATCACTGGACTTGCGGGGAGCTGATGGCTCTCACCCTTAAAATATTACTGGATTTTATTCCCCATTACTAACAAAACCTCTATTGATCATGCAGCCGCTCACAAACATGTTCTTACACATTTGTTAATGACCGTAATCGTATTCACCAATCGTGATGTTTATTTGTAAAACAGACACGTTTAATACGAAGCGTATCGTTGGGAGCGAGTACATTAATCGCCGCTGAAATAAACAAACCGATTATACGTATGTTTGTCATACATTAACACCGCTTTGGGCACTTGAGCTGAATTGTGGCGAATGATCACGACCGGCTCGTTGGTCGATTGGTGTCAAGCATCGCGTTTACACTGAGGGTCCCGGGTTCGTGTTCAAAGTGGGTGTCGTGGAGGAAAGTTTCGGTGGAACAATGGTTAGTGATCCTGGCTACGGTCCCAAGGACTGTGAGTTCGATTCCCACTCGGGCCATATATTTGTGTGACGAACATCGGGTGTTTGTTCCAAGTCTGAGTGTGTTATTAAATATATTAAGGTATATTTGTGAATCCACTTTTGATTCTGATACCGTAACATAAGTGCTACAGCTTACCATCAGAACAATGTATGTGATTTTGTTCTTTTAAAATTCAGTACAACCTAACCGTACTCTCAAGCGAGTCGTCAAAAATTTTGCGAAAGATAGGTAAGCATGCAGGGCCTAACCTATATCCAATCAAAAACATAAATGTGAAATGAGAGCCAAGTTTAATATTGCCTTGGTTGTTGACTTCAGCGACAAAAGAAGTGAGATCTAAATGGGTGCCAAGTTCAATGGTCAACCCAGAAATTTATTTATAAGTAACACTATAACATACCTATCATATCTTCTTATAACATAAGATAATGTATGGTGGTAGCCTATGAAGGTCTGTCTTGGCTAGTTTATAAACCTACCAACGTATTATTATGTTCGCTCGCTAGTTTCTACCAACAATCCAAATTTTCGGAATTATAAAATAAAAACCGGCCAAGTGCGAGTCGGGCTCGCGCACAAAGGGTTCCGTAGCAGCAAATATAATAAAAATCAACCTATCTCAAAAACTATAAGAGATACTTTGATCAAACCAAAAATCGTTGAAAGAGTTAATTAGCATGCATCATCTCTATTTTTTTTAGAATTTTATACCCCGTAGTTATAAAAATAGAGGGGGGGGGACATACTTTTTACGACTTTGAGAGCTGATATCTCAAAAACCGTTCACTTTAAGAAAAATGTTTTTTAGAAAACTTTATATCATTTTAAAAGACCTTTCCATTGATACCCCACACGGGTATGTACATCGAAAAAAAAAATTTCATCCCTCAGTTACATGTATGGGGGGCCCCACCCCCAATTCTTTTTTTTACTATTTAGTGTCATATTTTTGTAGCGGTTCATACAACACATATTCCCATCAAATTTCATCACTGTAGTACTTATAATTTCCGAGTAAATCGGCTGTGACAGACGGACAGACGGACAGACGGACATGACGAAACTATAAGGGTTCCGTTTTTGCCATTTTGGCTACGGAACCCTAAAAACCGACAAATACTTGTTAGCTTAGAACTTGCGACGGCTATAATTCATATATGAAAACTAGCCAAGACAGACCTTCATAGGCTACCACCATACATTATCTTATGTTATAAGAAGATATGATAGGTATGTTATAGTGTTACTTATAAATAAATTTCTGGGTTGACCATTGAACTTGGCACCCATTTAGATCTCACTTCTTTTGTCGCTGAAGTCAACAACCAAGGCAATATTAAACTTGGCTCTCATTTCACATTTATGTTTTTGATTGGATATCATTACTTTTTGTAGAAAAGTATATATCATCGTAACGCCGTGGGTCCTTTGAAAAGGACAAATTCAAAACTAAAACTAGACTTTATGTAGGTACCTACCCTAAGTAATAAATATGAAAACCGACTATAAGTACCTACTCTTAATTGTAAATAAGTAAGTATACCTAAATATATACTTAGTGCTCTGCCTTCCCCGGTATATAGGCGTTATTAGGCACTAATTAGGTATTTATGTTAAGCGTTCATAATAGAACCTAACCTAATCATTAAAAAATGCCAGTTTTTATTTTTTCCTTTGTATTCATGTAATTACCTATCTGCATACCAAATTTTAACTCTCTAGGTCATTTGGAACTGGGTTAGAATTTTGATCTGTCAGTCAGTCAATGATAAAAATGAGGATTTTTGGACATTAATATCTAAATAACTGTTTGAGATAAGCTTATGAAATTTAGAACACATATTTATCTCGCAAGTCACAATATATGAGCCAAATTTGATACGTTTATGTGAAATAGTTTTTGATTTATGAGGGGTTCAAAAGTGGTTCCAAATGGTTCGTGTAATATTACACACGGTGCGGCTCGCCAGTTCTGTTTCTTGAACCTTGGCTTGACACGCTACCGCGTGTCTAGATCTGTACCTAACACATCAATACAGCCGTTTTGTTGTGTAGCGCACAGATAGACACAGAACACGTACAGGCAAAGTTATTTCGCATTTATAATACTAGCGAGAATAAATTCATCGTTTTCTCGTCAATTTGCCTTACCATTCGTCACGTTCAGGGAAAACGGTTGGCAATAACCCTCCTTTTCGCGTAGTCGTGTAAAAACACTATTAATATTCTCCGTTGACCTGTCAACGACTATTCGTCTTATTCCCCTCTTAGACTCTTAGTTAACTTGTTAATTAGAGCTTTAGCTAGTTCTTTAAATATTTTTCTGCCTTGAAATAAAATGAACTACTCCTACTTTAACACTAAATACGGCTGAGTCTGGGTCTTCCGAATTTTTTTCTTACATAAACTTAATGGTACACTCATAACATACTATGTTCTAGTTTCTAATGCTCAGATATTTTAGCTTATTTGCCAAAGATAAATAGTTTTCAATCTTTTATCTACTAAATAAATATCACACAACATTGATATTCTATCGCAAGCGCTAGTTACTAAACAAATCGCGAGCAAAATGATCCTAACCCATTAAAATCACAAACGGAACAAAAAAGACAAAACACTCGCATCAAAACTGCCAATCCCGGGCCCAATCTCACTTTGTTCCGCGTTCCGCTTTGTTACTAGGAACGGGAACATTCCAGTTTTTAAATGGAAAAACTGAGGCGCAGCTGTCTGCCTAGACACCGATACGGGAATCTGGGTTAGCTGCTAATCTGACGATTGGAAAATGGCGGTTGGTTGTTTTTTTTTAACTGCCTCCGGAGAGATTTAAACTTGAGCGAGTTTTCATTTCGCATTTTCATTCTGTAACTGTGATCGGAACGGAACGATTTGTGTTTCACCTCAGTGAATAGGATTTAATGCGGGTCACATATCTGTTTGAGATGTTGATACTTGATGAAAAAAAAACCTTCTTGTGAATTGGTAAATATCTACTACTTACATTAGATTTCTTTACAAGAATCGACCTGTGAGTTATCAGGAAGAGATCGCTTATAACGATACGATTATCTAAATTGTAATCCTGTAAATGCCCAAGTAATCTAGACACGCGGTAGCGTGTCAAGCCAAGTTCAAGAAACAGAACTGGCGAGCCGCACCGTGTGTAATATTACACGAACCATTTGGAACCACTTTTGAACCCCTCATAAGTCAAAAACTATTTCACATAAACGTATCAAATTTAGCTCATATATTGTGACTTGCGAGATAAATATGTATTCTAAATTTCATAAGCTTATCTCAAACAGTTATTTAGATATTAATGTCCAAAAATCCTCATTTTTATCATTGACTGACTGACAGATCAAAATTCTAACCCAGTTCCAAATGACCTAGAGAGTTAAAATTTGGTATGCAGATAGGTAATTACATGAATACAAAGGAAAAAATAAAAAACTGGCAATTTTTTAATAATTACTTTTTTTTTTTTTATAAGAGGCTAACAAGATGACCTCACTCCACCTGATAGCGGTAGTGAGATCCACATATGAGGTCGACAGGCACAATAGACCATGCTGCGGTTAGGTTCTAATATGAACGCTTAACATAAATACCTAATTAGTGCCTAATCACGCCTATATACCGGGGAAGGCAGAACACTAAGTATCTAGACACGCGGTAGCGTGTCAAGCC
This sequence comes from Maruca vitrata, assembly GCA_039566165.1. Taxonomy (NCBI): domain Eukaryota; kingdom Metazoa; phylum Arthropoda; class Insecta; order Lepidoptera; family Crambidae; genus Maruca; species Maruca vitrata. The sequence goes on from CM076941.1 coordinate 331,403, forward strand.
AAGTTCAAGAAACAGAACTGGCGAGCCGCACCGTGTGTAATATTACACGAACCATTTGGAACCACTTTTGAACCCCTCATAAATCAAAAACTATTTCATATAAACGTATCAAATTTGGCTCATATATTGTGACTTGCGAGATAAATATGTGTTCTAAATTTCATAAGCTTATCTCAAACAGTTATTTAGATATTAATGTCCAAAAATCCTCATCTTTATCATTGACTGACTGACAGATCAAAATTCTAACCCAGTTCCAAATGACCTAGAGAGTTAAAATTTGGTATGCAGATAGGTAATTACATGAATACAAAGGAATAAATAAAAAACTGGCAATTTTTTAATAATTAGGTTAGGTTCTATTATGAACGCTTAACATAAATACCTAATTAGTGCCTAATCACGCCTATATACCGGGAAGGCAGAGCACTAAGTATATATTTAGGTATACTTACTTATTTACAATTAAGAGTAGGTACTTATAGTCGGTTTTCATATTTATTACTTAGGGTAGGTACCTACATAAAGTCTAGTTTTAGTTTTGAATTTGTCCTTTTTAAAGGACCCACGGCGTTACGATGATATATACTTTTCTACAAAAAGTAATGATATCCAATCAAAAACATAAATGTGAAATGAGAGCCAAGTTCAATATTATGATAATTGCCTTGGTTGTTGACTTCAACGACAAAAGAAGTGAGATCTAAATGGGTGCCAAGTTCAATGGTCAACCCAGAAATTTATTTATAAGTAACACTATAACATACCTATCATATCTTCTTATAACATAAGATAATGTATGGTGGTAGCCTATGAAGGTCTGTCTTGGCTAGTTTCTATAAACCCACCAACGTATTATTATGTTCGCTCGCTAGTTTCTACCAACAATCCAAATTTTCGGAATTATAAAATAAAAACCGACAAATACTTGTAGGCTTAGAACTTGCGACGGCTATAATTCATATAAGAAAACTAGCCAAGACAGACCTTCATAGGCTACCACCATACATTATCTTATGTTATAAGAAGATATGATAGGTATGTTATAGTGTTACTTATAAATAAATTTCTGGGTTGACCATTGAACTTGGCACCCATTTAGATCTCACTTCTTTTGTCGTTGAAGTCAACAACCAAGGCAATTATCATAATATTGAACTTGGCTCTCATTTCACATTTATGTTTTTGATTGGATATATTATTTAGGTATACATACTTACTTATTTACAATTAAGAGTAGGTACTTATAGTCGGTTTTCATATTTATTACTTAGGGTTATACCCCGTAAACGTAGGAAAATACAGTGACTGATTCAATTGTTTTATATTTATAAAGTCTAGTTTTAGTTTTGAATTTGTCCTTTTCAAATGACCTACGGCGTTACGATGATATATACTTTTCTACAAAAAGTAATGATATCCAATCAAAAACATAACTGTGAAATGAGAGCCAAGTTCAATATTATGATAATTGCCTTGGTTGTTGACTTCAACGACAAAAGAAGTGAGATCTAAATGGGTGCCAAGTTCAATGGTCAACCCTGAAATTTATTTATAAGTAACACTATAACATACCTATCATATCTTCTTATAACATAAGATAATGTATGGTGGTAGCCTATGAAGGTCTGTCTTGGCTAGTTTTCTTTAGTTAGTTAGTTAGTAGTCTAGTTAGTTGTCTTGGTTAGTTTGGTATTTGTCGGTATTTATTTTATAATTCCGAAAATTTGGATTGTTGGTAGAAACTAGCGAGCGAACATAATAATACGTTGGTAGGTTTATAGAAACTAGCCAAGACAGACCTTCATAGGCTACCACCATACATTATCTTATGTTATAAGAAGATCCAATCAAAAACATAAATGTGAAATGAGAGCCAAGTTCAATATTGCCTTGGTTGTTGACTTCAGCGACAAAAGAAGTGAGATCTAAATGGGTGCCAAGTTCAATGGTCAACCCTGAAATTTATTTATAAGTAACACTATAACATACCTATCATATCTTCTTATAACATAAGATAATGTATGGTGGTAGCCTATGAAGGTCTGTCTTGGCTAGTTTCTATAAACCTACCAACGTATTATTATGTTCACTTGCTAGTTTCTACCAACAATCCAAATTTTCGGAATTATAAAATAAAAACCGACAAATATTTGTAGGCTTAGAACTTGCGACGGCTATAATTCATATATGAAAACTAGCCAAGACAGACCTTCATAGGCTACCACCATACATTATCTTATGTTATAAGAAGATATGATAGGTATGTTATAGTGTTACTTATAAATAAATTTCAGGGTTGACCATTGAACTTGGCACCCATTTAGATCTCACTTCTTTTGTCGCTGAAGTCAACAACCAAGGCAATATTGAACTTGGCTCTCATTTCACATTTATGTTTTTGATTGGATATCATTACTTTTTGTAGAAAAGTTTATATCATCGTAACGCCGTGGGTCCTTTGAAAAGGACAAATTCAAAACTAAAACTAGACTTTATGTAGGTACCTACCCTAAGTAATAAATATGAAAACCGACTATAAGTACCTACTCTTAATTGTAAATAAGTAAGTATACCTAAATATATACTTAGTGCTCTGCCTTCCCCGGTATATAGGCGTTATTAGGCACTAATTAGGTATTTATGTCAAGCGTTCATAATAGAACCTAACCTAATCTATACTAATATTATAAAGCTGAAGAGTTTGTTTGTTTGTTTGTTTGTTTGAACGCGCTAATCTCAGGAACTACTGGTTCGATTTGAAAAAATCTTTTTGCGTTGTATAGACCATTTATCGAGGAAGGCTTTAGGCTATATAACATCACGCTGCGACCAATAGGAGCAATGATACAATGGAAAATGTGTAAAAAACGGGGGAAACGCGAACGAAGTCGCTGGCACAGCTAGTTATTAAAAAATTGCCAGTTTTTTATTTTTTCCTTTGTATTCATGTAATTACCTATCTGCATACCAAATTTTAACTCTCTAGGTCATTTGGAACTGGGTTAGAATTTTGATCTGTCAGTCAGTCAATGATAAAAATGAGTATTTTTGGACATTAATATCTAAATAACAGTTTGAGATAAGCTTATGAAATTTAGAACACATATTTATCTCGCAAGTCACAATATATGAGCCAAATTTGATACGTTTATGTGAAATAGTTTTTGATTTATGAGGGGTTCAAAAGTGGTTCCAAATGGTTCGTGTAATATTACACACGGTGCGGCTCGCCAGTTCTGTTTCTTGAACCTTGGCTTGACACGCTACCGCGTGTCTAGATATGATAGGTATGTTATAGTGTTACTTATAAATAAATTTCAGGGTTGACCATTGAACTTGGCACCCATTTAGATCTCACTTCTTTTGTCGTTGAAGTCAACAACCAAGGCAATTATCATAATATTGAACTTGGCTCTCATTTCACAGTTATGTTTTTGATTGGATTAGATTTTGCTACAAAATACACAAAATGGATCGAGAAATTTAACAACATTTGCAACAGAAGCTCCGATTAAGACATACCACTGTCGTCAGAAAATCTTCAAACATTAGGAGAACACATAGCCACAAAGACAAATACACATACTTGAAAATACATACATACATAAAATCACACCTTTTTCCCAGAGGGGTTAAAAATAAGTTAACCGAAACACTACCACACTAAAAACCGATTAAAATTTCGTCAGAAACTATGCCTACACATAAATACGGATCAACCCATTATCGCCGCCCGGGCCCACGCGACCAATTGAAACCAAAAGTAATTTATTTCGTTTCAAAAACTATACCGCAAACAATGGGCACGTCGGCGGACTCCAGGCGGCAAAAGTGCGGCTGTTTGACTTCCCAAACCGATTCAAACGCGCTTTTTAAAACGATTTTCTGACCCAGAACAGTCCAATTTACATTGAGGTTGTATGATTTTAAACTGTCATGGTTACACACATTAGACAACTGGAAGTGAAAAAAAAACAACATGGTAAATATCCCGGACATTTTCAGTTTTCTAATGAGGTTTTATGACTTTGGATGTTTGTCTGTGTGTGTGTTTCTAGTGACGTGCCCTCGCTTCGCTTCAGGTATGTTATACATAAAAACCTTCCTGTTGAATCCCTCTATCTATTCTATCTATTAAAAAAATCCCATCAAAATCCGTTGCGTAGTTTTAAAGCTTTAAGCAGACAGACTGACGCTATTGCACGTCGACAATACGTCGACATCTAGCGTTGACAGCATGCAGTTATATGTCGACAGCAAATACTGCTCGTCTGTAAAAAAAACGACGTGTGGCACTCGGGGACTTCCGCGGTATAGCTATTGCATAGCATCGTCCGATTTCGGAGCAGCTCGTCTCGATTCGTGCGAGTTTCGTAGAGTCGTACAATGCGTCTAACCGCACGCACACAAACACCGTGCCGAAGTCTACCGTACTGAAACGACGTAAGACGATTGTGTGGTTTTTTTCGTTACGGAATTTCTTGGTTCGGTCGCCGCGCTCAAAGCCTGCGATAAAAGCTATGCAATAGCTTAAAAACCTTTAATCAATAAGCGGCTGGACACAATAATAGTGCACAAACGATACCGACAATAGAAAGTTATAATGCTCCTATGACCTGACAATATTTCCAACATTTCTTAGATTACCGACATTTCTAACTTCTGAATTTTGTACCTTCCATCCAATATATCTTTAAATGCGCTCTCCTAACGAGCCTACAAATGTAATATGGCGTCTTAATAGAGTATTCGGGATGAGGAAATGTTCCCGCGTCTCCCCCCTCGGTGAAGTTGACGAATGGTCGAAGAAGGGAGGGCTAATTCAATGGAGCTCGCGTTGGAAAAAAAACTTTTTCTTTGGAGTGAATTCATGAGGCTGCGCGAAGCGAGTCGGACAGGTGTGAGAAAAGTTGCGTTTACAGATTATTTACGGTGTTATTAGCTGACTCAAAATCAGGAATGAGTAACAGCAGGAAATACAAGGCTACTCAGTTTACTAAGTAAATTGCGACGGTTAGATAGAAAGCTTACATCAAGTTTCGTATGATGGGGGTATGTAGCTGATATTTTGCTATAGATACCCAAATCATACAGAGTATGTATTAACTCTGAAGCAGGGTTGACGGTAAGCTTAAATTTCGGTGAAAACTCTAAAGTACAAAAACATTAACCTAGAATGGTCTTTAGTTAATCTTAATTAACCCTGTTAGGGTTGAGAGCCATCAGTCACATAAAAACAAGCATGGCCTCGGTATCTGATAGTTAGCCGCAGAATGTTGCACAACTTCCGTTGTCAACAGTACGTACAGAGCAAAATACTTCCGTATCGTCTCCAACTTCTTAAAACTCTTATCTGTCCCCCCCTCCCTTTTTCGTCTTGCAAATTGCCCGCGGCACGATTTGTCAACATCTCATTACCGGCGAACGGATAATTAATCACTCCATCAGAGCCAATCGATGGGGTGCAGCGAGGCCTCTCCCCTTGGAAATGTTTGGAGTTACAAATAATTGAAAATTCTACCTAAAGTTTGCAGTCGGGTACAAAATAATACTGTAATGAAAATGTTTCAGATTGTATTCTGTAAGTTATGGCAAATAAATAAAAGCTTTCAACCAATTTTAAATTATTGGATTAACTCTTGGACTACATGTCGGAAGTTTGCGAAACCCAGCCCTAGGTATTCCTATTTCAAAATTCTTGGTATGGGTCGGTCGGTCGACATAATGTTAAACACTGATAGTAGACATGAAGAACAGAGTAATCGAAATCCAATCAAAAACATAAATGTGAAATGAGAGCCACGTTCAATATTATGATAATTGCCATGGTTGTTGACTTCAACGACAAAAGAAGTGAGATCTAAATGGGTGCCAAGTTCAATGGTCAACCCTGAAATTTATCTAGACACGCGGTAGCGTGTCAAGCCAAGTTCAAGAAACAGAACTGGCGAGCCGCACCGTGTGTAATATTACACGAACCATTTGGAACCACTTTTGAACCCCTCATAAATCAAAAACTATTTCACATAAACGTATCAAATTTGGCTCATATATTGTGACTTGCGAGATAAATATGTGTTCTAAATTTCATACGCTTATCTCAAATAGTTATTTAGATATTAATGTCCAAAAATCCTCATTTTTATCATTGACTGACTGACAGATCAAAATTCTAACCCAGTTCCAAATGACCTAGAGAGTTAAAATTTGGTATGCAGATAGGTAATTACATGAATACAAAGGAAAAAATAAAAAACTGGCAATTTTTCAATAATAAGGTTATTTTTTTATTTTTATAAGAGGCTAACAAGATGACCTCACTCCACCTGATGGTAAGCGGTAGTGAGATCCACATATGAGGTCGACAGGCACAATAGACCATGTTGAGCCTGTCGCACTCACCCTGAAAGCCGTGAAAAAGGAGACCACTGGTGCGGTTAGGTTCTATTATGAACGCTTAACATAAATACCTAATTAGTGCCTAATCACGCCTATATACCGGGGAAGGCAGAGCACTAAGTATATATTTAGGTATACATACTTACTTACATATTTACAATTAAGAGTAGGTACTTATAGTCGGTTTTTATATTATAAAGTCTAGTTTTAGTTTTGAATTTGTCCTTTTCAAAGGACCTACGGCGTTACGATGATATATACTTTTCTACAAAAAGTAATGATATCCAATCAAAAACAAAAATGTGAAATGAGAGCCAAGTTCAATATTATGATAATTGCCTTGGTTGTTGACTTCAACGACAAAAGAAGTGAGATCTAAATGGGTGCCAAGTTCAATGGTCAACCCTGAAATTTATTTATAAGTAACACTATAACATACCTATCATATCTTCTTATAACATAAGATAATGTATGGTGGTAGCCTATGAAGGTCTGTCTTGGCTAGTTTTCTTTAGTTAGTTAGTTAGTAGTCTAGTTAGTTGTCTTGGTTAGTTTGGTATTTGTTGGTCGAAAATTTGGATTGTTGGTAGAAACTAGCGAGCGAACATAATAATACGTTGGTAGGTTTATAGAAACTAGCCAAGACAGACCTTCATAGGCTACCACCATACATTATCTTATGTTATAAGAAGATATGATAGGTATGTTATAGTGTTACTTATAAATAAATTTCAGGGTTGACCATTGAACTTGGCACCCATTTAGATCTCACTTCTTTTGTCGTTGAAGTCAACAACCAAGGCAATTATCATAATATTGAACTTGGCTCTCATTTCACATTTTTGTTTTTGATTGGATTTATAAGTAACACTATAACATACCTATCATATCGTCTTATAACATTTAAGATAATGTATGGTGGTAGCCTATGAAGGTCTGTCTTGGCTAGTTTCTATAAACCTACCAACGTATTATTATGTTCGCTCGCGAGTTTCTACCAACAATCCAAATTTTCGGAATTATAAAATAAATACCGACAAATACCAAACTAACCAAGACAACTAACTAGACGACTAACTAACTAACTAAAGAAAACTAGCCAAGACAGACCTTCATAGGCTACCACCATACATTATCTTAAATGTTATAAGAAGATATGATAGGTATGTTATAGTGTTACTTACAAATAAATTTCAGGGTTGACCATTGAACTTGGCACCCATTTAGATCTCACTTCTTTTGTCGTTGAAGTCAACAACCATGGCAATTATCATAATATTGAACGTGGCTCTCATTTCACATTTATGTTTTTGATTGGATATCATTACTTTTTGTAGAAAAGTATATATCATCGTAACGCCGTAGGTCCTTTGAAAAGGACAAATTCAAAACTACAACTAGACTTTATAAATATAAAACAATTGAATCAGTTACTGTATTTTCCTACGTTTACTGGGTATAACCCTAAGTAATAAATATGAAAACCAACTATAAGTACCTACTCTTAATTGTAAATAAGTAAGTATGTATACCTAAATATATACTTAGTGCTCTGCCTTCTCCGGTATATAGGCGTGATTAGGCACTAATTAGGTATTTATGTTAAGCGTCATAATAGAACCTAACCGCAGCAGTGGTCTCCTTTTTCACGGCTTTCAGGGTGAGTGCGACAGGCTCAACATGGTCTATTGTGCCTGTCGACCTCATATGTGGATCTCACTACCGCTTACCATCAGGTGGAGTGAGGTCGTCTTGTAAAAAAAAAACGTAATTATTAAAAAATTGCCAGTTTTTTATTTTTTCCTTTGTATTCATGTAATTACCTATCTGCATACCAAATTTTAACTCTCTAGGTCATTTGGAACTGGGTTAGAATTTTGATCTGTGAGTCAGTCAATGATAAAAATGAGGATTTTTGGACATTAATATCTAGACACGCGGTAGCGTGTCAAGCCAATTTCAAGAAACAGAACTGGCGAGCCGCACCGTGTGTAATATTACACGAACCATTTGGAACCACTTTTGAACCCCTCATAAATCAAAAACTATTTCACATAAACGTATCAAATTTGGCTCATATATTGTGACTTGCGAGATAAATATGTGTTCTAAATTTCATAAGCTTATCTCAAACAGTTATTTAGATATTAATGTCCAAAAATCCTCATTTTTATCATTGACTGACTGACAGATCAAAATTCTAACCCAGTTCCAAATGACCTAGAGAGTTAAAATTTGGTATGCAGATAGGTAATTACATGAATACAAAGGAAAAAATAAAAAACTGGCAAATTTTTAATAATTAGGTTAGGTTCTATTATGAACGCTTAACATAAATACCTAATTAGTGCCTAATCACGCCTATATACCGGGGAAGGCAGAGCACTAAGTATATATTTAGGTATACTTACTTATTTACAATTAAGAGTAGGTACTTATAGTCGGTTTTCATATTTATTACTTAGGGTTATACCCCGTAAACGTAGGAAAATACAGTAACTGATTCAATTGTTTTATGTTTATAAAGTCTAGTTTTAGTTTTGAATTTGTCCTTTTCAAAGGACCCACGGCGTTACGATACTTTTCTACAAAAAGTAATGATATCCAATCAAAAACATAAATGTGAAATGAGAGCCAAGTTCAATATTATGATAATTGCCTTGGTTGTTGACTTCAACGACAAAAGAAGTGAGATCTAAATGGGTGCCAAGTTCAATGGTCAACCCTGAAATTTATTTATAAGTAACACTATAACATACCTATCATATCTTCTTATAACATAAGATAATGTATGGTGGTAGCCTATGAAGGTCTGTCTTGGCTAGTTTCTATAAACCTACCAACGTATTATTATGTTCGCTCGCTAGTTCCTACCAACAATCCAAATTTTCGGAATTATAAAATAAAAACCGACAAATACCAAACTAACCAAGACAACTAACTAGACTACTAACTAACTAACTAAAGAAAACTAGCCAAGACAGACCTTCATAGGCTACCACCATACATTATCTTATGTTATAAGAAGATATGATAGGTATGTTATAGTGTTACTTATAAATAAATTTCAGGGTTGACCATTGAACTTGGCACCCATTTAGATCTCACTTCTTTTGTCGCTGAAGTCAACAACCAAGGCAATTATCATAATATTGAACTTGGCTCTCATTTCACATTTATGTTTTTGATTGGATCTAAATAACTGTTTGAGATAAGCTTATGAAATTTAGAACACATATTTATCTCGCAAGTCACAATATATGAGCCAAATTTGATACGTTTATGTGAAAGAGTTTTTGATTTATGAGGGGTTCAAAAGTGGTTCCAAATGGTTCGTGTAATATTACACACGGTGCGGCTCGCCAGTTCTGTTTCTTGAACTTGGCTTGACACGCTACCGCGTGTCTAGATGAGGCAGTAGGAAATGCTTACTTTAACTGACAGTACATAACACTTTGACAGTCAATAAATTTGGAAAACACTGAGTTTGCACAAACTTCAGAGTGATTTTCAATTAATAGCGATTAAGTTTAGGACTGCTTTATCATCATCGGAACAAACAAGGGAGAGTCCCTCACGCCCTCCAAAAAATACACTTTAAAACCTGTCAATTTAAAAGTTATTAATCACTGAAACGTCAAATTCGCGCGCCAAAACGGGCGGCCATTTTGTAAACAAGCCGACGGCATCCATCTTGCATTTGACACTTCACAATAACTTCGCGGATTGATGACCCGGCGCTGTGCTGTGTACCCACAGTTTTTGGGGTGAATGTTTTCGATGGCAATCAATGATGAACGAAAAGTAACAAAAAATATTATACAGACGAAATGAGAAACACCTCTCTTTCGTCGGTTTAAAAGCGGGTAAGTGCGAGACAGACTTGCGCACGAGGGCATATTTAAAACTACCTGTACGTGTACGCGTAAAAAAATATACTGTCACCCATTTTGACCCGTTAAAAGAATCATTACATCGAACTATTATCTTCATCAGCCCATATCCGTCCCCACTGCTCTCTCCGCTCTAGGCACGGGCCTACCCTAAACTAGGGCGATAAGGCCTTAGTCAACCACGCTTGACAAGTGCGGGTTGGTCGACTACACAACCTTAGAATATCTTCATGAATCGTCGAAAACATCGTGTGCAGGTTGATTCACGACTCACGGTTGTTAGTTTTAATTTCAAATTTAAAAGACACAGTGGTACGTTGCGGGGTTTGAACTGGCGACCCCTGGCATGGCAAAATTATAAATTAAACATAATCATACATCAAGTCACAACCCACTTCCATTAGACATTTAGCCCGCTGTGTAAGGAATCACTCTGTATCCGCGTTGTCTCTTCCCTAAAGTGAGGTCGGGGGCGTGTCGCGTCCCAATTGCACAGTGCACCAATCTCCGAGCGCTTTGTGCACCGTCGCGAGTGCACTCCGTCTGGCGTCAGAGGCGCTGCGACCCGAAAGAGGGCAGGCCGATTGCTGTTTTTGAGAACAGCAAGAAACGGATACAACAGACGGGAAAACATTTTCTTTGTGTAGAAATTAGTTCTTCACTAGCTTTTCGCCCGCGACTCCGTCCGCTTAGAGACGTTTAATGGGTAAAACATTACTTCTTTATAGCGTTGTAGGTTAAAAAGAAGCCTTTGTCCTTTCTCAGATTCTGGACTATATCTGTACCAAAGGACAATGGGCAAAAATGTATGGAGCTTGGTCTATTTTTGAAATTGAGTGGCAGTCTCCGGAATCAGTATATCTTGCGAGGCACTATTAAACAACATTATTTAAAAAAAAAATCGTGAGCATATACCGGTTAGTTTAGGTGATATCGAATATTGTTGTCTTTGTATATTTCGATGATTCAATGCAAAAATTGTTTTATTTTTATAATATTCCTATTGTTAAGTGTATATTATAACTATTAAAAAGTCTAATATTTTCAAAGGTTTACAAGAAAATAAAAAACCGACCATATTTTTAAGATTTTATTATGATAAATACAATCACATACAAAAGGTACAATATAAAAACGTCCAAAGAAGTTTTGTCGACCGGTTGCTGTTACCACCATACAGTTGCGTAAAACCCGCCAAGTGACTCTGGCCTCTCTCGGTCAGGTCGCGTTCCGGGATCAGCACTGTACGAACCGGAGCCAGGGGGGACCATTGCTGGTGCAAGCGCCGGACCAGTAGAGTCTTAGCGGCGGTATTGTGCGGGCGGAGCGGGTCAGCCCGCCGGCCGGGGAGACCCGTAGAAACGGGGGCCCTTCCGTCCGGCGGACTGGCCAACCCGCACAGCTCAAACCAATGCGAGACTCCACGCCTTGTCTCGTTGTTGCCGCAGCAATAGTCTCCTCTTTAAGCGGGCTTTCAGGGTGAGTGCGAAAGGCTATTGTGCCTGTCGACCTCATATTTGGATCTCACTACCGCTTATCATCAGGTGGAGTGAGGTTATCTTGTTAGTTTAATATTTAAAAAAATGCTTTTTTTATAAAAAACTTACTCGTCTATAATAATAGTGTCTAAAAATGCAGCAGGTAATCGAATTTCATCTTGGTATTGTGCCGTGGCTGGGTGATTCCGTCAGACGAGTTTATACTATAAAAAAACTTTTTTTTTCGTAGGCGCAGGTTTATTGTAATTCTGAATTATCCTATTTAAATAAAAAACCGCTGTTGGCTTTTACACAATTAACAAAATAAAATAGTTATGTAAATACGTTAATGAAATATAACAATCTTCATCACTCTATATTTCTATATCTAACCATGACTCGAAGTAACTGCCATATAATAAGTTTTTATTTATGACACGAACTATGATATGCAATTGAAATTTGAGACTGCCACGCGATTTTTATTTTAGCCCAAAATGCCCATTGTCCTTTCATTTAAATTGGTTCACTTTATGCGCGATTGCGTAACAGACAGAGTAGGATTTAGACTGGCTCGGTGAGATAGTGGTTAGTGACCTACTAGTGGGTCCAAAAATCGTAGGAAAGATTCCCGCCCAGGACAAATATTTGTGTGACGAACATCGGTGTTGGTGTGTATCCACTGTTGATTCTGATATCCGTAACACATGTGCTTAAGCTACCACCAGTGATGTGTGATATTTATTGCTAGATTCCTCCCACGACTTCGTCTGCGTAGAGATGTTGAACGGGTAAAACACTACTTCTTTATAGCGCAGTCGGTTAAAAAGTAGCCTATGTCCTTTCTCAGGCTCTGGTCTATACATGTACCAAATTTCATTTAAATCGGTTCTGTACTCTATGCTTGAAAGCGTAACAGACAGACAGAGTTACTTTCGCATTTATAATATTAGTAAGGTAGATTATTATTTCTGTCAACATAGTGTCTTCGTATATACGGTAAACGGTGTCACATTACTATTCAATACTCTACATCTTAGCTTTACAATTGCAAGACATTCTCCATTACCAAAGCTGTAACTATTGACAGCACTAATTGTCAGAATCATCTCGATAATGTCAACGTTCTGAACTGGTGGCAGTGACATATTCTATCAGTATCTTCAACATAGTACGTAGTATACTAGTAGTATCGGCAAATCGACTAGCAACATCTATTATTTCTATTCGCATTATCTTCGTATGTTAGTAGTAAATTGTCAGTAATAATGGTGGGGGGTAACAGGCTCTCTCATTGACAAGTCCACCTACACATCGCTATCTCATTAAGTTGCCAAACTAACTGCCTCGTTGGTCTATTGGTAGCAAGTGCTGCGTTAGGACCGAGAGAACCTCGGTTCGAGTCCAGGGTCGGGCAAAATTTGTGTGAGTTTTTCTGTAATGAAATTACTCAACCCCGTGTTAGGAAGTTAGCGGTTGAACGCCCGTGCCTCGGAAAGCACGTTAAGCCGGTGGTCCTGCGCCCGATCTCTCATCGGTCATGTCGGATTGCCGTCTCACCGAACTATGAGAGTAAGGGAACAGAGAGTGCACTTGTGTTTGCGCGTACACTTGTGCACTATAATATGTCCTGCCTTGTGATACGTTGAGTTCGGCCGCCATGGCCAAAATCGGTTGGACGCCTTATTCATTTAATTTTACTAAATTCTTAAGTTTTTAACCTAAGTATTTACATGTTGCAATTCCGTATTTTTCAAAGACAATATCTCTTTCAGCATATATTCTTCGTCATTCCCATGACCTACTTCGTCTACTACCGAACTGAAGCAATATCGCAGCTCCCACAACTCAAAAAACTACTACAAGCTCACCCTTATGGCAAAAACTCCACCCAATACCCGATTTACGACGATCCGTGTTACCGTGGACTCATCGCCGATGCACCCATGGCGTGAGTAGGACCCATTCCTGAGACTATGGTTGCCATCGTTGGGAACTTTACTTTGGCGGTATGTCGTATTTTTACCCGAGTACGGCTAGTAATGAGTAATGTAATGTTTGGTTGCCATGTAGAAATTTTGTATGTTCCTCTTTAACGCTGCAACCATTCATGGTTACAAACAACATGGAACTGAATATGTCCTGGATATTCACCATGTTGTTTTATTTTGAAGAGATCCCGATATTTTTGGCACAGTTGCATGCGCCATGATCACGGCTCAGTTGTGAGTTTATCCGTGATCATGGCCCTTGCAACATAGGGGTGAGATCCATCCGCTGCCCCGCAAGTCCGGTGATGATGACGAGGCTACTCCAAGCCATATCGTATGTCAGTTAAGGAACAGAACCAAAATATCGGGAGCTCATAAAAATAAACCACTGATTAAACTGATTTAAATTGAACTTGCTACAAAGTTCTCTATAGGGTAAGGACGACAGGCACAATGGGAAATCTAGACACGCGGTAGCGTGTCAAGCCAAGTTCAAGAAACAGAACTGGCGAGCCGCACCGTGTGTAATATTACACGAACCATTTGGAACCACTTTTGAACCCCTCATAAATCAAAAACTATTTCACATAAACGTATCAAATTTGGCTCATATATTGTGACTTGCGAGATAAATATGTGTTCTAAATTTCATAAGCTTATCTCAAACAGTTATTTAGATCTAGACACGCGGTAGCGTGTCAAGCCAAGTTCAAGAAACAGAACTGGCGGACCGCACCGTGTGTAATATTACACGAACCATTTGGAACCACTTTTGAACCCCTCATAAATCAAAAACTATTTTAGATAAACGTATCAAATTTGGCTCATATATTGTGACTTGCGAGATAAATATGTGTTCTAAATTTCATAAGCTTATCTCAAACAGTTATTTAGATATTAATGTCCAAAAATCCTCATTTTTATCATTGACTGACTGACAGATCAAAATTCTAACCCAGTTCCAAATGACCTAGAGAGTTAAAATTTGGTATGCAGATAGGTTATTACATGAATACAAAGGAAAAAATAAAAAACTGGCAATTTTTTAATAATTAAGTTTTTTTTTATTTTTATTTTTTTATTTTTTTAAGAGGCTAACAAGATGACCTCACTCCACCTGATGGTAAGCGGTAGTGAGATCCACATATGAGGTCGACAGGCACAATAGACCATGTTGAGCCTGTCGCACTCACCCTGAAAGCCGTGAAAAAGGAGACCACTGCTGCGGTTAGGTTCTATTATGAACGCTTAACATAAATACCTAATTAGTGCCTAATCACGCCTATATACCGGGGAAGGCAGAGCACTAAGTATATATTTAGGTATACATTCTTACTTATTTACAATTAAGAGTAGGTACTTATAGTCGGTTCTCATATTTATTACTTAGGGTTATACCCCGTAAACGTAGGAAAATACAGTAACTGATTCAATTGTTTTATATTTATAAAGTCTAGTTGTAGTTTTGAATTTGTCCTTTTCAAAGGACCTACGGCGTTACGATGATATATACTTTTCTACAAAAAGTAATGATATCCAATCAAAAACATAAATGTGAAATGAGAGCCACGTTCAATATTATGATAATTGCCTTGGTTGTTGACTTCAACGACAAAAGAAGTGAGATCTAAATGGGTGCCAAGTTCAATGGTCCACCCTGAAATTTATTTATAAGTAACACTATAACATACCTATCATATCTTCTTATAACATAAGATAATGTATGGTGGTAGCCTATGAAGGTCTGTCTTGGCTAGTTTTCTTTATTTAGTTAGTTAGTAGTCTAGTTAGTTAGTTGTCTTGGTTAGTTTGGTATTTGTCGGTATTTATTTTATAATTCCGAAAATTTGGATTGTTGGTAGAAACCAGCGAGCAAACATAATAATACGTTGGTAGGTTTATAGAAACTAGCCAAGACAGACCTTCATAGGCTACCACCATACATTATCTTATGTTATAAGAAGATATGATAGGTATGTTATAGTGTTACTTATAAATAAATTTCAGGGTGGACCATTGAACTTGGCACCCATTTAGATCTCACTTCTTTTGTCGTTGAAGTCAACAACCAAGGCAATTATCATAATATTGAACGTGGCTCTCATTTCACATTTATGTTTTTGATTGGATATTAATGTCCAAAAATCCTCATTTTTATCATTGACTGACTGACAGATCAAAATTCTAACCCAGTTCCAAATGACCTAGAGAGTTAAAATTTGGTATGCAGATAGGTAATTACATGAATACAAAGGAAAAAATAAAAAACTGGCAATTTTTTAATAATTAAGTTTTTTTTTTATTTTTTTTTTATAAGAGGCTAACAAGATGACCTCACTCCACCTGATGGTAAGCGGTAGTGAGATCCACATATGAGGTCGACAGGCACAATAGACCATGTTGAGCCTGTCACACTCACCCTGAAAGCCGTGAAAAAGGAGACCACTGCTGCGGTTAGGTTCTATTATGAACGCTTAACATAAATACCTAATTAGTGCCTAATCACGCCTATATACCGGGGAAGGCAGAGCACTAAGTATATATTTAGGTATACATACTTAGTTATTTACAATTAAGAGTAGGTACTTATAGTCGGTTTTCATCTAGACACGCGGTAGCGTGTCAAGCCAAGGTTCAAGAAACAGAACTGGCGAGCCGCACCGTGTGTAATATTACACGAACCATTTGGAACCACTTTTGAACCCCTCATAAATCAAAAACTATTTCACATAAACGTATCAAATTTGGCTCATATATTGTGACTTGCGAGATAAATATGTGTTCTAAATTTCATAAGCATATCTCAAACAGTTATTTAGATATTAATGTCCAAAAATCCTCATTTTTATCATTGACTGACTGACAGATCAAAATTCTAACCCAGTTCCAAATGACCTAGAGAGTTAAAATTTGGTATGCAGATAGGTAATTACATGAATACAAAGGAAAAAAATAAAAAACTGGCAATTTTTTAATAATTAGGTTAGGTTCTATTATGAACGCTTAACATAAATACCTAATTAGTGCCTAATAACGCCTATATACCGGGGAAGGCAGAGCACTAAGTATATGTTTAGGTATACTTGCTTATTTACAATTAAGAGTAGGTACTTATAGTCGGTTTTCATATTTATTACTTAGGGTAGGTACCTACATAAAGTCTAGTTTTAGTTTTGAATTTGTCCTTTTCAAAGGACCCACGGCGTTACGATGATACCTATATATTTTTCTACAAAAAGTAATGATATCCAATCAAAAACATAAATGTGAAATGAGAGCCAAGTTCAATATTGCCTTGGTTGTTGACTTCAGCGAAAAAAGAAGTGAGATCTAAATGGGTGCCAAGTTCAATGGTCAACCCAGAAATTTATTTATAAGTAACACTATAACATACCTATCATATCTTCTTATAACATAAGATAATGTATGGTGGTAGCCAATGAAGGTCTGTCTTGGCTAGTTTTCATATATGAATTATAGCCGTCGCAAGTTCTAAGCCTACAAGCATTTGTCGGTTTTTATTTTATAATTCCGAAAATTTGGATTGTTGGTAGAAACTAGCAAGCGAACATAATAATACGTTGGTAGGTTTATAGAAACTAGCCAAGACAGACCTTCATAGGCTACCACCATACATTATCTTATGTTATAAGAAGATATGATAGGTATGTTATAGTGTTACTTATAAATAAATTTCTGGGTTGACCATTGAACTTGGCACCCATTTAGATCTCACTTCTTTTTTCGCTGAAGTCAACAACCAAGGCAATATTGAACTTGGCTCTCATTTCACATTTATGTTTTTGATTGGATATTTATTACTTAGGGTAAACGTAGGAAAATACAGTAACTGATTCAATTGTTTTATATTTATAAAGTCTAGTTTTAGTTTTGAATTTTCAAAGGACCTACGGCGTTACGATGATATATACTTTTCTACAAAAAGTAATGATATCCAATCAAAAACATAAAGGTGAAACGAGAGCCAAGTTCAATATTATGATAATTGCCTTGGTTGTTGACTTCAACGACAAAAGAAGTGAGATCTAAATGGGTGCCAAGTTCAATGGTCAACCCTGAAATTAATTTATAAGTAACACTATAACATACCTATCATATTATCTTCTTATAACATAAGATAATGTATGGTGGTAGCCTATGAAGGTCTGTCTTGGCTAGTTTTCTTTAGTTAGTTAGTTAGTAGTCTAGTTAGTTGTCTTGGTTAGTTTGGTATTTGTCGGTATTTATTTTATAATTCCGAAAATTTGGATTGTTGGTAGAAACTAGCGAGCGAACATAATAATACGTTGGTAGGTTTATAGAAACTAGCCAAGACAGACCTTCATAGGCTACCACCATACATTATCTTATGTTATAAGAAGATAATATGATAGGTATGTTATAGTGTTACTTATAAATTAATTTCAGGGTTGACCATTGAACTTGGCACCCATTTAGATCTCACTTCTTTTGTCGTTGAAGTCAACAACCAAGGCAATTATCATAATATTGAACTTGGCTCTCGTTTCACCTTTATGTTTTTGATTGGATATGCTTATCGCCGTCACCCTGAAGGATTATACTACTCTAAATATGGAACATACTATACGTAATACCTCGTAAATATTTTGTCATGGAATATACTATATTTAACAGTATTTTGGCGACCCTAGTCCCAACCAACACAGAGCCGGTAATGGTATGCAAAGTGTTTTAGTCGTAGTGTGGTGTGCGGACGTCGGCGACCGCCGAAACACACAACTGACGAACTGACAGAATGCTCCACCTTACTAATATAAATTCAAAAGTGACTGTTTTAAGCATTCACGAGAAAACTACTAACTAAAACGATAAAGATTACATTTAGTTCTGACAGCCTGATACTGAGAAAGGGCTACATTTCAAATGACTTTACAATAAAGAAGAACATTTGCACAGCAGATGACGCAATCTTCTTCTTCTTATCGTATGGTTGATGAACAACCCGGTGTCAGAGTTCAAACCGCCCGTAGGCCTCTGACATGGCTTCACACACCGTTGAAAAATCTCTCAGGTGTGCTGGTTTCCTCGCGATGTTTTCCTTCACCGTTAAAGCGTCGAATGATGGTACATATGAATTTCAAATTTGAAAAACACGTTGGTACCTGGCGGGGTTTGAACTGGGGAGACCAATGTACGCAATGTAGGCGTCCCATCCACCTAAACTGTTAATGGTTATCTTATCTTATAGCGTGAACCGTCTGATCGGTTGACCCTCAGGGATCTCTTGTGTTACCCCTTCCTAATCCTTAGAGATAGAATGCATTAATTCAATAATGTTTCTTGATTTTAGGTGCCTGTATTCTTCTCGTTTCGGATAGTCCATTCCCAGAAGTCTGAGCCTATGTCAGGCCAGTGAGTGACATTCACATAGGAGATATTTCATGTCATCCGTTTCTTCCTTGCAGGCTCTACATTAGCTGATTGACGATAGTCTCAATCTCAACTGTACTGTTATTTTTGACACCAAGGATGACATTATGATGTTCTTGTCGAATACCAATGACTGTTTAGAAATACTAAACTCCTGCTACATCATGCCATCTGGTGGTTGCTTCGCTCTAAAACACCCCTACTGACTTTTGACTGAGAGCCATCCGCTCCCGCGCAAGTCCGGTGAAGATGACAAGCTACTCAAACCATCATCGTAGATAGTGATGAAAAAAATCCCCATTGACAAACACCCATAGAGAGCAAAGCTCTTAAACATGATTAGTATACACACATACATGGCTCTTAATAAAATCATTTTATCTGGACCGTTATTTCCTCACCTAATGCCCGTTCACCCTCGCCCCGAACCGCGGTAATAAGCATGACAAACGCACGGAATCCCTTGAGCCGGGATTATCGCCGTGTCCAAATTAAAAACACAAATTTTGCTAAAATCCTTTCGAATTAAAAAGTACAGTTCTTTTAGGGCCGACACAAACGTTAGGTGTATTGGTTCTCGATCCCGATATTTCGGCACTGTTGCAAGCGCTATGATCACGGTTGATTCACGGTACCTGAAACAACATGGTGCAATCATGACAGTTTTGACTAAATAGGTAAAATTTTGAAAAACGGTCAATTCAAAAGTGCCCGAATTTCTACGAGCATCCGTGAAGAGATTGATGGTTGTGATAGAAGCGAAAGTGGTGAGCCAGGACCGTTACACATGGCAAATGATCTCTGCCTACCCCTCTGGGGAAAAGGCGTGATTCTTTGTATGTATGATAGTTTAAAGATCCACTATGCACTAATACGAGCCAGTCAAACATTGCTACTGGCTTGGAGGCTTCGAAACTCTAATTTCGTAGTATAGGATTGGGAAAACTGTAGAAGAGCGAAATCTATCTGTTCCTAATCCGATTCCAAATGGGTGTTTTCCCTACTTCAATGCAATTTCCTTCGAAGCAGTGGCAATTCCAGATGTATCAAGCGATTCAATCTCATCCTTCGATTTTGTACTTTTGGGGATCCCGTACTTGAAGGGTGTAAATGGGTTCCTATTAATATGCATTCATAGTCTGACTGTAGCTCACCAACAGCAATTGAAAGATTGTTGACATTTACACATGGTGTATTTTGGCGGTTTAACTTTGCTTTTGTATTTGTTGTCCATACCAGAATGTTGAATTTGGAATTTGGATACTTATGATTTTGTGTTCACAAAATGTTCTTCATTCCTATAAATATCACCGTGTGAAAGCGCCCTTATACACTACTTTTAACTCTACAGAAACCAGAATGCCAATCCATTCCCGACCTTAGAACCAAATGCATAAGACTGAAAGTATTAGAAACCAACATCATGAGACTTTGTAGAACTCACCAATATAATCCTAATAGGAGCACGGTACAGTTTAAATGTATTTAAACTTTATTCCAAGGCAATAAAGTGCAATATTGCACCACACAATTGCTTAGCAGATAATTGATAGGCGAATATCGACTATATAGAACCTAATTTAAAGGCGCTTGTTCTATAAACGGAGCTAAATAAGGAATCGTTCAAACAAGCCTGGGTCTTAAATAGATTAAGGGAAAGTTCATTAGCACTTATATTGCGACATTATGTACAGGGGAGAAAACGCTTTATGGTTATAGGCGTAAAGTGGAGTTTTCCTTGTAAACATTAAGATGTAATGCCATCATTAGTCTTCTTAAAGCAAGGTTATTACAAACATTCGCTTACCATTTACTAAATTATTATTAATTACCTGAAATCAAAAAGAACACATTTAAATTTCAGTAAATATACAAATAAATTACATTCTTAGCTTAGTAAAAATTCAACATAATTTTGCATACTTTGTAACTGAAGTAACAGCGTGTTCACACCTAGCGATTTCGCGGCGGTTACGCCTCATCCAACCTACCCGCTTAGCGCATGAGCCGCAATCTACAGCGCAGGTCCGTTCATGTTGGAAATATGAACGGCGTGATCGCGGCGAGCTTGCGGCGATATCGCCGCGATCGAAATCGCCCAAAAATCGTACGGTGTAAACAGGCACTAAGTGGCAAACACAAGTGCTGTAGCAACTCATTCCAGAGTCGGAACAATGTGTGTTATTTATTTTACTATATTTAAATACGCAGGCTCTGCAGGTAATCGCCTCGAGCGCACTCAACGCACTGAAAGCCTTTTGTTTACACCCAGACTCACGTGAAGAGTATTTTATTCACGCGAAACCTTTCAAGCATGCATAAGTTACACTCTCTGTTAGTAGGTTATGAAATTAATGAATGTTTATGGTTCCTTAGTACATTTAAAGGAGAAATGGAATGAAATCATTTTGTTAAGGTACCCAACACTCTGCTTAGTTTGGGGTTAAATAGCAGTGTGTTGAGATGACCCAAAAAAAATTAAGATCACCAGCTTTTTTTAAGACAACGTGTATAACATTTGTATCGGTGTTCCATAGTAGCTGTAAACATTACTTCCAAATTTTCAAAATCCGTCGAATCCAAATAACTAGAAAAGCTCTAACCATTTCTTCAGCAGACTGGTGAAATCAACGAACTTCAACATCATCACAACTTATTCTTTCAAATACGTTTTGCAGGTGAACAAAACTTACAAGGTACATTACCACATTCAAGTACCAAATTTGAAACATAGAGTCCTGAAATGGTATAAAGGTAACTATACCACTTATTGACAGATTTTATTTATGTCACATACCAAATATTTCACTGTCACACATAACGACAGTCCTGCACTTCGCTACGCAAAAAAAAGTCATTAACTTCGACATCGTACAAGTGCACATTCCCACCCCACACGTTCCACCCCACAATGTGCCCCACTGATACACAAATGGTACACACTTGCCCCATATTCCGACCCCACATCATTGCCCTTATAAATTAACTTTTGGTAATATCATTTTCCCTTCGAAATCCCTCACACCCGTTAAATTGTAGTGACGATATTGTATTCTTGAATTAAGCGAATCATAGAAAAGCATTTCAATATCGTTCTGGCTTGGCCTTTTTCAGGATTTTGTACTCAACTATCGAAGATTCCGATCATAATATCAACTGTATTCCACAAGTGATTCGGGTTTCTGTTGCACAAATAGCTTAATAAGTTCAATATATCTGACAATAGCTTTCAGCCTGTAACTCCGTCTGCATGATTTCGGTAATCGCGTAAAAGCTTACTTCTTAATAGCGAAGTCGGTTAAAAATTTCTTGTCTGTGGAGTGGACCAAACTTAATTTAAATTCCTTAGTTTTGACGAGAGTGATATACACAGTTACTTTCGCATCTACAATATTAGTAGCGATTGAATTATTCATTTATTTGATACCATTGATATTAAAATTAATGGATTTGAAATCAAAGTGACCATTACTGGCTTACATCCCCTGTATACCAGTGCTAATGGGTTCGGTTTATGAAAGTACAATTTTCCAATAAATCCGTAACGTTTTCACGGTAATGTATTTCCGCGTTCTCCGCTACAAATTTCGCGCACCGGAAATAAAATCAATATTAATTTAATTAACAACGCTTCGGCGATTGTATAATACGAACATACACATACTTGTACATAGATGGGATTTGGAGAGTGTACGGTTCGCGGAAAAACATGGCCGAATTGAAATTGGTTTAATACTCGTATGCTACATGGTGATGGGTAAATTTTTGTACAGTCAAACCAAATGATACCTAACGCATATTTCTTTGACCCTTGGTAACGACGACCTCATATTTGGATCTCACTACCGCTTACCACCAGGTGGAGTGAGGTCATCTTGTTTGCCTATTATAAAAAAAACGATCTTGTTATAAGACGCTAAACTTTTATTCTCTTAACTGACATACGATGATAGCTTGCAGTAGCCTCTTCATCATCACTGGACTTGCAGGGAGCGGATGGCTCTCCCTAAGTACTTTGACCGTATACTAAGTTAGTGTTTTAAATTTATAATACTGCATTTCTTAAATAGCAAAAGAAACTTCGATTTCTAAATAATCATGTCAAACGCAACAACTTACATATGTATGGTGGCTCGGACTAAGAGGTTTAGTTCTTCTTTTCTACCACGTGTCATTAAGGCATGGAATGCCCTTCCTGCTCAAGTTTTCCCTCCTATGATCCCGGGCTCATCAGGCGGGGCGTGAAACGGCATTTTAGCAGGCCTTCAGAGGGTGAATGCGACAGGCTCATTATGGTCTACTGTGCCTGTCGACCTCATATGTGAATCTGACTACCGCTTACCATCAGGTGGAGCGAGGTCATCTTGTTAGCCTTATACAAAAAAAAAGACGTGTGCACTCGGGGACTGCCGCGGTATAGCTATTGCATAGCATCGTCCGATTTCGGAGCAGCTCGTCTCGATTCGTGCGAGTTTCGTAGAGTCGTACAATACGTCTAACCGCACGCACACAAACACCGTGCCGAAGTCTACCGAACTGAAACGACGTTAGACGATTGTGAGGTTTTTTCGTTCGGAATTTCTTGGTTCGGTCGCCGCGCTCAAAGCCCGCGATAAAAGCTATGCAATAGCTTAAAAAACACGAGAAGTTATTACGTTTAACTGTCGGGAACCCTACACAGCAGAGTCACCCCAATCAGCGACCAATGCAATTTGGACCAGAAAAAACATTCGAATGGAGATCGACCGCCGCGGGCGCCACGCCTTATGCCACTGCACTACACCATAACTACGTGTCGTGATGTGGAAAACATTGAAATAGGATTTTAATATGCAACGTGTAATTTTTGTGAGCTTCGATGGCCAGTGAGTAAAGGTAAAGCTTGCCATGCGCGTGGTAGCTGGTTCAAATCTCGCCTCAATTCAACTGGACATGAAGTTTCGTACACCAGAGCCTAGAGTTAGAAAATAAATACTGGTAATGTCGGGTTACTTAAGCCCTAGAGGGTATCATTGTCCACTGTCCACAATATCCGTCCACAAAAAAGCATTTTAATGCTAATAATAAAAAGTTAAAAACTAAAACCCAACTACGACAAAAAACGACGCTGAAAAAGTATAAAACAAGACTTTTAGAACACTGAACTGAACAAAGTTGCTTATGTAGTTCCAAGTAAATGGACACAGTAGACTCTACCAAAATGCTTATGTTGAAAATTGACAATAATGCCATACAATACTATTTTGAAGTATGCAATATTTACTATGTAGAGATAAGTTTTCATGTTTGGAAAACCGCAGTCACACGTTGTCAAAGTGCTACGGTAGGTAGGTACTTGTGTATGGAACGTGTGACTACGCCTTTCCAAACATGAAAACTTATCTCTACATAGTAAATATTGCATACTTCAAAAACTAAAACCCAACTACGACAAAAAACGACGCTGAAAAAGTATAAAACAAGACTTTTAGAACACTGAACTGAACAAAGTTGCTTATGTAGTTCCAAGTAAATGGACACAGTAGACTCTACCAAAATGCTTATGTTGAAAATTGACAATAATGTCATACAATACTATTTTGAAGTATGCAATATTTACTATGTAGAGATAAGTTTTCATGTTTGGAAAACCGCAGTCACACGTTGTCAAAGTGCTACGGTAGGTAGGTACTTGTGTATGGGACGTGTGACTACGCCTTTCCAAACATGAAAACTTATCTCTACATAGTAAATATTGCATACTTCAAAATAGTATTGTATGACATTATTGTCAATTTTCAACATAAGCATTTTGGTAGAGTCTACTGTGTCCATTTACTTGGAACTACATAAGCAACTTTGTTCAGTTCAGTGTTCTAAAAGTCTTGTTTTATACTTTTTCAGCGTCGTTTTTTGTCGTAGTTGGGTTTTAGTTTTTAACTTTTTATTATTTGTACTATTTTGGTGTTAAAGTGTATTTGTGGCGCATAATATTATCAAAAGTTAAATTGATGAACCAACATGTTTTATATTTTAAGGGGACCTGGGAAGATATCTTAATCGATCTAATTCAGCTAACGATCGACTGTCATGTGGATTTTTGAGTAATTTATTATGATCCAAGGCACTTATGAACAATCCCGCAATGGATTTGAGTAGTAAAGAAGCTATGAACGAAAAGATGTGAACTATATGCAATCAGTCCATGAATATACGAAATGAAATGAAATGAAATGAAATGAAATGAAATAATGAAATGAAATGAAATAATTTATTCTGCAAGTAGATTTCATGAAATTCTTTCGCATGTCAAATCACAGGTTAATTAATTACAAATAAATTATAATATGTACAAGTTACATAATTCTTGGATGTCCAAGCGAGCAGCTCATCATGTCCATGGATTCTTATCATTCACATAGTCTTCTACTTTATAGTACCCCTTTTTCAAAAGACAAGATTTAATATAGACTTTAAATTTATACAACGGCAATTCAATAATATTTTGCGGAATTTTATTGAACAATATTATACTTAAACCTATGAATGATTTTCCAACTTTTGAAGCCTGAGTCTTGGAACGGAAAGCTTATATTTATTTCTGGTGTTAAAATTGTGAGAATCCGACTTTTTATTTAATAAGTGCATGTTTTTATGAACATATACGATACAATCTAAAATGAACTGAGAAGCTACGGTTAAAATATCTATATCTTTAAAAATATCTCTAAGGGAGTCGCGCGGTCTTATACCATATATGGATCTGATGGCCCTTTTTTGTAGTACAAAAATGGTTTGAATGTCTGTAGCAGATCCCCACAGCAGAAGACCGTATGACATAACACTCATGGAAATAGCTAAAATAAACTAATCTTGCCGTTTCAATGTCAGTCAACATCCTGATTTTTTCTGACTGCATACGCAGCTGAACTAAGTCTATCTGCCAGAACAGAGATATGAGGTCCCCACTGTAACTTAGCATCTATAGTGATTCCTAAAAATTTTGTAGATTCAGTCAATTCTACAATTTCCTTATTTACAATAATGTTAGTATCAACTTTTCTTACATTAGGCATTGTAAATCTTATACATTTCGTTTTTTTAGCATTTAACAATAAATTATTTGTATTAAACCAGCGCAGAACTTGCGAGAGGGCACTATTTACCTCGTCGTAGTTATTTTTACCTCTGTCAACCTTAAAAATCAAAGATGTATCATCAGCAAACAGTACCGTCTCACATAGATCCGCAGTTAGGTAAGGAAGATCATTTATATAAATCAAGAACAGTAAAGGTCCCAGAATTGAGCCCTGAGGCACTCCCATGAGAATGGGAGCGCCACAAGAATCAACTCCATTGACATTAACTGTTTGCACCCTATCTTTAAGGTATGATTTCAACAAATTATTCGCCTCATCTGAGATTCCATAATGATTCAATTTCATTAGCAATATCTCATGATTTACACAATCAAAGGCTTTTGACAGGTCACAGAAGATGCCTATTGCATCTTGCTTATTCTCCCATGCGTCAAAGATATGCTTGACAAGTGCCACTCCCGCATCAGTGGTGGATCTTCCTTTGGTGAAGCCAAATTGTTTTTTATGTAATAGCTTATTTTCATTGAAATGAGACATTAATTGAGTGTATATAATTTTTTCGAAAATTTTACTAAGTGCAGGTAGTATAGAATCAGGGCGAAAAATTGGATGGATCACTTTTATTACCTGCCTTGAATAAAGGAATTACTTTACTAAATTTCATCAAATTTGGGAAAATGACCTACCTCTATACACATGTTAAATACGATAGCTAAATGCGGGGCTATTGTGGTTATAATTGTTTTTAATAGTTCCACAGAAATACCCCATAAATCTTCAGTCTTTTTAAAATTTAATTCTTTAAAGGCTCTCAAAATTATTTTGTGATTTACTTGGGTAAATTTAAAAGATACTAAACATTTTTCTACAGTTGCTATAAGGAGGGATTGAGCTTGGTGTGAGCATGAGTTTAGTTTGCTTGTAGTAATTATAGGAATATTAGAGAAATAGGTTTCAAAAGCATTTGCAACTTCCTTATCAGAATCAATATGCTTATCGTCAACTATGAGAGAGAACTTGTTGTCATGTGTTTTATTTTTACAAGTCTCTTTGTTAATAATTTTCCATGTAGTTTTTATTTTATTATTTGATTTACTAATTTTTTCTTTAAAATAATTAGACTTCGCAATTGCACACACTTTCTTAAATAGTTTTGAGTAATTTCTAACATAATTTATAACATTAATATCATTTGATTGTGATTTAATGTCATATAATTCATATAATCTATTTCTACTTTTGTAAATGCCTTTAGTTGCCCAATCACTAAATTTGGACTTGGGATCTTTAGCTTTTATTGTTTTTTTAGTAAAAATCCCATTAAATTCATTAAAAATTATGTCAAACATGTTTTTATATGATACATCAATGTTTTGGTTAAGATTATATTGAAAATGGGAAAATTTATAATCAATGTTTTTCTTAAAGTTTTCTATGCGCCTTGTAGTAATGGGCCTGTATGTAAAATTTAATGAAGGATTGTAATGATGGTGTTCAAATATTGCCATCTGACCACTGTGGTCAGAGTTAATAAAATTAATAATAGATTTATCATTCACTTCACAATTACAAAATATGTTATCAAGGCAAGTAGCTGTTGCAGGAGTTACTCGAGTTGGTTCAATAAATAAATTACTAAGTCCAAATGACTTAAATAAGTTCAAAAACCTAGTAGATAGTTGAGAGTCAATATCCAAAATATTAATATTAAAATCTCCACAAACAACTACTTTCTTGCTGCATTTACATACCTTTTTCAAAACTTCCTCCATAGTAGACTCAAATAGTACATAGTTACCAGATGGGGGCCTATAGACACAGACAATGATGTACTGCTCGAGCTCTGCACAAGAAAGCTCAATAGTTCGCTCAATAGAGAGGGATGTCACATCTTTACGGTTTTTTGACGCTAATGATGTATCTAATAAAAATAAGTGATCCACCTCTAATGGCATCTTCTCTTGTGAACGAACTAACTACTTTATAATTGTCAATACTAATCAGTAACTCATATTGTCTTAACCAATGCTCTGTAAGGCATACAACATGTATATTCATTTCATTTAAATATAATTCAAGTTCAAGCTCCTTCCCAGGAAGGCCTTGAATATTTTGATGGATAATTTTTAAATTATTATGCTTTCCTTTTGTCCTTACAATTAATTTGCTAGAGTTATCCTCTATTGTCTTATGGTATAATTTAAATTACCTGAAACATTTTCCAGGGAATTGTTAGGCAACATGTCATTATTCTGCTCAATAAAAGCAGACTGTGTAGCCAAATTCTTGGCTGAATTACTTATACTAATACAATATGATAGCGACAAAGCTATCTGTCTTTTATAAAATTTAGGAAGATAAAAACTATCTCTTGTCAATAATAATCCTTTGCACATGTCAAATACACTATTATTGCAATCAATTAAATTAAACTTATTATTATTATTAAATGTCATGGTATGCAATGTCATATTCAATTTATACCTAATAAAATTTTCTGATTGTGGCAAACTGTTACTATAAGGAAGTGTAAATAAAATTGTTTTATTTACTTCTAAATTATTCATATAACTAAAACTTTTAATCAATTCATTTTTATTTACATTTCCCCTATTTGCAATAAATATTATGAGTGTTGTGTCCCTATTAAAATTAAATTTACTCACTTTTTTAATAATTTCATTATATTGTGTATTAGGAAAACAATAATTATGAATCGGTTGCCCCATAATATTACTCATTAATGGGCCCATATTTTTACCTATTTCGTCACTAAACATAACAAACTGGTTATTGGTACTACTTACAAAAAATACCTGTTTGCTACATGCCTGAAGTGGATGTGTATAGGAACCGTTGGAGTGGACTGCATTAGATAAATTCAACAAACTATCACAGCAGGGTGAGTATGATGAGTCACAAACTGACTGAGAACCATTTTCACTTTTTAGACTTTGACCACTGGTCACTGAGGTATCCAAAAGGTTCTTCAGAGCCAATATGTGTTCCTCATTCTCTTTTTTACAGCTTAAATACCTACTAGTCATGCTGTCCAAGGAGTTTGTCAAACTTATTATCTCAAGTTCTAATTTACCTATACTTTCCTCAGAGGTCGTTATGTGTTTATCTAAAGTTAACGTATATAAATCTAACTCATCACCTAAACGCTGTCTTTCCTTAATACATTTAATTTTATCATATGAGCAGTGTTGCTTTTTAATTAACTTCTGGGTTTTTTTAATAAATCTATTAATTTTTAAATATTTTCTTAATTTATTCCGGCTGCATTTAACATTTCCAACTGTGGTTGTAGGACAGATAGTAGTGTCATTGGTCAAATCTATTGTCACAGAGGGGTTAATGTTAATAGCATCAGGAACAAGGCTGGGTGCACTACGTAACGTCACATGCAAATGCTAGTAATATATATATATTTAAAATGTACAAGTAAAGCGCTTTCCAATGATACCAAACACGGCGTATTTATCTTAACTTTATTTTTTTACTCTGTATGTTTTGTCCGCTAGTGGGCGCCACATTAGATTTTGTGAAACCCTATATAGCCTATAACCAGCGGACAATTAAGACGCTTCTAATGATATGTCATTTGTCGAATTCTGACAAGCAATTTAGAAGTTATGTGGAAACAGATGAACATACATACATACATACAAACATACATACATACATACATACATACATACATACATACATACATAGCCTGTCAAAATCATAACCCTCCTTTTGCTTTGCCGTAGTCGGGTAAAAATAGTATTGTATGACATTATTGTCAATTTTCAACATAAGCATTTTGGTAGAGTCTACTGTGTCCATTTACTTGGAACTACATAAGCAACTTTGTTCAGTTCAGTGTTCTAAAAGTCTTGTTTTATACTTTTTCAGCGTCGTTTTTTGTCGTAGTTGGGTTTTAGTTTTTAACTTTTTATTATTTGTACTATTTTGGTGTTAAAAACAGAATATCAAGGCCCTTCTAATGGTACTGCAGTGGTCTTATTCTGTTAAGTAGTAAAGAAGCTATGAACGAAAAGATGTGAACTATATGCAATCAGTCCATGAATATACGTAAAGTCACATGCAAATGCTAGTAATATATATATATTTAAAATGTACAAGTAAAGCGCTTTCCAATGATACCAAACACGGCGTATTTATCTTAACTTTATTTTTTTACTCTGTATGTTTTGTCCGCTAGTGGGCGCCACATTAGATTTTGTGAAACCCTATATAGCCTATAACCAGCGGACAATTAAGACGCTTCTAATGATATGTCATTTGTCGAATTCTGACAAGCAATTTAGAAGTTATGTGGAAACAGATGAACATACATACATACATACAAACATACATACATACATACATACATACATACATACATACATAGCCTGTCAAAATCATAACCCTCCTTTTGCTTTGCCGTAGTCGGGTAAAAAGAGAAGACTTTATTAATTACAGAAAATTAATACGTTATCTATTTTTTAATAATGAATTGATTGAATAAGACAGTATTTCAAAGGTGGGCAATGTTACCCCCCAGGGCTAATGAAACCCGACATTAGGTACGTTTAAGCCGAATTCACTTTAAAGGAATTATGTGGCACTACAAAGGCATTTTAGACAACCATCATCTTTAGTTTTCCCGTGACCACGACCCTGTAAAGAGTTCGAAACGTTGGGAATTTACACAGTTATGTTTAGAATGGAATAATGTTTTGAAAGATATGAGAATTAAAGGGAACGTCAAACGAGTAATACCATAAATTATAGGTACTTTTGCTTTACTGATCATAATAAACTTTTTCACTTAACATTGCCCTAGGTCGTACAAAATAAACATGTCTAAAGTATATTTTCCAATTCACATCAAAGCACTGACACTCATTATTATGAACCTTAATACCTTTTACATAAGAGTTATCATCCCACAAACCATCGCCACGTGCCCTGCACGTGTCCATACTTCGAAGATAAAAGGCCCACGTTGGGCGCCAATTACCGGAAACTCCAAATCAATGTAAATTCGACCTTCAATTCTCAGGAACAGGATTGAAATCCGTATGAAGAGAAAAACAAATTACTACAAATGTATGCATCGTCTCATAAAACCATTTATCGACTGTAAATGTAGACGGAAAAGGTTGAATATTGCTTGGTGGTGTGATTAAATTTATGCAATAAAGAAGAAACCAATCAAAAACATAAATGTGAAATGAGAGCCAAGTTCGATATTATGATAATTGCCTTGGTTGTTGACTTCAACGACAAAAGAAGTGAGATCTAAATGGGTGCCAAGTTCAATGGTCAACCCTAAAATTTATTTGTAAGTAACACTATAACATACCTATCATATCTTCTTATAACATAAGATAATGTATGGTGGTAGCCTATGAAGGTCTGTCTTGGCTAGTTTCTATAAACCTACCAACGTATTATTATGTTCGCTCGCCAGTTTCTACCAACAATCCAAATTTTCGGAATTATAAAATGAAAACTAGCCAAGACCGACCTTCATAGGCTACCATCATACATTATCTTATGTTATAAGAAGATATGATAGGTATGTTATAGTGTTACTTACAAATAAATTTTAGGGTTGACCATTGAACTTGGCACCCATTTAGATCTCACTTCTTTTGTCGTTGAAGTCAACAACCAAGGCAATTATCATAATATCGAACTTGGCTCTCATTTCACATTTATGTTTTTGATTGGATATCATTACTTTTTGTAGAAAAGTATATCCAATCAAAAACATAAATGTTTAATGAGAGCCAAGTTCAATATTATGATAATTGCCTTGGTTGTTGACTTCAACGACAAAAGAAGTGAGATCTAAATGGGTGCCAAGTTAAATAGTCAACCCTGAAATTTATTTATAAGTAACACTATAACATACCTATCATATCTTCTTATAACATAAGATAATGTATGGTGGTAGCCTATGAAGGTCTGTCTTGGCTAGTTTCTATAAACCTACCAACGTATTATTATGTTCGCTCGCTAGTTTCTACCAACAATCCAAATTTTCGGAATTATAAAATAAATACCGACAAATACCAAACTAACCAAGACAACTAACTAGACTACTAACTAACTAACTAACTAAAGAAAACTAGCCAAGACAGACCTTCATAGGCTACCACCATACATTATCTTATGTTATAAGAAGATATGATAGGTATGTTATAGTGTTACTTATAAATAAATTTCAGGGTTGACTATTTAACTTGGCACCCATTTAGATCTCACTTCTTTTGTCGTTGAAGTCAACAACCAAGGCAATTATCATAATATTGAACTTGGCTCTCATTAAACATTTATGTTTTTGATTGGATATCATTACTTTTTGTAGAAAAGTAGGTATATATCATCGTAACGCCGTAGGTCCTTTGAAAAGGACAAATTCAAAACTAAAACTAGACTTTATAAATATAAAACAATTGAATCAGTTACTGTATTTTCCTACGTTTACGGGGTATAACCCTAAGTAATAAATATGAAAACCGACTATAAGTACCTACTCTTAATTGTAAATAAGTAAGAATGTAT
This sequence comes from Maruca vitrata, assembly GCA_039566165.1. Taxonomy (NCBI): domain Eukaryota; kingdom Metazoa; phylum Arthropoda; class Insecta; order Lepidoptera; family Crambidae; genus Maruca; species Maruca vitrata. The sequence goes on from CM076941.1 coordinate 364,225, forward strand.
ACCTAAATATATACTTAGTGCTCAGCCTTCCCTGGTATATAGGCGTGATTAGGCACTAATTAGGTATTTATGTTAAGCGTTCATAATAGAACCTAACCGCAGCAGTGGTCTCCTTTTTCACGGCTTTCAGGGTGAGTGCGACAGGCTCAACATGGTCTATTGTGCCTGTCGACCTCATATGTGGATCTCACTACCGCTTACCATCAGGTGGAGTGAGGTCATCTTGTTAGCCTCTTATAAAAATAAAAAAAAAATAAAAAAAAACCTAATTATTAAAAAATTGCCAGTTTTTTATTTTTTCCTTTGTATTCATGTAATTACCTATCTGCATACCAAATTTTAACTCTCTAGGTCATTTGGAACTGGGTTAGAATTTTGATCTGTCAGTCAGTCAATGATAAAAATGAGGAGTTTTGGACATTAATATCTAAATAACTGTTTGAGATAAGCTTATGAAATTTAGAACACATATTTATCTCGCAAGTCACAATATATGAGCCAAATTTGATACGTTTATGTGAAATAGTTTTTGATTTATGAGGGGTTCAAAAGTGGTTCCAAATGGTTCGTGTAATATTACACACGGTGCGGCTCGCCAGTTCTGTTTCTTGAACTTGGCTTGACACGCTACCGCGTGTCTAGATATCATCGTAACGCCGTGGGTCCTTTGAAAAGGACAAATTCAAAACTAAAACTAGACTTTATAAATATAAAATAATTGAATAAGTTACTGTATTTTCCTACGTTTACGGGGTATAACCCTAAGTAATGAATATGAAAACCGACTGTAAGTACCTACTCTTAATTGTAAATAAGTAAGTCTACCTAAATATATACTTAGTGCTCTGCCTTCCCCGGTATATATGCGTGATTAGGCACTAATTAGGTGAATGAAATTAAATAAAATCCGGTTCGGAGTCGACCGGTTGCTGTTACCACCATACAATTGCGTAAAACCCGCCAAGTGACTCTGACCTATCTCGGTCAGGTCGCGTTCCGGGATCAGCACTGTACGAACCGGAGCCAGGGGGGACCATTGCTGCGGCAAGCGCCGGTCCAGTGGAGTCTTAGCGGCGGTATTGTGCGGGCGGAGCGGGTCAGTCCGCCCGCCAGGGAGAGCCGTAGAAACGGTAGTGCCTTCCGTTCGGCGGATTGGCCAACTCCGACCCGCACAGCTCAATACCAATGCGAGACTCCACGCCTTGTCTCGTTGTTGCCGCAGCAGTGGTCTCCTCTTTCACGTCCCCATTGTCCTCTCATATCGATGTTCCGGGAGGGAGGGGTGAAACGGCTTTCAGGGTGAGTGCGACAGGCTCAATATGGTATATTGTGCCTGTCGACCTCATATTTGGATCTCACTACCGCTTACCATCAGGTGGAGTGAGGTCATCTTGTTAGCTCATTATAAAAAAAAAATTGCCAGTTTTTTATTTTTTCCTTTGTATTCATGTAATTACCTATCTGCATACCAAATTTCAACTCTCTAGGTCATTTGGAACTGGGTTAGAATTTTGATCTGTCAGTCAGTCAATGATAAAAATGAGGATTTTTGGACATTAATATCTAAATAACTGTTTGAGATAAGCTTATGAAATTTGGAACACATATTTATCTCGCAAGTCACAATATATGAGCCAAATTTGATACGTTTATGTGAAATAGTTTTTGATTTATGAGGGGTTCAAAAGTGGTTCCAAATGGTTCGTGTAATATTACACACGGTGCGGCTCGCCAGTTCTGTTTCTTGAACTTGGCTTGACACGCTACCGCGTGTCTAGATGTTTGTTCGCCGCTGGAGGGAATAATATTGACGAATATTTGGGGTGCCTGTGTGTATATGTTTGGGACAATCAAAGGATTCTTACAGTTAACAAGTCACTCGTGAACCACCGCACTTGTAAGTACAGTCTAAATTATTATTTGCATTCCAATAATGAGTAGGTACACACACACACGGGACTACACATCTATGAAGAAATTCTGAGGTTGTGTAGTCAACCAACGCGCACTTGGCCAGCGTGGTTGAGTAAGGACTTCTTCTTATCGTGTGGTTGATGAACAACCAGGTGTCAGAGTTTTTAAACCACCCGTAGACCTCTGACATGGCTTCACACACCGTAGAAAAAATTCTCAGGTGTGCTGGTTTCCTCACGATGTTTTCCTTCACCGTTAAAGCGTCGAATGATGGTACATATGAATTTCAAATTTGAAAAACACATTGGTACCTGGCGGGGTTTGCACTTGCGACCTCTCGCATGGCAAGCGACGACCTTAACCACTCGGCCATCGACGCGTTTTAGTAAGGACTGATCGCCTTAGTTTAGGGTAGCATATCCGAGCAGTGGGGACGTATATGGGCTGATGATGATGATGTCATGAACTTTTTCGTTTACTTGCTGCATAAACGTTCTCAAGAAATGCTCATTTCGGACCAAAATCTGTCCTGGCTAGTACGAATCCCTCCAAGGTATAAAACAGAAGATTCTGTTTTACAACCGCGCTGAATATTTGATACGGTTTCCTGGACTCGTGCAATGGCTTTCAATATTCAGTGGTCGCGCGGGTACCATCATAATAAATGATTTATTTCATTTTAACTGAATATTTTGGGGATGTTGGACCTGGGCTACCGTAGTCAAGCTATACAATTAAGCTTGCTCTAATATTGCATTTGGTTGTGTCTCGTGGGTTTAAAATCGTCGATGGCCGAGTGGTTAAGGTCGTTGCTTGCCATGCGAGAGATCGCCAATCAAACCCGCCACGTATCACTGAAATTCATATGTTTAATTATTCGACGCTTTAGCGGTCATGGAAAACATCGTGAGGAAACCTGCACACCTACAATGAAATTCTTAGGTTGTGCAGTCAACCAACTCGCACTCGGCCAGCGTGGTTGACTAAGGCCTTATCGCCCTCCTGGTTTGGGGTAGGCCCGTGCCCCAGCAGTGGGGACTCTTTGGATTGTTTGTATGTGATACTAGTCGATACTACATCGAATATATAAATTTCACATTTGACAACACAGTAGGAAATTGCAGGATTTGAACTGGCGACCTCTCGCATGGCAAGCAAAGACCTTAACCACTCTTCCGTCGATTTTTTTTTGTCAATATAAACTCCGCATAGAATCATTATTCGTATCAATAGATACTAAAAACGCCGATCATACATACGTACTCTAACTACGTCACACCGCTGCGTCAAAGTACTCCTGTGACGTCAAAGCAACGGGAGTCGAAGTGAACTTTGCCCTTCAACGAAGCCCCGATAGTATCCAGAATAATTTTACACACAGTTTGATTTAATTAGATACACATTTATGAGGATCGTAAATGGTTTAATACTCTTGACGGTTCGTTCGTTGGTACAGTAAATTGATAAAGTATCTCATATGTTCTACAGTTCTTAGTAACACCAATGTTTATGAGTAAATCTTGAATTGATATAATGAATAAATATATGGGACATTTCCACACACGGTCATCTGACCCCAAGCTAAGCAGAGCTTGTACTATGGACGTCAGAGACTGATATACATATATATTTTTAAATACATACTTAAATACATAATCACACCCAGACACGGAACAAACACCGATGTTCATCACACAAATATTTATTCCGAGTGGGAATCGAACCCACGACTCTTGGAACCGCCAGCCAGGGTCACCACTGTTCCACCGAGCCAGTCTCAGTCGAGCTTTATGAAAATAAAGAGTGCACCAGATAGGTGTTTATATCACACCACAATAATACGGCTCGGTGGCTCATCCGGTAGTGCTCCTATCTCATGCGCTAAGTCTTGGGTTTGAATCCCACTCGAGACAAGTATTTGTGTTAACATCGATGTTTGTCCCGTGTCTGGGTGTATTATTTATCAGTTTAATATTTAATGGCGTAAACTACTGTTGTTTCGGTTGTCTGTGACACAAGTGCTATGTGCTGTCTCAGTTTCTAGACTACTCGTGTACAAAGTACCATTTTAATCGGTTTCGTAGTTTTAGCGTGAAAGCACGACAAACAGACTGACAGATAATTCCGCATAGTTACAAATCAGTGCGGTATAAATGTGACTGACCAATAATCATCATTATATTGATCATCATCATCATCAGCCCATCCCTGTCCACTACTGGAAATGGGCCTCTCCAAATGCACGCAACTTGCACACACTATCTTAATGGACCAAAAATGACCAGTCTTAAAACCACAAGGTATTCTATCTACTCTTCTATCAGACGGAAGTTGTGTATTTTCCACGTTTCTGTGAAATTATAAAGACCGGGGGCGAATACTACCGTTCCCTTGGGGGTGATACCGAGGAAGGAGGGGCGGGGGCAAAACTAACGTGCTCTGAGGGTTGGAGCTAGTTTTCTTTTGTCAGTTTCCATTTGTAAACGTGTTTTTACTGGACTCATAAAGGCAAGTATTCCTCAAGGTTCCAGAAATAGTTACATTTAATGTGTGCAACCAGTTTCAGTCTTGGCAGACGATCTCTTGTCAACCAACCCGCACTTGGAAGCGTGGTTGACTAAGGCCTGATCGCCCTAGTTTAGGGTAGCAGACGGGAAGTATATGGGCTGATGATGATGATAATGAGATGATCTCTATGGAGATAAATCAGTGCGTAGGATACATTATGTTACACAAGTGCACTCACTATTTCCTCACTCTTATCGTTCGACGAGAAGTTAATCATACCTATATGACATTTAACTTAGGACCACATGCTTTCCAAGGCACAGGAATTTATCCGTCACCTTCCTGACTCCTAGATGAGTAATTTCTTAACAGACAAACTCACACAAACTTTAGCCCGGCTTGGGAATCAAACCCGGTCTCTCAGTCTTAGTCTACAGACTAACGAGGCAATTAAAGCCAAATAATTTAGGGGTGAAGCGTCGATGGCCGAGTGGTTAAGGTCGTTGCTTGCCATGCGAGAGGTCGCCAGTTCAAACCCCGCCAGGTACCAATGTGTTTTTCAAATTTGAAATTCATATGTACATTCATTCGACGCTTTAACGGTGAAGGAAAACATCGTGAGGAAACCAGCACACCTGAGAAATTTTTGAACGGTGTGTGAAGCCATGTCAGAGGCCTACGGGCGGTTTAAAACTCTGACACCAGGTTGTTCATCAACCATACGATAAGAAGAAGAAGGTTAAGGGGTGAGAGCCGTCCGCACCCCCGCAAGTTTGGTGATGATGGCGAGGCTACTCCAAGCCATCACCGTACGTCAGTTAGGAAAAAAACGACAATAACAAAAAAATTGATTCTAAAGAACTAGAATATTATTTGTCACCAAGTTCACGCAAGTCACCAGGCTTCAGCACACAACAACTGCCCTTTCGCCTCTCACCGCCCTTTACACAAACAACTCTTTGTGCCCTACGCCCGCGTCCCTTCCCAACTATAAGGGCATAGGAAGGTTGCTTGTAGTTCCGCAGTTAGTGAGCCAATTTTTGTTCCTCCATATCGTTGTATGGGCCTATCCTAAACTAGGGCGATAAGGCCTTCGTCAACCACGTTGGACCTGTACGAGTTAGTCGACTTTAAACACACATCTCAGAATTTTTCATAGGGTTTATGTGGCATCCTGGCTTGCAAACATAAGGAACTTTAAAAATTTATATTGTAACGTAATCTCAAACTATATTGTTTGTTACCGAACGTGAAGTTCGGTTAATTGGATCAGTGGCATGATCAGGAAATAAAAAAAAAAGACGTGTGGCACTCGGGGACTGCCGCGGTATAGCTATTGCATAGCATCGTCCGATTTCGGAGCAGCTCGTCTCGATTCGTGCGAGTTTCGTAGAGTCATACAATACATACATCTAACCGCACGCACACAAACACCGTGCCGAAGTCTACCGAACTGAAACGACGTTAGACGATTGTGAGGTTTTTTTCGTTACGGAATTTCTTGGTTCGGTCGCCGCGCTCAAAGCCCGCGATAAAAGCTATGCAATAGCTTAAAAAATAAAAGCTATGCAATAGCTTAAAAAGACAGCCATATTTTTGCATTCAAAGTATTAGTCCGGATCATGGACTCCGTCGGCTAATCCCCATTACCACCGGATACAATGACCACAATCCAATTAGAAACATCATTAACATTATCATACAGGGTTCATCATACTCAACTCTCCCTTTTAAACGTCCCCCACACACATACACACACATACATACATACATACATACATACAAGTCACAATCCCCGACGCACCAGTGGCGAAGAGTCCATATAACCCGATTCCCATCGGCTTCCCTTCGAAAAATCGAATCCATGGGCCAACGACATTCTTATTTGTTAAATTATTCATTTACTTCATTCAAATTCCTAAAATTGACAAAACGCCTACAAAATTTCATAGGCAATGCAAATAACGCCAAATAGAAGCCGATAAAAATTGTAAACAAAAAAAAAACCGCCTTCAAAAACCCGACTCACTAAAAATTACAAAATAATATAACGAACATTAATCTGGGTATGAATTTGATTTGTTGTTGAAGGCGGTGCCGATTATATTTCATGCAGCTTTCCTCAAAATTTTAATTGGCACCGCCTTCAACAACATATCAAATTCATACCCAGATTAATGTTCGTTATATTATTTTGTAATTTTTAGTGAGTCGGGTTTTTGAAGGCGGTTTTTTTTTTTGTTTACAATTTTTTTTCATACTTTTTAGTGTTACATTTTTTTTCACCCTATTAGTTCAGCTCACCTATAATTCTACTGAAATTAAAACTAGTAGTCTTAATATGTATACAGTATTGAAAGAAATATCCCTTTACTCCCAACCATTAAGGAGTTGACCTTCCATCATCAGCTAAGCATCATAACATTATGATTGCCAGACGCAAATGCCAATATTACTTCTGAAAATATGTAAAACGCGGTACATGTGCCTATAAAATTTGAGGGTTGCCCTGGATTTCTCCTGGATCCCATCATCAGATCCTAGACTGGTCCCTATTAGTTCAGCTCACCTATAATTCTACTGAAATTAAAACTAGTAGTCTTAATATGTATACAGTATTGAAAGAAATATCCCTTTACTCCCAACCATTAAGGAGTTGACCTTCCATCATCAGCTAAGCATCATAACATTATGATTGCCAGACGCAAATGCCAATATTACTTCTGAAAATATGTAAAACGCGGTACATGTGCCTATACAATTTGAGGGTTGCCCTCGATTTCTCCTGGATCCTATCATCAGATCCTAGACTGGTCCACCTAATAGTTTAGCTCACCTGTAATGCTACTGATTTATAACTAATAGTCTTAATATGTATAGAGTATTGAAAGAATTATCCTTTTACTCATAACTATTAAGGAGTTGACCTTCCATCCTCAGCTCAGCATCATAAGATTATGATAGCCAGAAGCAAATGCCAATATTACTTCAGATAATATGCAAAACGCGGTACATGTCCCTATAAAATTTGAGGGTTGCCCTCGATTTCTCCTGGATCCCATCATCAGATCCGGGACTGGTGAAAATGGGACCACCTCGGAAGTAAACTCTATCCAACCAAAAAAAAATTTTTGAAATCCGTCTATAATTGACGAAAATATCGGTGAACATACATAAAAAAAAAAAAAAAAAAAAAAAAAAAATATTATACATACAGACGAATTGAGAACCTCCTCCTTTTTTTGAAGTCGGTTAAAAAGCCGGCTTACTTCTTCATACAAAAAAAAATCTCCTATCCTTTTCATTTCTATGAACTAACGTCATGCTTTGTCTCGTTTTAGCACGCGCAAATGTACTAGGAAATAACTCGATGTCCACCGGGTTGTGATAGAGATAGTTAATTAGAAAACCTACATGTGCAAGCGAGAAAGAACACTCGTGACGTAGATTACCAAAAACGTTTTTTAATACAATTAATTTATCCCATCAGTGAAAGGCAAAGGCATCTAGCCCGTACAGCCTAGTTCCGAATTACGTTAATCCGTGTGTGCATAATTTTTTTCTGGCTGGTGATTAATTATTATCCGTGGCTTTTTAGTTTTATATCGAGGCTCTGGCCTTGAAAATATTGCTCACTTATGAACACAAATCAAAGAAGACATGGCTCCAGCCGAAATATTTAACAATTTACTGTAGGCTAGGCTGTACGGACTAGATCCCTTTGCCTGTCCTTTATGGAATGAATTAGACAAAAATTGTAAACAAAAAAAAACCGCCTTCAAAAACACGACTCACTAAAAATTACAAAATAATATAATACGAACATTAATCTGGGTATGAATTTGATATGTTGTTGAAGGCGGTGCCAATTAAATTTTTGAGGAAAACTGCGTGAAATATAAACGGCACCGCCTTCAACAACATATCAAATTCATACCCAGATTAATGTTCGTATTATATTATTTTGTAATTTTTAGTGAGTCGTGTTTTTGAAGGCGGTTTTTTTTGTTTACAATTTTTTTTCATCCTTTTTAGTGTTAATTTTTTTACACCCTATTAGTTAAGCTCACCTATAATTCTACTGATATTATAACCAGTAGTATCAATATGTACACAGATTTGAAAGAATAATCCCTTTACTCCCAACTATTAAGGAGTTGACCTTCCATCATCAGCTCAGCATCATAACATTATGATTGCCAGAAGCAAATGCCAATATAACTTCAGAAAATATGTAAAACGCGGTACATGTGCCTATAAAATTTGAGGGTTGCCCTCGATTTCTCCTGGATCCCATCATCAGATCCTAGACTGGTCAACCTAATAGTTTAGCTCACCTGTAATGCTACTGATATTATAACTAGTAGTCTTAATATGTATACAGTATTAAAATAATTATTCTTTTACTCATAACTATTAAGGAGTTGACCTTCCATCATCAGCTCAGCATCATAAAATTATGATAGCCAGAAGCAAATGCCAATATGACTTCAGATAATATGCAAAATGCGGTACATGTCCCTATAAAATTTGAAGGTTGCCCTCGATTTCTCCAGGATCCCATCATCAGATCCAAGACTGGTGAAAATGGGACCACCTCGGAAGTGAACTCTATCCAACCAAAAAAAAATTTTTGAAATCCGTCTATAATTGACGAAAATATTGGTGAACATACATAAAACAATATTATACATACAGACGAATTGAGAACCTCCTCCTTTTTTTGAAGTCGGTTAAAAAAATAGTTTTACATATGGCGGATAGTGCGAATTGTTTGTAAACAACTTGTTTTGTTTTGTCGAATTTTATTTGTTTTGTTGCTGAAGAGAGTTCAATTTGTATTGTATGTTGTGGTGTTGTCGTCGTGTAGTTGTTCGTTCGTTAGAAATGGTTATCGAAAGATACTTCGTTCTCAAAAGTAAGTTTTGTAAACAATAAACATGATTAACTATAATTAGATAGAATTTGATAAACGCAAAAATAGATTTTTAAACGTTTCCATACATCAAATTTACGACAAGTATATGTGGATGGCAGGCGCAGGTAAGTTAAATAAAATATTTTGTTGTTTATGTTTACTTCTTCGTTGGGAATAAAGTTCAGTTTGGAGTAGCACAGGTTTTACTGATATATTGTGTTAATGACCAATAATATTCTTGCAATGCTTAAACTCGGAATGCAGATTTATAAATAATAACATTTGAACTATAGTACATTAACATCAGTGTATATCGTTCATTATTTTGGTGAGTAGTTTTTATACTCCGGCTTCCCTTCTGAAAATATTCACCCTTCGCCACTGCGACGCACTCGTAATTCGAGAGACGACAATATTTGCTGACCATTACCTTCAAACTCCTGGGGGACAGACCTCGTTCCCCCATCATCGCGACGACACAGCAAATTGACGCTTAACTTTAAAGCAACATAGTCAAAACTCCCTCGGCATGTGACATTTCGAAGACCTAACCTAAACTCGACTATAGTTTTGAAGCAATAAAATTCATTTCTCTCAGCACACGGTTTTACTTACAAAGCAACAGTTTTGAAATGGGCGATTGTGAACTTTATATGTTAGTGTTTAGTGTCGTGTTTCGCTCGGGAGGAGAAGTTGTTAACGGAATTGTTTTGTTGCAGAATTGGGCTATTGTGGCGGGTAAGGGCACGCACAGACGAACAATAGAATTTTATGAAATAAATACAAACATCCTACTAATATTATAAACGTGAACGTTTGTATGTGTGGATGGATGTTTGTTACTCTTTCGAGCAAATACTACTGAACCGATAACGATGAAATTTGGTATGCAGGTAGCTGAAGACCCAGAACAACACATAGGACACTTTTTATCTCGGAGTTCCCGCGGGAATAGAGTTTCTACGCGAATGAAGTCGCGGGCGGAAAGCTAGTTGTGGATATAAAGGTCGTTGCTTGCCATGCGAGAGGTCACCAGTTCAAACCCCACCACCTACCACTGCGATTTCAAATATGAAATGCATATGTACGATTATTCGACGCTTTAACGGTGAAGCAAAACATCGTGAGGAAATTCTTAAATTGTGCAGTCTTAGTATGATGTTGATAATGATGGTAAATATGCTGAACTGATTCAGTTTTCTGAGTAGCCTTGTCATCATCACCGGACTTGCGGGGGAGCGGACGGCATTCACCCCTACACAAATTGTGGCCATTCGTTTAGAAACACCGTTCTCAACCCGCCTTAGCCAAACGGAGCTCGGAGGATATCACCACTGTGCACTTTGCGACACAATTATATTAGCACAACTCACCTCTCAAAGCCCAAACGAGTTCTAACACCTTAGGAATACGGTTGCAAGTCGCGTAGCATTGTGAAGTCAGTAGAAGCCTGCGTTTGACTGCACAGCATAATCGTACGACGGTTCGCGTCTCCTTGTGAATATTGTTAATTTGGTGACTTCTGGCTTTGTCTGTACGTGGGTACAGTCGGCTAGAAAAGTGGTAACAGTTTAAGATTTATATTTTACTTGCAAACGGATCTTGCTTCGCGTCGGGTATACTATGTCAACCTTCATATTTGAATTGAATTACACAACCTATTAATAAATCAGCATGAAAATACGTGGCGTAGTTTTGAACTACAAAGAAAAAGACGTGTGGCACTCGGGGACTGCCGCGGTATAACTATTGCATAGCATCGTCCAATTTCGGAGCAGCTCGTCTCGATTCGTGCGAGTTTCGTAGAGTCGTACAATACGTCTAACCGCACGCACACAAACACCGTGCCGAAGTCTACCGAACTGAAACGACGTTAGACGATTGTGAGGTTTTTTTCGTTACGGAATTTCTTGGTTCGGTCGCCGCGCTCAAAGCCCGCTATAAAAGCTATGCAATAGCTTAAAAAGCGTTGATCTAATAACAATCGTATGCGCGCAAACACAAGTGCACTCTCTGTTTCCTTACTCTCATAGTTCGGTGAGACGGCAATCCGACATGACCGATAAGAAATCGGACGCAGGACCACCGGCTTAACGTACTTACCGGGGCACGGACGTGCCGCAAACCGCTACTCCCTAACTCCGGGCTGATTAATTTCTTTACAGAAACACTCACAAAAATTTCGCCCGACCCCAGACTCGAATTGGGGACCTCTCATTCCTTACGTAGCGCTAGCTACCAATAGACCAACGAGGCAGTTGACAATTTTAATCTAGACACGCGGTAGCGTGTCAAGCCAAGTTCAAGAAACAGAACTGGCGAGCCGCACCGTGTGTAATATTACACGAACCATTTGGAACCACTTTTGAACCCCTCATAAATCAAAAACTATTTCACATAAACGTATCAAATTTGGCTCATATATTGTGACTTGCGAGATAAATATGTGTTCTAAATTTCATAAGCTTATCTCAAACATTTATTTAGATATTAATGTCCAAAAATCCTTATTTTTATCATTGACTGACTGACAGATCAAAATTCTAACCCAGTTCCAAATTACCTAGAGAGTTAAAATTTGGTATGCAGATAGGTAATTACATGAATACAAAGGAAAAAATAAAAATCTGGCAATTTTTAAATAATTAGGTTTTTTTTTTATATTTTTTTTTTATTTTTATAAGAGGCTAACAAGATGACCTCACTCCACCTGATGGTAAGCGGTAGTGAGATCCACATATGAGGTCGACAGGCACAATAGAACATGCTGCGGTTAGGTTCTATTATGAAAGCTTAACATAAATACCTAATTAGTGCCTAATCACGCCTATATACCGGGGAAGGCAGAGCACTAAGTATATATTTAGGTACTAGTTGACCCGACAGACTTCGTCCTGTCAAAAAAAAAGGAAAAAGAAAAGGGATGTTTTTAGGATTTTCCCGGCAATTATTCGATTTTTTCTCGCCGTAAGAACCATCCTTGGACTTCAACGAACATTTAAAAAAAAGAATTGGCCAAATTGGTTCAGGCGTTGTTGAGGCACTGAAAATTTTATAATTCGACACAACCATCAACGTTGTCTGCCCTCACGTGTCTGCCCGTTCGGGTCGTTTATTGGTCTACTCGTATGTCGGTAGGAACATCGAGTAATTGAAAAATAAGATATTTCGTAAATTAAACTTGAACAACACTAAAATCGTTATTGTGGCTAAACCTTAAAGGATATATATATGCCATTGCAGACTTTTTTATAGAACTTTTTGAGAAGAATAATTCCCCCATACATTGTTATTCTGTATTTTGAGTTATTTCAGCAGCGCACGCAATGCAAGCCTCCAAAAAGCTCGTTTTTCTTCCGTCCGTCTGATAACTGTTACGATTACTCTAATAATTTCTTAAGTAGGTACACCTAAATTATACACCTATAGAATCCCTGGAATGTCTTCTTTCCATTATTGAAAATCGCATAGCTATTGATATAGTAGTTTTTAAAATCCTAGAGGTAACAAACACATTTTGGGCGCCCTTCGCAACTTCATTTTATACTTTGTATAGATAGAAGATACATACTTACTTATTTACAATTAAGAGTAGGTACTTATAGTCGGTTTTCATATTTGTAACTGATTCAATTGTTTTATATTTATAAAGTCTAGTTTTAGTTTTGAATTTGTCCTTTTCAAAGGACCTACGGCGTTACGATGATATATACTTTTCTACAAAAAGTAATGATATCCAATCAAAAACATAAATGTGAAATGAGAGCCAAGTTCAATATTATGATAATTGCCTTGGTTGTTGACTTCAACGACAAAAGAAGTGAGATCTAAATGGGTGCCAAGTTCAATGGTCAACCCTGAAATTTATTTATAAGTAACACTAAAACATACCTATCATATCTTCTTATAACATAAGATAATGTATGGTGGTAGCCTATGAAGGTCTATCTTGGCTAGTTTTCTTTAGTTAGTTAGTGAGTAGTCTTGTTAGTTGTCTTGGTTAGTTTGGTATTTGTCGGTATTTATTTTATAATTCCGAAAATTTGGATTGTTGGTAGAAACTAGCGAGCGAACATAATAATACGTTGGTAGGTTTATAGAAACTAGCCAAGACAGATCTTCATAGGCTACCACCATACATTATCTTATGTTATAAGAAGATATGATAGGTATGTTTTAGTGTTACTTATAAATAAATTTCAGGGTTGACCATTGAACTTGGCACCCATTTAGATCTCACTTCTTTTGTCGTTGAAGTCAACAACCAAGGCAATTATCATAATATTGAACTTGGCTCTCATTTCACATTTATGTTTTTGATTGGATACTAATTACACTCTTACTAACTAGCACGTCACGAAATCCCCAATTTAGCGACACCGGCATTTTTGATAGCAAAAAAAAAAGTCGCCAACTTTAATAATTCCAGTCCAAATTGACACTCGTCATCCGACCAGTCGTTAGCGCCGAGCGCGAATCGATTCAACAAGAATCGAATATTCGTATCGAGTGACGGACATTTAATTAATACGACGGTTATTAAATCCGATTCGGCGACGATTATATCGGCCGATTGGTTCGGAGGGATGATTGGCGGAGGATGGTTGAGAGAAGTAATATTAATATCGAAGATGTGATAATTGAGATTGTTTATAGTAGCTGTCCGAATTAAGTCAATTATGGTGTAAACATTGCAACACCCTCATAGCGATGTCGATTCAGAAGAATTCATTTCTCATATTTGAAACTATTAGTGTAAGATATTTTATTCAAATCGGTTAGTAGTTAGTCTATGTCCTTTCTCAGGCTATACTTATCAGTACCAAATTTCATTCGAATCGGTTCACTACTCAATGCGTGATTACATTACATTCAGACACAGTTACTTTCGCATTTATATTATGTAGTAAGGATGATTGGCTTTCAATGAATTGTTTATATGTATATTATTTCCCATAAAACCTCCTTTTACTCAACGCCTAAACAAAACATCTCAGTAAAACCCACAAATAGCACTTTGATATCCTCTTTGAGAGCAATGTTTAACTAGCGCTAGTTCCGGGCCCTAAACTCTGTTTATACGGAACCTTTACTGCCTGATAAAGTTTTATGCGTCGACTCCGGTAGCCGTGACGTCATAGTGTGCTATTAAGTTTTTTTGGTACTTTTTGGGATGGAATTAAATCGGATCAGGTTACTTTAATTCCGACGTCGTTTTTGCCTATAGATAGGCAGTTGAAAATTTCAAATAATCATAAAATTCTGTCGGTACTTTAATGCGGCAAACTTGTTCTATGTTAATAACGGTAACAGTAACATATTTTTTATTTCAAACTAGATTTTACTCGTGATTTCGTACGCTTTAAATAAGTGAAATCTGTTCAAAAGTACCGTATATCTTTTGAAACTCAAAAGTTTTAACCTACAAAATTTCATTTAAATCGGTCTAGTCGTTTTGGTGTGCAAACGCTACTAACTAAATCACTTTCGCATTCACATTACAACATTATTAAATCAAAAACGTATTTGTACAGAACCAAAGTGCGCTAATCAGACTCGAACTCACCCGCCATTTTTAGGGTTCCGTAGCCAAAATGGCAAAAACGGAACCCTTATAGTTTCGTCATGTCCGTCTGTCCGTCTGTCCGTCTGTCCGTCTGTCCGTCTGTCACAGCCGATTTACTCGGAAACTATAAGTACTACAGTGATGAAATTTGATGGGAATATGTGTTGTATGAACCGCTACAAAAATATGACACTAAATAGTAAAAAGAATTGGGGTGGGGCCCCCATACATGTAACTGAGGGATGAAATTTTTTTTTTCGATGTACATACCCGTGTGGGGTATCAATGGAAAGGTCTTTTAAAATAATATAAAGTTTTCTAAAAAACATTTTTCTTAAAGTGAACGGTTTTTGAGATATCAGCTCTCAAAGTCGTAAAAAGTATGTCCCCCCCCCTCTATTTTTATAACTACGGGGTATAAAATTCTAAAAAAAATAGAGGTGATGCATGCTAATTAACTCTTTCAACGATTTTTGGTTTGATCAAAGTATCTCTTATAGTTTTTGAGATAGGTTGATTTTTATTATATTTGCTGCTACGGAACCCTTTGTGCGCGAGCCCGACTCGCACTTGGCCGGTTTTTAATCAAGTCACCATTTCCCTCTTAATAAACCCCTTCACGGCCGACATCGGACACATACCGGCCTAATATCTTACTTATGTTAATTAGTAATTCCCCTTATCGAGACGCGAGAGGCCTCCGATTGGCTGTTTATTAACGCCGACTTACATCTGTTAATACTTGATGATTAAAGAAATGCAAGTTGCAAACGAATGGTTACTAAATCGTGTGGTTCCGTGTGTTTTTTACCATCGACGCAAATAGAGGGGTGATATTTATTTATTCGTCGTTTTATTACAATTAGAAAATGTTCCTCGGAGTTTTGATGAGGTAACACACCAGCTGTGCCAGCTATTTCGTCCGCGTTTCCCCCCGTTTTTTACACATTTTCCATTGTATCTTTGCTCCTATTGGTCGCAGCGTGATGTTGTATGCCTAAAGCCTTCCTCGATAAATGGTCTATCCAACACAAACACTATCAAAGCCCAGTTTACAAACATGTTGGGCGAATTGAATGAATTTAAAAATTCCTTAGAATTTATGAGTGCGGGCTTTGATAGCATTAAAAAATTGTAAACAAAAAAAAAACCGCCTTCAAAAACCCGACTCACTAAAAATTACAAAATAATATAATACGAACATTTATAATCATCTGGGTATGAATTTTATATGTTGTTGAAGGCGGTGCCGTTTATATTTCAAACAGACAAGCACAGAGTGCTTCTTTTTCCTCAAAATTTTGATTGGCACCGCCTTCAAAAACATATAAAATTCATACCCAGATGATTATAAATGTTCGTATTATATTATTTTGTAATTTTTAGTGAGTCGGGTTTTTGAAGGCGGGTTTTTTTTTGTTTACAATTTTTTTTCATACTTTTTAGTGTTAAATTTTTTGTTACCCTATTAGTTCAGCTCACCTGTAATACTACTGATATTATAACTAGTAGTCTTAATATGTATACAGTATTGAAAGAATTATCCTTTTACTCCAAACAATTAAGGAGTTGACCTTCCATCATCAGCTCAGCATCATAACATTATGATTGAAAGCAATGCCATTATCACTTCAGAAAATATATAAAACGCGGTACATGTGCCTATAAAATTTGAGGGTTGCCCTCGATTTCTCCTGGATCCCATCATCAGATCCTAGACTGGTGACCCTATTAGTTTAGCTCACCTATAATGCTACTGATATTATAACTAGTAGTCTTAATATGTATACAGTATTGAAAGAATTATCCTTTTACTCCAAACAATTAAGGAGTTGACCTTCCATCATCAGCTCAGCATCATAACATTATGATTGCAAGAAGCAATGCCAATATCACTTCAGAAAATATATAAAACGCGGTACATGTGCCTATAAAATTTGAGGGTTGCCCTCGATTTCTCCTGGATCCCATCATCAGATCATAGACTGGTCACCCTATTAGTTCAGCTCACCTATAATGCTACTGATATTATAACTAGTAGTCTTAATATGTATACAGTATTGAAAGAATTATCCTTTTACTCCTAAGTATTAAGGAGTTGACCTTCCATCATCAGCTCAGCATCATAAGATTATGATTTCCAGAAGCAAATGCCAATGTAACTTCAGATAATATGCAAAACGCGGTACATGTCCCTATAAAATTTGAGGGTTGCCCTCGATTTCTCCTGGATCCCATCATCAGATCCTAGACTGGTCACCCTATTAGTTCAGCTCACCTATAATGCTACTGATATTATAACTAGTAGTCTTAATATGTAAACAGTATTGAAAGAATTATCCTTTTACTCCTAAGTATTAAGGAGTTGACCTTCCATCATCAGCTCAGCATCATAAGATTATGATTTCCAGAAGCAAATGCCAATGTAACTTCAGATAATATGCAAAACGCGGTACATGTCCTTATAAAATTTGAGGGTTGCCCTCGATTTCTCCTGGATCCCATCATCAGATCCGGGACTGGTGAAAATGGGACCACCTCGGAAGTGAACTGTATCCAACCAAAAAAAAATTTTTGAAATCCGATTATAATTGACGAAAATATCGGTGAACATACATAAAAAAAAAAAAAAAAAAAAAAAAATATTATACATACAGACGAATTGAGAACCTCCTCCTTTTTTTGAAGTCGGTTAAAAATGATCTTTCATCCACAAAATCGGAACTTATACTCCTAAAAACAAAAAAAAAACCGCCTTCAAAAACCCGACTCACTAAAAAAAAAATTGTAAACAAAAAAAAAAACGCCTTCAAAAACCCGACTCACTAAAAATTACAAAATAATATAATACGAACATTAATCTGGGTATGAATTTGATATGTTGTTGAAGGCGGTGCCGTTTATATTTCATGCAGTTTTCCTCAAAAATTTAATTGGCACCGCCTTCAACAACATATCAAATTCATACCCAGATTAATGTTCGTATTATATTATTTTGTAATTTTTAGTGAGTCGGGTTTTTGAAGGCGGTTTTTTTTTTGTTTACAATTTTTTTTCATCCTTTTTAGTGTTACATTTTTTAGCACCCTATTAGTTCAGCTCACCTATAATTCTACTGATATTATAACTAGTAGTCTTAATATGTATACAGTATTGAAAGAATTATCCTTTTACTCCAAAAAATTAAGGAGTTGACCTTCCATCATCAGCTCAACATTATAACATTATGATTACAAGAAGCAATGCCAATCATCAAAATCAGAAAATATGTAGGTACATGTGCCTATAAAATTTAAGGGTTGCCCTCGATTTCTCCTGGATCCCATAATCAGATCCTAGATTGGACCCTATTAGTTCAGCTCACCTATAATTCTAGTGGTATTATAACTAGTAGTATTAATATGTACACAGATTTGAAAGAATTATCCCTTTACTCCCAACTATTAAGGAGTTGACCTTCCATCATCAGCTCAGCATCATAAAATTATGATTGCCAGAAGCAAATGCCAATATAACTTTAGAAAATATGTAAAACGCGGTACATGTGCCTGTAAAATTTGAGGGTTGCCCTCGATTTCTCCTGGATCCCATCATCAGATCCTAGACTGGTCAACCTAATAGTTTAGCTCACCTGTAATGCTACTGATATTATAACTAGTAGTCTTAATATGTATACAGTATTGAAATAATTATTCTTTTACTCATAACTATTAAGGAGTTGACCTTCCATCATCAGCTCAGCATCATAAGATTATGATAGCCAGAAGCAAATGCCAATATGACTTCAGATAATATGCAAAACGCGGTACATGTCCCTATAAAATTTGAAGGTTGCCCTCGATTTCTCCTGGATCCCATCATCAGATCCGAGACTGGTGAAAATGGGACCACCTCGGAAGTGAACTCTATCCAACCAAAAAAAAATTTTTGAAATCCGTCTATAATTGACGAAAATATCGGTGAACATACATAAAAAAAAAAAAAAAAAAAAAAAAAAAAAAAATTATACATACAGACGAATTGAGAACCTCCTCCTTTTTTTGAAGTCGGTTAAAAATTACAAAATAATATAATACGAACATTAATCTGGGTATGAATTTGATATGTTGTTGAAGGCGGTGCCGTTTATATTTCATGCAGTTTTCCTCAAAAATTTAATTGGCACCGCCTTCAACAACATATCAAATTCATACCCAGATTAATGTTCGTATTATATTATTTTGTAATTTTTAGTGAGTCGGGTTTTTGAAGGCGGTTTTTTTTTTTGTTTACAATTTTTTTTCATCCTTTTTAGTGTTACATTTTTTTACACCCTATTAGTTCAGCTCACCTATAATTCTACTGATATTATAACTAGTAGTATTAATATGTACATAGATTTCAAAGAATTATCCCTTTACTCCCAACTATTAAGGAGTTAACCTTCCATCATCAGCTCAGCATCATAACATTATGATTGCCAGAAGCAAATGCCAATATAACTTCAGAAAATATGTAAAACGCGGTACATGTGCCTATAAAATTTGAGGGTTGCCCTCGATTTCTCCTGGATCCCATCATCAGATCCTAGACTGGTCAACCTAATAGTTTAGCTCACCTATAATGGTACTGATATTATAACTAGTAGTCTTAATATGTATACAGTATTGAAATATATTCTTTTACTCATAACTATTAAGGAGTTGACCTTCCATCATCAGCTCAGCATCATAAGATTATGATAGCCAGAAGCAAATGCCAATATGACATCAGATAAAATGCAAAATGCGGTACATGTCCCTATAAAATTTGAAGGTTGCCCTCGATTTCTCCAGGATCCCATCATCAGATCCAAGTCTGGTGAAAATGGGACCACCTCGGAAGTGAACTCTATCCAACCAAAAAAAAATTTTTGAAATCCGTCTATAATTGACGAAAATATCGGTGAACATACATAAAAAAAAAAAATATTATACATACAGACGAATTGAGAACCTCCTCCTTTTTTTGAAGTCGGTTAAAAAAGGAAAATGAAACCTTGAGATCCGACATGCATTCTTTAAAACAGCGGGTAAGCACATTCGACCAGCTATCTCGTTCATCGAACCTGGAAATACAATGTGTCCCCGAAAAACGAACAGAGAACTTAATTACCATTGTACAGGCTCTGGGTAAAACAGTAAATTTCAGCGTGGATGAAAAGGACATCGCATATTGCTCCCGGACGGCGAAAATAAACTCAAATAACCCTAGACCCCGCTCGATACTACTTAAGTTAAACTCACCTCGGACCCGTGACTGTTTACTTGCTGCTGTCATCGAGTTCAACAAGAAAAACCCTGGAAAGAAACTTAATTCTGGACATCTTGGAATAGGATCCTCAATCTCAACTCCTATCTACGTGACGGAGAACTTGTCGCCGGAGAATAAACATCTACACGCAGCAGCACGTCAATTAGCTAAAGACAAAAACTACAAATACGTCTGGATCCGCAGCGGCAGAGTATATCTTCGTAAAACAGACGTATCTGAAGCAATTTTTGTACGAAACGAAGATGTCCTTCAGAAACTTAAATAATGTCGTATATTCTAAATTAAATACTAATATTTTTCATAATGTTAAAATGCATCCTTAGTAAAAATTATTAATTTTCTCTTCCAAATTAAATATTTATTTCCAAAATGTTCGTGGATTACGTACCAAAACGAATGACCTGTATATTAACTCAGCTAAATGTGATTATGATGTTATTATTTTGAATGAGACATGGTTGAATGGTAGTATTAAGGACTCAGAGCTTTTCACAAGTGACTTCAATGTTTATAGGCGGGACCGCGAAACGAGTTCATTACAACGTAAAAAGGGTGGAGGCGGCGTTTTAGTAGCAGTTTCAAAACGTATTAAATCAAGCATAAAAAAAAAATTCGAAAGTTGTTGTGAAGATTTGTGGATAGAAATTGAAGCCATACAGGGCAACAACATTGAAAAATTACTGCTTTGCACTGTATATTTTTCGCCTCCCGTTTCTAAAGACAATTTTGACCACTTCTGCGAACACGCTAATCAAATAATTAGTAAACACAACCAGATCCTCATCTGTGGAGACTTTAATCAGAGCAATATAGACTGGACTGGGACTCCAGGTTCACCTCTCACATCTAAATTAAATATGAGTTCTTCAACTTCCACCGATCTCTTAGAGTTTATGTCATTAAATAACTTAAATCAATTTAATTATATAACTAACCATAATAACAAAATTTTGGATCTTATACTCACTAATGTACCAATCACTGACCTAGTATTCTCATCAGTACCTCTCAGTCAATTAGATTATCATCATCCCGCGATAGAATTTAATGCTGTGTTTACTAATAACATGAATTCGCTTCAACCCAATGGAAAGTCACTCAAAAATAACTATCATAAGGCAGACTACGGTGGCATATGCGGTGATCTAACTGAGTTTGACTGGTCGCGCGAGTTCAGCTCATGTTCATCCGTGGACACGATGGTTGATAGGTTCTATCAGATACTTAACTCCGTTATTAAGAAGTATGTTCCCAAAACACTTACTGGTACAGGCAAGATCCCAGTCTGGTACAACAAAGAATTAAGGAACTTATTAAAGGAGAAGAACAAATTTCGCGTCCGCTTTAAGCAATACAAGAATCCCCTAGACAACTTATCTTTTAAATCATTGAAAAAAAGATGTGATGCTTTAATTACACAATGCTATAATAAATATATAGTGTCAATTGAAGAATCTGTAAAATCGGACCCGAAATATTTTTTTTCTTATATAAAGCAAAAAAACACCAACAGCGCTTCGTTCCCTTCTTCTATTGATTACGAGAACAAAACGGTTTCGACAGGTCCTGAAATATGTAATACCCTAGCTGCATTTTTTTCAACTTCCTATAATAGCGGGACAAACGCTGCCATCTTGTCCAACAGTAGCACAAGTAAAAATTGCGATGCTCCTCAAACGTTGTCTGCCATATACCTATCTGAAGATCAAGTGCTGAAACGCCTAAAATCTTTAGACAGAGGAAAAGGAGCGGGGTCAGATGGAATACCCTCGGTTTTTGTCGTTAACTGTGCGAAAGCATTATCCACGCCCCTAACATCCATATTTAACGCATCACTCTCTTCGGGAACGTTTCCATCGGCTTGGAAGTCCGGCCTTATTGTGCCCGTGCATAAATCGGGCGACGTAAATAACGCCAAAAACTATAGGCCTATTACAATCCTGTCAGTGTTCGCAAAAATATTTGAATCTCTACTTTATCCGTACATATCATGGCACATTAAGAGCGTACTGACAGACACCCAGCATGGTTTCGTTGCTGCTCGCTCTACTAGCACTAATTTAGTGGACTTCATTGATGATATAATACGCTCTGTGGATGATAACATACCTGTAGATGTCATATATACAGATTTATCTAAAGCCTTCGATAAAGTCCCACACACTATCCTACTCCAAAAGTTGTCCCATTTTGGCTTCGCTGGTACTTTTCTCAATTGGTGTTCCTCATATCTACGAGATCGTACTTCTGAAGTGGTGATAAGTGGTTTTAAATCTGATCCTTTTTCTAATTTGTCTGGGGTGCCCCAGGGCTCCCACTTAGGCCCAATATTTTTTAATATATTTATTCACGATGTAACATCTTGTCTTAAACACAGTCAACCATATCTTTATGCGGATGACCTCAAACTCATGAGACCCATTAGGAATTATCAAGATAAAATGTTACTTCAGGAGGATCTCAACAGCTTAGTCAACTGGTGTGAGAGCAACGGGATGGTCTTGAATACTGACAAATGCTGTTTTATACACTTTACCCGCAAGCATAGCGAGTTACCCTCATCTTACGCAATATCGGGTAAATGTATCAGCGAGGTTGCAACCGTTCGTGATCTCGGCGTAATTCTAGACAAACAATTGAATTTCAAGGAACATTACGATCACATAGTAAATAAAGCACTAAAATGCTTAGGTTTCGTTACTAGAAATACCAAAATGTTTAAGGACAGATCATGCATTGTGAGGCTATATGAGAGCTTGGTCAGACCTATTCTTGAATACTGTTGCATAGTATGGAATCCGTATTACGAAGCTCATTCCAATAAAATCGAACGTGTCCAGAAGAGGTTTATGTATCACTTAAGCTATAAATTTAACCTATGTAAAAAGTTAAAAAGTTACTCCGATCGATTATGCAAATTCAAATTAGAGTCACTAAAGGATCGCCGAAAAAAATTAAATATGTCTTTTCTTCACAAAATAGTTAATGGTGGTATAAATTGCCCGCAATTACTCAATAAACTAAATTTTACAATAACTCACAATCTCCCACGTATATCGAGATACTCGCTGTTTAAGCCTGTACGTTCTAAAACCAACCTGGGTCTATTCTCTCCTATTAACAGACTTCAGTCAGATTATAATACAATTAGTAAAAAAACTAAAACCCAACTACGACAAAAAACGACGCTGAAAAAGTATAAAACAAGACTTTTAGAACATACAATACTATTTTGAAGTATGCAATATTTACTATGTAGAGATAAGTTTTCATGTTTGGAAAACCGCAGTCACACGTTGTCAAAGTGCTACGGTAGGTAGGTACTTGTGTATGGAACGTGTGACTACGCCTTTCCAAACATGAAAACTTATCTCTACATAGTAAATATTGCATACTTCAAAATAGTATTGTATGTTCTAAAAGTCTTGTTTTATACTTTTTCAGCGTCGTTTTTTGTCGTAGTTGGGTTTTAGTTTTTAACTTTTTTATTATTTGTACTATTTTGGTGTTAGTAAGTAGTAAAGAAGCTATGAACGAAAAGATGTGAACTATATGCAATCAGTCCATGAATATACGTAAAGTCACATGCAAATGCTAGTAATATATATATATTTAAAATGTACAAGTAAAGCGCTTTCCAATGATACCAAACACGGCGTATTTATCTTAACTTTATTTTTTTACTCTGTATGTTTTGTCCGCTAGTGGGCGCCACATTAGATTTTGTGAAACCCTATATAGCCTATAACCAGCGGACAATTAAGACGCTTCTAATGATATGTCATTTGTCGAATTCTGACAAGCAATTTAGAAGTTATGTGGAAACAGATGAACATACATACATACATACATACATACAAACATACATACATACATACATACATACATACATACATACATAGCCTGTCAAAATCATAACCCTCCTTTTGCTTTGCCGTAGTCGGGTAAAAATGAGGTCATGGACATATTTAGCTTGAGTCTACCTGCATTTAAAAAAAAAATGTATCAACTTCAATCTTTTCAATAAATCTATATTATTTAATGTTAAGTTATAGTAATAATAATGTTATATTAAGTTATAATAATTATGTTTAATGTTATTATCAATTATTATTAATGTACTAAAAATTTAATTTTATTTATTTAAGGTAAGGGATGCCTTATGCTCCCAACTATCTCTGTTTTGTGCTTTTCGTGGCAACCTGTAATTAAGACAGCACCATGTCTTGTGAACCTGATGTGATGTACAATTATTACTTTTAAGGTGTATGTTCTTGTTGGTTGCTCAAATAAATAAATAAATAAATAAATAAATAAATAAACACAAAAATATTTTTTTAATTCGAACCAGTAGTTCCTGAAATTAGCGCGTTCAAACAAACAAACCAACAGACTTTTCAGCTTTAAAATTAGGTAGTATAGATTTGCCTGAATAAAAATCCACCACCAGTTATTATAGCTATGATGATTGAACTGGTGACCTCACTGCACCTGATGGTATGAGCCAGGGATTGTAGGGAGGGAAAACATGATTGGAATGCACTTTCTCGAGAGAGTTAAATAAAGGTGATTCTATATGTGTTTCTTGTTTGGATTGCGTCGATTTAGAAGATTTTCATGCAGGTTCAAGCGACCAATCTAAATAGTAAGATGATGATTTCATTGACTTGATCTATACTAATATTATAAAGCTTTATAAAGCTTTATAAATATTATAAAGAAGAGTTTGTTTGTTTGTTTGTTTGTTTGTTTGAACGCGCTAATCTCAGGAACTACTGGTTCGATTTGAAAAAATCTTTTTGCGTTGTATAGACCACTAGCGACCCGCCCTCGCTTCGCTTCGGGGATATCTCTATCTCTATGTAATATATTTTAACCCCGTAAGAGAAATCTATTTTTATCTAAAAAAAGCCTATGACACTCAGGGATAGTGTAGCTTTCCAACAGTGAAAGATTTTTTCAAATCGGTGCAGTAGTTTCGGAGCCTATTCGAAACAAACAAACAAACAAAAAATCAAACCTTTCCTCTTTATAATATTATTATATATATATACATATATATATTATATATATATATATATATATATATATATATATATATATATATATATATATATATATATATATATATATATATTATATTACATATTACATTGACTCCCCGTACCCCAGTGATGCTTACATGGAGCCTACATCGCATGCTGGCTAACTGAGCGCGGTGGCGGCAACCACGCGACTTTTTTCTAATACTTGCATTTTTAAACTCGTGATATCTTCCGAATGAAATGTCCGAATTGAATAATTCAAAAAGTCATAAATAGGTATTGAAGCCGTCTTGCATATAAAGTAATTTATTTTGATAAGGATTAATATCAAGGTACAAATAAAGAGCCTTTTCATGTGGCGGCATATAAATTAAATTTTTCGAATAAAAAACCGCTTACTGTGACATAACTATAATATTGAGACATATGCTGTCGCGACACTTTTTATAGATAATGATAAGTTCTACAAAGTCGTAGTAAATGATTTTGTTCTATCATCAATAGATTTCGCAGCGTACGCGACGTAAGGTATT